>JBBBDQ010000814.1:1257500-1585000 GCA_037127315.1 Ascarosepion bandense | reverse complement strand
ATATATATATATATATATATATATATATATATATATACGTTAGGTGGATGGATGGAGTTTTTTTTATGTATATGGGATTATTGTTAGCTGTACTATATGATTTATATATATTTTAAGTTAAATGTTATATCTACAATATTTAGGTAAGATTTTATATCTACTGTAAATCCTAATTTATTAAATATTTATATTATTTAATTTCTTATTTTTATATTGTTCTGTAGTTACAGTTTCATACGCTTATTTAGCTTATTTAGTCACCGCTGTAAAAAACCAACATCATTGTTTTTAATAATAATTGTTAACTTATATATAGCTGTGAGTTCTCAAAAAGCACCATCGTATCTGCCCCTTGTTACATCAAGTTTTTTTTTATCATTATTGAAGTTATTTTTATTATTGTGCTTTTTATCTACATCTTGGTTTAGTACAGTATTGATTTTCTACATTGTTTAATTATGTCTAATTCCTCGTCTTGAATGTGATGGTTTATTAAATTTAGTGCATTATTTAATGTATACACATTAATGGATGGATAAAAGTATTTTCATATGTATTCGTATAAAAGAGCAATTTTTTGTTTGAATATAGCTAAATCAATTAATGGTAATGTGAAGTACTTGTCTTCTCACTGAGACACAATGTAACAGAAAATAGAAGAAATTATGTCGGTTGCGCTGGCCTCATTAGCTATCATCGGACATGTGCAATGGAGCAACTGTTCCCCGGGACCGGGTACCTCTCAGTATTTTATGTTTCTGTTCACGGGGGAAAAACACCACTGAGCCGCACTCTGTCCGAAGACAGTGACAAGTGACACACATGAGAGATTATCCCTCTCACACTACCCTTCATAAGTCGTGCAGGCCGCTCTCAAATTTCTTTTCTGCGTGCTGATTGTTTTGGTGACAGAATCTTACTACATTAACGGGTTTTAGACTACTTCCGGTTGCGAATGAATAGACTTACAGTAATTTTAAATTAGGATATATGATACAACTGGACGTTGAAAAACCAAGAATAGGGGGAAAATAGTATTTGCTTCAAGTGAACATGGGAAAAATATCGCAACGACTCATTATTAATCTCGATCATACTGTTTTGGGTCACACAAAATAATAACAGAGTAGCATATGGATACATTAATGCCAGCTTTACGTCTCAGTCGGTCTTTCAACCATGCCTAACTTCTCTTTTTGTTGGTTCTATATATAGGTCACTGCAGGAATAAAGGAAATGGCCTGTAAATAGAACACACTACTGATAGTCACTCATGCATTGTTGATTTCTATCTACAATACTAAGCATTTCTTCTCTTTCCATCCATCTACTAAATATTTCTCAGTATATTTATATTATATATGGGGAGAGAGAGAGAGAGAGAGAGAGAGAGAGAGAGAGAGAGAGAGAGAGAAACAGTTTGAACACCCTCGGCCACGATGATTTGCGTCTACGTGCTACTGAATTTTGCTCACATTGCTTAGGTCAACCCGAACTATGGTTTTTCAGGAAACATGCCTGAAATCTAGACCACAATGCTGTAAGGCCGATAACAACATCAAATCGACCATGGTGAGATTCAAATTTGTATCTTATAGTAGGAAATCAAACCGTTATAACCACTTGGCCACCAAATTTGAATATACATAATACTTAAGTTGGACTTCCGTTTGGTATTGTTTTGTAAGTTCCCAAATAAAGCAATTCAAAGATGTTGATGACCAAACTGAAATAATATATATTACGAGGATGCATTTATATATAAAAACAATATTAATACAACGTTATAGTAATGGATTCTATTGAGTCCTACTTGTATTAGTGTTACGAGGATGGATTTATATATAAAAATAATATTAATAACGTATAAAAAGTTATAGTAAGGGATTCTATTGACTCCTACTTGTTATTACAAAAAGGTTTTAATTCATGAAGTAGTTGTTAAGTAGAGAAATTAGAAATGGAACGTTTGGAAGATGTTAGAATATTCGAGTAAAATCTAGATAATTCGAAAGGATTCTAGAAATATGCAAATTTGGTGTCAGCCCCTACAAAAATAGGTTTTGGGAAGAGAGTAGTTGTTAAAACGATTATCTGACATTATCAACTTCGGCACGATTCAGGATTTGTATATCCAGCCAAAAGTATCTCTCCTAAAATTTGCCGGCCAACTAAAGCCTGAAAGAGAACCTCATGGAACTAAATGGCTAAATAGAATTATTTTACTCTTTCATTGACTAAACTAATAATTATTTTTTATATATACATATATTTCCAAAAAGTATAGCACTTAAACTACTTCGCGATCTTAACTAGGTAAAGACACTTGACACCTTCCTTCCCCTTTTGTAACACTTACCCGTCACTCTGCCAGTAGTAAACTCTGTTTTTTTATTTGAATGTAAAAATTGTATAGTTGTAAAACATTTTATTTTTTAAAAAATAAATATTTCTCTTTGATTTAGCACTGTGTTTTGGTCAATCATTTTTCTTCTTTTGTTACAACTTATAACACGTAACATATATGAAATACAGTATTATATCTTCGAAAGTTCTTTGACAAATTAAAATCCTCTAACTCACGGTTCCTATTTCAATGAACTAACTATTTAGCCATCACCTGTGAGGTGACTGGAGAAAGAGTTGAAGGAGAAAAAATGGAGCATGAACAGGTTTCTGATTGAAAAGAACCCCACCTCACGAAAAAAATACAAAAAACTCCCCCAAAAGTAACGGAACTGAGTAGGAGTGGGAAAGTGACAAAAATAAAAGGGATAGAAATATCTTCCTGAAAATGTTGCAAACATGGATAATATATAAGACATTTATAAGAAAGGTGAGAGAGGGGGAAAGGCGAACAGGTAAGAAGGGAGGAAGAAAAAACATGAAAATCATTTATAGAGAATAAAAAGTAGTCTGCTAATAATCTATATGTGTTGATTAAATATTTGATGCATCTTTTCAATGTGTATATCTAGGCTCGAGAAATGAAAATGGATTCACCATAGTAAACCGATGGTTACTATTTAAAAACTGTATGGAAATATATGTGGACACACATATTAAGAATAGTTTGAATAAAGACATAAAAACACACACTTGTAAAGACTAATTTAACACACACACACACACACACACACACACACACACACACACACACACACACACATATATATATATATCACGTTGAATATACTGGTTTCCGCTCAATCACCGAAGTTAAGCAACGTTGAGCCTGGTCAGTGGCTAGATGTGTGACCGTTTGGGAATACCAGGTGCTGTAAGCGTTTATCGACGGATGTGCGATATGGTGCAGTGGATGTCGGCTTGGAAAGGGAAATCGGTGAGCCGAGTTCGAATTCCAGTCGAACACTCTCCATTCACTTGGGCACTGGTACCCTTGGGAAAAGTATTAATTCGTCCCTTACCTCCAGTTATGGGTTAAATAATTGAGGTCTGCTGTTCATGCGATCCGTGGCAAACTTCTGCACCGATTGTTTGTTATCAGCAGTTCTAAAAAGTATGGACGATGCTGCACAAGCCTTCACCACTCTAAACCATTCTTTGTGTGGTAGTCTAACTGAGTTGACGCTCATACGTCGAAATCGACGGGAGAGTCCATAAAATAAATATATGTTTATAAAAATTTTTCTTAATATTAATTATATATAATGACAGATATATGCATATAAATGCAAAAATATACATAATAGGAAAATATAGACTACTTCTAATAGACAGATATATACATATGGATATAAAACTACTATTTTATACTAACACACCTCCCCGACATATATATATATATATATATATATATATATATATGCGTGTATGTGTGAATAAAGATTTTTATACTGGTATATGCATAACATTTTTGTACAAATGTGTTCATATACATACAAAGACATACATAAAATTATTTTTATGCAGACAGATAATTACATATATAAATATTTTGTACAGATATGTAGACATTTCTATATAAAGGGTGCGAAGGGTAAATTGTCGTCATTTGATATTTTTAATTTCGCACCTGCGCGTTGTTTGTTTTGGATTTTGCCGACTGCACAGGGTTTGTATGTCAATCTGAGTATAGTGCAGAGGATTCAGAAAGAGTTGGTGAGTCTAATGGCGATTAAGAATGTGTTTTGAGTGATCACTAGTGATGGTGACGTTATGTCTCCATTCATCTTCTCAGGTGACTTTAGACTCAACATGGGGGCTTACATCATGCCTTGAAGAGGTAGTGCTACCCTGGTTTAAGAGGCCAGATGCTGGAAGGCCCTATGTCTCACAATATGATTCTGATATATTATGGCCGTCAGATAATCACTGCGACCACATCATCTGGCTGCCTAACTTCCCAGACTGTAACATCTCTTGATTATTATGCGCAGGGCAAAGTTGAGTGAGAGACTAACAAAACTCCTTGTAACACCAAAGACAAACTGAAGGCAAGGGTTATGACAGCATTCACCAACTTAAACAAGGAGATCGTCCAGAAGAGATGCAGGAGATTCCCAAATAGTTTGGAGGGCGTGGTTCAAGCCAATGGAAATTTTATTGAATAGCATTTCTAGATATTTTTGTGTAATTTGGGTAAATATACCTGTTAAAATGAGATGCCAGTCTAATTTTCATTTTTTTACCATTTAGACGAGTATACATTCATCTCACCTTGTATATATACAACCGAATGAAAAGAAAGTAAAACTTAGTAGTGAACTTTTTTCTGGGAAATCTTTCCTAAACAAATAAAGGTTTTATTGATGGAATCAATCGCGAATATTAAAAGAATGGAAGAGTTTGATGGAGAAATGCATTAAAAATCAGTCACAGTTTGATTCAAAATGTTAAACAAATATTTAAATTTAAATTTTGACACGTCAATACTAAACACATTTAGTCATTCGTTTGCCCAATATTATATTTCCACACACACACACACACACACACACACACACACACACACACACACACACACACACACACACACATTTGTTTTTTTCTAAACATATACTATTAAATATAACAGACAATGAATGTCTGTTATGCTTAATCATGAGCCGTTCTAAACATCGTATTTTGATTTTAATTTCAGTTGAAAATAAAGACAAAAATTCTCCAACATTTGGATATTCTTTTATTATGTTCGTTCTAAGCTTTCGGCTTACATGAGCTATCTTCAGAGAGGTTATAGAAACGTTAACATAAAAACATCCACATCAAAGATTATTTTTTTATCTTGTGTTGACATAAAACTTTGCTAAGCAACGATAACAGTTGCCAAAAAGCATGTTACCAAATATAACATAAATTTTTTAAGTTAGAAAAGAAAAGATGGATGTAACTAACGAACGCATGAAAGAAAGAAAGAAAGAAAGAAAGAAAGAAAGAAAGAAAGAACAGGAAAGGTTAGTTGAGAATAAAAGAAAAAGGAATTGGACAAACAGTAAAGGAGAGGTCAGAAAGAAAGAAAGAAAGAAAGAAAGAAAGAAAGAAAGAAAGAAAGAAAGAAAGAAAGAACAGAAAAGGTTAGTTGAGAATAAAAGAAAAAAGAATTGGGCAAACAGTAAAGGAGAGGTGAGAAAGAAAGAAAGAAAGAAAGAAAGAAAGAAAGAAAGAAATCAGGAGGAAAGGAAGGAAAGAAAAAAGAGAGCGTGGAAAGAAAGTAAACAGAAGAAAATGAAAAGTCAATGGATAAAAATCAAAAGGGAATTTTCTTTTAAGGGATTATTCTAAACAATTTATTTTGTTGAAGCCATCTAACACACGCCTAACACACGCCTAACACACGCCTAACACACGCCTAAATCCTAAAATGCTGTATGTGATATTCTTTCGTATGGTGGCGAATGTTAGACAATCTTCTCAAGAATGAAGGAGAGAAGGTCGAGGAAACAGAAATGTGGTTTTACAGCTGAGAATACTATGGACCGAACACGTGAGGAAGAGACAGTTAAGGTTCCTGGAACACGTAATGAGGAAAGAGAGCCTAGAGAACCTAATACTCACAGGATGGATAAAAGGAAAGAGAGACAAGGCAAAACAACGCGAGACATATTTAATAGGCTTGAGCAAATGGAAGGCGGAACGGGGTTTGGGAGAGATACTAAGAGAAAAAATATTGAGAGCGACAAGAGACAGAGCCAAGTGGAAGTCTAGGATACCCTGAAGAAGACCGGAATGTACAACGAGCGAAGCGTCGTGAATATGTCAATAAAGATGAAGACATCAGTCCGAACAAAGTAAATAGTGACACCACCTGTATTTTGTCTTTTTCTTCGAGTGTGCGGTAGAAGTGACAACACCAACCGGGGCCCTCCTGTGAATGGAGATATCGTTTTTCTTATTCTCTTCTGTTGTTACCCACACACACACATATATACACACACGCACACACATATCGCCAACACAATTTTCAACTTTGAATATCTTTTTTCTTTTGCATGCATCTAGTGTATCTTTTCTCTTTTTACATTGATGTTCACAAGACATAAGAGCCTCTCAATGTAGATGATTATAGCTTGCTCTTGTAAGAGCATAAGAAAGGGCAAGTAGTGAAATTCATGTGGCTATGCAGGAAAGATTAACGTTAATTCTAGACTTGAAGAGTTCAAGATTATTGCGATCGCGAAAAGAACATACCGGAAACCCAATTCTAAAAAGGAAACAAGGGATTTCCTGTTTAAAAGACCAGAAAGGAGTGTAGATTGACTGATAGGCAAACCTATCTTTTGCTATTAATAGATAAAAAAATAATATTACAATTTTCGAGTTCAGTCATAGACGTTAGAAGTATAGAGTTGAAGAAGACTTAAGAAGAAACCGGAAATCCAATCCTAAACAGGAAATAAGAAATAAACCGCTACTTCAGTCCAAAAGACTAGAAAAGATTCTAAATGATATATTATATAAACAAGTGCAGTCAAAGGCCGTAAACCTGCGCCAAGACAATAACGACATCATCTCAGCGATTAGCAAGAGATGATTATTAAAACGAGAATAACTGCAATGAATTTGACCGTTCTCAAGAGTAAAAATGCAAAAAAAAAAAAAAAGAAAAAATTAAGTGAAATTAAAAATTAGGTTGCAAAAATTGTAGAAGAATTCGTTTTTAAGTTTTAATATTCCAAAGTTGTATTTTGACACAGTTTTTGTGTATTGCATCTTTTTTTTGCTTTTGGATAATAAATATTAGGTTTATATAATAATATTTTTATTTTTGTGGAAAAGTAGTGCGTTCAGAAAATGTAATGAATCAGTATTTGACATGTGAAATGTACGAAAAAATATTACTAAGAAATCGGAAGAATAGCCCAGAAAATTTATCCTATACTGGAGAGAGAGAGAGAGAGAGAGAGAGAGAGAGAGAGAGAGAGAGAGAGAGAACGAAAGTCTGAAAGAGTGAATGAGTGTGTCTGTGTGTGTGAGAGAGTGAGAGAGAGATCGAAAGAGAAACAAAGAGAGAATGATTAAAGAAAAAAGAGATTGAAAATCAGACAGAAAAAGATAAAAATTGAAAAAAGGGACATAGAAAGTCTGAAAGAGAGAGAGAGAGAGAGAGAGAGAGAGAGAGAGAGAGAGAGAACGAAAGTCTGAAAGAGTGAATGAGTGTGTCTGTGTGTGTGAGAGAGTGAGAGAGAGATCGAAAGAGAAACAAAGAGAGAATGATTAAAGAAAAAAGAGATTGAAAATCAGACAGAAAAAGATAAAAATTGAAAAAAGGGACATAGAAAGTCTGAAAGAGAGAGAGAGAGAGAGAGAGAGAGAGAGAGAGAGAGAGAGAGAGAGAGGAGAAAGAACGAAAGTCTGAAAGAGTGAATGAGTGTGTCTGTGTGTGTGAGAGAGTGAGAGAGAGATCGAAAGAGAAACAAAGAGAGAATGATTAAAGAAAAAAGAGATTGAAAATCAGAGAGAAAAAGATAAAAATTGAAAAAAGGGACATAGAAAGTCTGAAAGAGAGAGAGAGAGAGAGAGAGAGAGAGAGAGAGAAAGAAAGAACGAAAGTCTGAAAGAGTGAATGAGTGTGTCTGTGTGAGAGAGTGAGAGAGATCGAAAGAGAAACAAAGAGAGAATGATTAAAGAAAAAGAGATTGAAGAAAATCAGAGAGAAAAAGATAAAAATTGAAAAAGGGACATAGAAAGTCTGAAAGAGAGAGAGAGAGAGAGAGAGAGAGAGAGAGAAAGAAAGAACGAGAAAGTCTGAAAGAGTGAATGAGTGTGTCTGTGTGTGTGTGAGAGAGTTAGAGAGAGATCGAAAAGAGAAACAAAGAGAGAATGATTAAAGAAAAAAGAGATTGAAAATCAAGAAAAAAGATAAAAATTGAAAAAAAGGGACATAGAAAGTCTGAAAGAGAGAGAGAGAGAGAGAGAGAGAGAGAGAGAGAGAGAGAGAGAAAGAACGAAAGTCTGAAAGAGTGAATGAGTGTAATCTGTGTGTAGAGAGTGAGAGAGATCGAAAGAGAAACAAAGAGAGAATGATTAAAGAAAAAGAGATTGAAAATCAGACAGAAAAAGATAAAAATTGAAAAAAGGACATAGAAAGTCTGAAAGAGAGAGAGAGAGAGAGAGAGAGAGAAAGAAAGAACGAAAGTCTGAAAGAGTGAATGAGTGTGTTCATGTGAGAGAGTGAGAGAGAGATCGAAAGAGAAACAAAGAGAGAATGATTAAAGAAAAAAGAGATTGAAAATCAGACAGAAAAAGATAAAAATTGAAAAAGGGACATAGAAAGTCTGAAAGAGAGAGAGAGAGAGAGAGAGAGAGAGAGAGAGAGAGAGAGAGAGAAAGAACGAAAGTCTGAAAGAGTGAATGAGTGTGTCTGTGTGAGAGAGTGAGAGAGAGATCGAAAGAGAAACAAAGAGAGAATGATTAGCAAGAAAAAAAAGAGATTGAAAACCAGACAGAAAAAGATAAAAATTGAAAAAAGGGATACAGAAAGTCTGAAAGAGAGAGAGAGAGAGAGAGAGAGAGAGAGAGAGAAAGAAAGAACGAAAGTCTGAAAGAGTGAATGAGTGTGTTCCGTGTGAGAGAGTGAGAGAGAGATCGAAAGAAAGAAACAAAGAGAGAATGATTGAAGAAAAAAAGAGATTGAAAATCAGAGAGAAAAAAAGATAAAAATTGAAAAAAGGGACATAGAAAGTCTGAAAGAGTGAGAGAGAGAGAGAGAGAGAGAGAGAGAGAAAGAAAGAACGAAAGTCTGAAAGAGAGTGAATGAGTGTGTCTGTGTGTGTGAGAGAGAGTGAGAGAGAGATCGAAAGAGAAACAAAGAGAGAATGATTAAAGAAAAAGAGATTGAAAATCAGAGAGAAAAAGATAAAAATTGGAAAAAGGGACATAGAAAGTCTGAAAAAGAGTGAGTGAGTGAGAGAGAGAGAGAGAGAGAGAGAGAGAGAGAGAGAGAGAGAGAGAGATCGAAAGAGAAACAAAGAACGAAAGTCTGAAAGAGTGAATGAGTGTGTCTGTGTGTGTGAGAGAGTGAGAGAGAGATCGAAAGAGAAACAAAGAGAGAATGATTAAAGAAAAAAGAGATTGAAAATCAGAGAGAAAAAGATAAAAATTGAAAAAAGGGACATAGAAAGTCTGAAAGAGTGAGTGAGTGAGTGAGTGAGAGAGAGAGAGAGAGAGAGAGAGAGAGAGAGAGAGAGAGAGAGAGAGAGAGAGCATAGCATATATTCACATATGACCTGACCAAAGCCCGACATGTCACAGCAGACATCACTTCCTCCCGAAGAGGGGACAAAGCACACATGAAGGTGAACCCAAAGGAATTTACTATTTTTGTTTTTAAAAAAATATTTTCTGCATTCACAGCGTCCAGGGTGTTACTTCCCGAGCGCACAGTAACAAACACAGTTGGGGATGGTCGGTTTCTGATGTCTTCTTCCCTGTTCGTTCCCACCTTTTTCTCTCTCGCTCCATTGGGCATGCGGAATAAAAGAAACTACTAAAAAAAAATAAAATAAAATAAAAAGAGACTGGCTTTTATTAGATTTGGGGGTTACGATTATTGAAATGATATAAGCAAAATGGAATTGCTCTGGTGGCTAAAGTAGTTGCACCAGGGTTAGTAGCTGCTCATCGAATACCAAGTGAACAATCAGAAATTTGAATATCTTTGAAGGCATTTGGAAATTGGCGGAGCACAATCTTTCTATTTCGTCATTTTCCCACAATCAGTAAACATTTTGCTGAGGTAAGTGCATATTTCCTATCGAATTACTGATTTTGAAGGCAGGCCAGATCGTCTCACTTGGCGCAACATAATCGTTCTGCCAACCTCATTTTACAGATAGGATTAAAATAAGTCTGGTAGACTTCATAAACTCAAGCTTCGGAAACTATTTATTTATTTTGGCTCCTGAATATATTTTATTTATTTAAATTTCTTGAATGCGCAGGCCGATAAACGTATAAAAATAGGGCGTCTATTTCAAATAAGAAGTGTCTACTTTAATAACATTTGAAGTAATAAATATATGATAATATATTAGATGCGAGGTGAAGTAATGAATAGCAGCCCGGATTGGGGATTGAATTCAAATTCCAGTCAAATTCGTTGCATTTACTTGCTTTTACTTTAGAAAAAGTAATAATTCATTTCTTCTCCCAGCTATGGATAAATAGTCTTGGATAGCAAAAGGTTTAATAGGAAGACACAACTGAATTGAAACCTCTAACTATGGCTTAAATAGTCTCACCAAACGTGGTAAGTACGGCTACACCCCCGAAGACGTGGTCAAGCAGGAAGGAGTTCCTCCGAAGACTAGGAAGGCCCAAGATCTAGAATCTGTTCTAATTAGCTTCCATCTCTGGCAACTCATTATATCAGACGGTCTGATTATTGCATTAAAGCCTGAAACACTGTAACCTCTGCGATGCAAAGTGCACTGTTTTGGAAATTCTTGCAAAATCATATAATTATCAGATATTAATGAAACTTACTGGACTTATTCACTGATTAATCAAATTATTTTTTAAATGTTTAATTTTTATTAAATTTATTGATAATTTTCTAATATTTCTTCAAAAAACCTAAGTATGACTACAAAATAAAAGTACCTAAAATTCAATAAAAATATCAGATTGTTGGCAATATTTTCTTAAATCTTAAAGATTACTGGGTAGTCAATATATATATATATATAAGTCATACGCATACAAGTCTGTTTTGCTGTATCACAGCTCATCAGTGTGGCTAGACTTTCACTTGGTTCAAGCCGGGATCGAATCTCTGGTGTCAGTCGGGGTCCCTACTACACACACACACACACACACACACACACACACACATATATATATATATATATATATATATATATATATATATTACGCTCTCACATCATGATTGAGCACTTTGGAAGAATGGTAGATTTTGAAAAAAACAGTAGCCACTCTAGCATCTACGCATCGTTCATTCAGTAATGAATTAGAACACTCTAACTACTGGCGTATGTATACATGGTATATCACAGGCTAAAAGTCTGCCTCCTTCTACCCATAGCCAATAGCTTAGAGGTAGAAACGCTGACTGACGTCAAATCGCTCGGGTTTCAATCCTGGGTAAAAGCAATTAGATGTCTAACAGTACCGATGATACAGTGAAACAGATCTGTCTGCAGATGACCTTATGTTTGTGTATGAAACCGACAAACTATTGATTGTATGGATGTAAATAAAACGGGAAAAACAAATGTTTAAATGGTTCGAATTGTTGCTTTACCATGGAAACAGTTCTTTGAGTGAAATCTAACATTTGACAAACAGACAGACAGTTGGGTGATATATAGAAGCAGACAGAAGACACAAATAAAATGTATGTGATATAGAGAGGGAGGCGGGTGCTGCGCATTCGATCACTCCGGCGTGTGGTCACCGATTTCTTCGAAACTTAGCGAATTTGAAATTTATCAGCAGCCGGCTCCGTAGCAATCGGGTAAAGTTGTTGAAAAAGAGAGAGAGAGTGAGAGAGAGAGAGAGAGAGAGAGAGAGAGAGAGAGAGAGAGAGATTGAAGCCTGAAAGAGTGAATGAGTGTGTCTGTGTAAGAGAGAGAGAGAGAGAGAGAGAGAGAGATCGAAAGAGAGAGAGATCGAAAGAGAAACAAAGGATTGACTGATCAGTTGACCATAGCCGTTTATTCACGTCGTTTTTGCCCTTTTACGCTTCGGCCTTCTACAAGTGATGTATGTTGGAATTTCGAATCTAACCTTTTATTTATTATAAGGCGGTAGATTGTTTTAATCTACCCACGTTAACTAAATAAAGAGTTCGGTTCGAAATTTCACTGTATATTACCTGAAGAAATCACCGAAACGTCTTGAATATAATGAATACAGTTCGAAGGATGTTGATAGTGAATATATATATATATATATATATATATATATGTGTGTGTGTGTGTGTGTGTGTGTGTGTGTGTGTGTGTGTGGTTCGTTACAGTCACTTTTGCTCAAATATCCTTCGGAAAGTTTAATCTCTATTAGATAAATAGTCCAAAACTCATGGTTGGCAACCAGTCTTGAAAGAAGAGCACCCCTGAATTAGAAACCATATGTAGCTCTGCCAAAGCAGTGGACATAGAAAATATTATGGTTTTCATATTTAACTGCAAAGTGGGGTTGGCATGTCGACTGGGATAGGTCGATATTCACAAACCAGCCTTTTAATTCATTAGTCTATTGTTCCGTACAACAATTCCCTGTGGAGAACTAGGATCCTTAAGCTTAACCTGACTGATGACACTGTCCAACAAAATTATAATTTTTAAAAAGTACATGCTACATAAGACCTGTTTCTGTCTAAGAAAAGTATCCTGATACCAAATCTGACCTTTATTTCTCTAGATTAGGCAGCGTTTTCATGTACTATAAATTATATTTATTATTATTGGTTATGGATGAAAAACACAGAATTGTCAGTTTAAACAACATTTGTCCTCTTAACCCTTTTGTGTAGAGTGTCGTCCTTCTTTTTTATATTCCAGCAGTAGACTGCAAACATACCGGGGTTCCATTTTTTTAAAACGTTTCTCTATCACTGAAATATCCTGATGGAATCTCTCGTCACCAAGATTCTCCGCAAAATATCCAAATAAGAGTGGAGAACAAGAACTTTTAGAGACATGTTACATCCCATGACATGATAATGATGCAGTAGATCATTCACAATTTGCACATAGTCATCTGAACGATGTTTTATCAGGAAATTATCACAAACTTTTTTGAATGATTCAAAGGCAAATTTTTCTTTTTTCTTGAGATGTTTGTTAAAAGTTTCATCAAGTACAATTTTTTCGAATTTGGGGACCTATGAAGATACCTTCTTTTATTTTAGCTTGACTTAGGGAAGGGAACCTTTCTGCAATATAAGCAAATGCAAAGGAATCCTTATCTAAGGCCTTCATAAATTGCTTAAACAAACCAAGTTTAATATGCAAAGGAGGCAAATGGATTCTATCACTTTGCAGAAGTGGTTTGTGTTATATATTTGCTGCCCTTGCTCAATTTCATCTTTAACAGGCCAATCCTTGTGTACATAATGTTCAGTTCTCGCTCTGGACTCCCATAAGCACAGGAAGCAGCAAAATTTAGTATAACCAAGCTGCAAGCCAGTAAGCATGGCTATAACCTTGAAATCTGCGCAAACATGCCATTTATGGTTATTGCATTGTATGCTCGTTAAAATTGTTTTAAAATTTTCATATGATTTTCATAGTTGCGCTGTAAGCTATGGGAACAGATGGCAGAGTGTTACTGTTGTGTAACAAAACAGCTTTGATGCATTCTTTGGATGCATCTAAGAAAAGTCGCCAGTTGTTATTATCATATGGTATTTCCAGTTGTTCAAAAAGTTTAGGGATGTCATTACAGAAGCATAAGTTATCTTTTATTGTAAACAAAACATGCAGTTTTTGTGAACGTTTTCTGTAGAATGTTATCTTCACTCCTTCTTTAAGAAGATTACATTCTTTAAGCCTTGATGCCAAAAGCTCACTTTTGTCTTTCGTTAAATAAAGATCTCTACATAAGTCATTTAAAGTCTCTTGAGAAAATGGTATTGGTTTACTATTGCTTTCTGAATCAAAAAGTTCTGTTGTTTCATTACTGGAATCTTCATCTTCACTATTGGAACTCCACTTTTCTTGATCTGGGGATTGTGGTACAGATAAATCTTTTGAGTGCTCAACTGGACGCTTTGCTGATTGCAAATTTGGGTAAGCAATGTGTTTATTTATCTTTGCTGTAGTACGGCCCGTATAGTCTTGTTGACAGAAATAGCAATCATTAGAATGGTCTTTCTGCTCACGCCAAATCATTGGCACACCAAACTTCACGTGAACATTTTTCTTCCATATCATGTACTCAATGTCTTCACACACGTAAGGCAACAGACAAGAGGAGCCCATGGCTTGTCTTGGTCTCCTATTTCACAATGAAAGTAAGCTTTGTACAGTTTCTTGATATGGCTTGTAATGCTGCGCTTTTTCTTAGCAAATGTTAATTCGCCACATATATAGCAGAATCTATTTGGATCATTTTTACGCTGTCTTGACGTCATTGTCAAAACCTATAAAAAAGAATAAAGAAATATTAAATCTAGATTTATTAGTCATGACTTATTTAGTGATAAACACGGTTTAATATAAGAACACAATAACATATACACAATATGTAAGCGCAATGATGTGAGAAATTTAGTTTTGAACTTTTTTGCTAAAATTCTCAAAAGTTACAAATTTGTACAAAAACTACCTAACTCAACATAAAGAAGTCAAGAAATGAATTTTCTATGCCGTTGCGAATATAAAAATAGGCACAGGTACCCTGTACTTTTTCAAGTGTAGCATAGTGTGATTAATGCTGCTGCTGATTGTCATGTTTGACTGCAGTAACCAAAACTTTTCTCTTTTGTTACAACCATTCCTACTCTTGAAGACATTGCTGTCGTTTGTCTTTCTTTCAAAAATCATTTTTTAAAGAGAGGGGTTGTCTATCTTTCTGAGATGAGGTAGTATTTACAGTATTTACATTATTCGGACTATTGTCCTCATCTTTGTTGCCATTTGTACACCGTTTCAGCCGCTGTACGCTCCGGCTTTCTTCAGGTGCTAGGAATTTTGAACCCAATCATTTATTACAATCACTGGGTTATATCATTCTCATTCCTTGCGTAGTAATGCCACGATTGGAAGTCATGAGTTATCTCCCTCTAACCCTGTAAGTTACTTGTTCACCACTGCTGTAGCCTGGTAATGAATCACAACACCTTGGGTCAAGTCAGGAATTAACTAACGTCTATGTCTACTGAGCCAAGTGTCCTTAATTGATTATAATAAAGGTTTCGGTTCGAAATTCCTAGCACCGTTGTACAAATGGCAACAAAGATGAGAACAATAGTCCGAATAATGTAAATCTTTGTAAAGTCGGGGTTACAACAAATTTAAAATCATCCTTCTTTAAGATTATAATTAGCTAGTAAGTTTGATTAGGCAAAAAGAGTAGAACTTTTAAAGCAACTTAAGTTTTAAGGCACTTTTATGGAGTCTCTCTGAAAGGAAGTGAGTCTGAAAATGGTTTGGAAAAAGGCAAACAAGCTTCAGAATCCAGAGGGTGTTCCGAAACTTTTGACTTGTCGTACAGGGGTGAACAAACATGTATGCAATAATATTTATTCATGTATGTAATTTTTTTAAATTGTTAATTTGTTTTGGTTTCAGAAATCACAAAGCACACACAGATACACACGCAGACAGATATATATATATATATATATATATATATATATATATATGTTTCATTCTTATAGTTTGTTTCGAAGGACCACCTTTTTGGAGAAGGCAGCCTTTTATTACAAGGGACACGTAATTTGCTCAATGTAAGAGCCACGTTCGATAAAATTCAGATGATTGAAAGTCACAAGACATGAACAATATTTGCAAAAACGTTTTTGCTACTTACACATTTTATTACAAAATCGCTACATAAATATTAAGAAACCCTTATATGCAATAATATTTATTCATATATGTAATTTTTTAAAACTGTTAATTTGTTTTGGTTTTAGAAATCACACACACACACACACGCACACACACACACACACACACACACACACACACACACACACACACACATATATATATATATATATATATATATATATATATATGTTCCATTCTTATAGCTTGTTTCTAAGGACCACTACTTTGGAGGTAGCATTCTTTTATTACAAGGGACACGTAATTTGCTTAATATAAGAGCCACGTACGATAAAGTTAAGATGATTGGAAGCTGCAAGACATGAACAATATTTACACATACGTTTTGCTACTTTCACATTTTATTACGAAACCCATGTATGTAATGATATTTATTCATATATGCAATTTTATAAACTGTTAATTTGAATTAGTTTCAGTAATAACAAATTACACACACACACACACACACACACACACACACTATATATATATATATATATATATATATATATATATATATAATCAAAAAATATAACCGCTAAGCTCCACCATCCCAGCCTCTATCTATTGGTTTAACAATGTTGCAGATAAATATAGAATCACATTTCTTAAATTTGACGTTGTTGACTTATATCTCCCTCTATCTAAAGATCTAGTAAACTGTATTAGTTTCGCTGGAATCTATGTAGAGATCAAAGAAGAAGATACTAATATTATTTTAGCAGCGATAAAATCCCTCTTAACCATTAATACCAGGATTAAAAGTCACAATAGTAAATTTGACGTTCCTATGAGATCATATGATTTAGCCCAAGTTGCATCTATATCTGTTATGTCGACAAGTATAAATGAATAACTCAACAACAGAATCAGAATATAAGTTGTATTCCGCGGAAAGACGGTTAGTATATACAGAAGTGATTAGTAATATTTACAATAGAAACGATACAAGAATTCAATTCGTCGTAAGACGTGTGTATACGTGATGACTTCCGGTACGCCACCGGAAGTGTGACTAACTCTTCACTGACTCGCACTGACTCTTCAGTAACTCATTAGAGACTCTCAAGTGACTCTCTACGACATTATTTAGCTGTCCCTCCGAGTAAGGGCAACATATGACACATGGTCAGTTTATATCTGGGCTTTCCGGGATATATGGCCCGGCCAAAAAATGT
Source organism: Ascarosepion bandense (assembly GCA_037127315.1). NCBI lineage: Eukaryota > Metazoa > Mollusca > Cephalopoda > Sepiida > Sepiidae > Ascarosepion > Ascarosepion bandense. The sequence goes on along the minus strand of JBBBDQ010000814.1, from coordinate 1,567,839 downwards.
CTGTCTATTATTCCCCAGTCGTGCTTCTACCCTTTGGCGGAACCACGACCGGGACAATGCTCTCTGCTCGGAAGCAGAGAGCCCTCCACCCGAAGGCAGAGAGCCGACAGTGTCGCAGAGTTGTCAGTCTAGTGACTCTCTACGACTACCTTGTAGAGAATCCACCATTGCTATATATAGCAATGGGAACAGTCCATAATAGTATTATAAAGTAAATACCGAGGATGGTTAATATTAGAATTAGCCGATTATCCTCTAACATTAGAATCTTTAGGAATAATAAAAAAAATATATGAAAAGGCCCTCGAGAGTAGCGGATGTAAAGATAAATTAAATTAACTCATTTAACACACACTAGTAGTTCTGAATCGCAAAAAACTAAAGGTAAACATGAGAAAAGGAAAATTATATGGTTCAACTCCCCGTTCCCGTAGACTATCAACTATTAACATTGGTAAGATCTTTCTTAAATTAATAAGTGAACATTTTCATAATGAAAATCCCCTGAGTAAAATATTCAATAGGAAAATGATCAAGATTAGTTATTCGTCTACTAATAATATGTATAACATTATTAGCACCCACAAAAACCAAATCTTGAGGAAGTTTAGTGAATCCAACACAAAAAATAGGATTATGTCCCCTGCAATTGTAGATTTATAGAAAACTCATCGGCAGAAGGTAAATGTAAATCTGCAAATATGATCTATCAAGCTACCATCTACCCTAAGAAAAAGAGGGAGAAATTTAACGTTTATTTCGGAATTTCAGCGTGAATTTGGAAACAAAGACTTTATACACGCAGGCACTCCTTCACTAAACCTAAGGTAAGGCATCAAACAGACCTCTCTCACAAATGCTGGGAATTGAAAGAAAATAACCTAAATCCACAGATAAATTGGAAACTGATAGGCAAGGCAAGCACTCCTAAGAGCTTAAAGGATAAATCTAATCTATGTTTAACAGAAAAAAATTAAGATTTTGAATTTTCAACATCAGGATGTACTTAAGAATAAACGTAAAGAAATCATTAGTATGTGTCGTCAAAGCAATGAATTTAAATTGCAATAATTATCTCATTCTTCCATTTAGTCACAATAGAATTTTTTAAAAATTTGGCGAAACAGTAACCTTTTCCCTCCTACCTACCACTACTAAACCAATGGTCAAACCACATGGTTCCCATTACCATAAGAGAAATTACTAGTAAGATTCCTCTAGCTTAACCCTATAATAGCCAAAATTCCCCAACTCTTCCTTTACTAGCACTTTTCTCCAGCATTAAAATATTTTCCTTATTCTTTGATTAAACGGGGTTGAAAATGCATATCTTAAACTGACATGTTGAAAATAGCTATTCACACCTCTAAATTTAACACAATTTACAGATATATATATATATATATATATATATATATATCGAAATTGTGGTTGAATTTATTTCTGGGAATCACTAATGCATTTGTGAGATTATTATTATTGTTGTCTCTTTTGTGTTCATATATACGTTTGTTTTAGATTTCTACTTGTTTCTACGATGTAGATGGAGGAAAAATCCCGGCAATTTATTCAGTATACACCTGCTTGTTCGTCATTTTGATTTCTGTTATTTTTAAATCTGATAATGTCCATAATAGTTTTCGAAGTAGTTGTTACTATGTATGTATTTTTTATATGAGATAGATTGTTTTGGATATTATATGCAATGGAGTTTGTTGGTAGTATGATGTATTTCTCCATCTACATCGGAGAAACAAGTAGAAATCTAAAAAAAACGTATATATGAACACAAAAGAAACATCACTAATAATAATCTTACGAATGCATTAGTGATTCACAGAAATAAATTCAACCACAATTTCGATTTTAAAAATGCCACACTAATAAAAAGAGTAAACAATTTATTCAGAAGAAAAGTTCTCGAGAGCGCCGCTATCCAAATATTACCAAAACATCAATTTGCGCCCCGGATTTTTCCCAATTTCACCTTTACTTATGGAAATTATACTAAAATAGACTAACATTCATAATATATATATATATATATATATATATATATATATATATATATATATATATATGTGTATAATATTTTCAAAATCTTGACTGGAGATTGTTTTAACCCTATTGAGCGTATTTAATACGGTAATGAACTGCAGGAATCTCTAAAAAATGTGCGAGTTGGACTACCAAAAATAACACTGACAAGGAAAAACAATTATATCTATAATGATATCTATTTGTCTTTGGAAATACCTATTCAGAACACGGATAAAACTATGTAGAAAAATAAAGCAAACCAATAAAATTAAAGACATTTTAATCAGATACCATTTTACAAAATTACAGTCATATCATAACATCTTTATGACAAACTGACAACGCTAAAAATATCAGACTATTAAATCTGTTATTGACTGCTAGAAGATGTCTGGCGGGTTTTCATCTTGACTGTGGGTTATTGAAAATCTTACTAATATGTTGTCAAGGCTGTGCAAATTAGCTCTGCCTGGTGTTCACTTTATAAGGATTGCACATTGCTTCGACTTAAGAAACTTCATTGCAGAGTTTAATGTACCAAATGAGTATGTTGTGATGAAAATTGAGATGAGTCAGTATTTACATTATTCGAACTATTGTCCTCATCTTTGTTGCAATTTGTACGAGGTTTCGGCCGTTGTACACTCCGGCCTTCTTCAAGAATTTTCGAACAGAACCCATTATTACAGAAACTGGGGAATATCATCCTCATTCCTTGCGTAAAGCCTATTTATTTCACCACTGCTGTAGCCTGGTATTGAACTCACAACTTTAAGAGTCAAGTCAGGAACTAACCAACGTCTATATCCACTAAGCCATGTGTCCTTAAGAACAAAATTTTGGGAACCTAATGTTATGCTCAGTAACCTTTTTTTTTACCAGAGTTTATATTGCAATTTTTGATGTTAATGGTTTTCTCTATATTTTCCGTGTTAATGGTTTTCTCTGGTATTATTTTACCAGAGCTCATATTGCAATTTTTTGACCCTAATGATTTTCTCTGGAACTCCGTATTACTGATTCCCATATTGTGTTCATCTCTATGCTTGGCCGGCCAAACATCGTACAAATGGCAACAAAGATGAGGGCAATAATCCGAATAATGTAAATACTGCAAATACTTCCTTATCTCAGAAATATAGACAAATACTTAAGATGAGTCGCATACTAGTTTTCTTCAATTCAGAATGTTTTATTTAAATATATTTAATGACCATTAAAATTACGTTTTAACCCTTTGTTGCATATTGATTACAATTGTAATCAATATGCAACAAAGGTTAGAGAAAGGTTACAACTGTAACCAATATGCAACAAAGGGTTAATTCAATAGGGTCTCAATCCATAATGAGTAAATAATTCTAAAGCTTGAAATTTTTCCTTTTCTTTTATATTAACTGTAATGAAGAAAAGAATTCAGCCAACATATTTCTACGAACCGAATATTAAAGGTCAAACAACCGTATGTGGCTCGCGAGGCACGGTTTAGTCACCCCAGGTATTTAATGAAAGAGCAAGGGTTGCATATTATGAGATAGATGAACTGTTGAACCTAGACTTGAAGAATTTCATTGCAGTGTATAAACTGCTAAAAAAGAAAAATAGTTTTAATTATGTTTGTTTTAGAAAATGTCTAATCAAAACATGGAAGAAATATGTAAGCAAACGAATAAAATAATTGATATTTTAGTTAGATACCAGCTTATAAAATTACAGTATTATCATAATATATTCATGATAAACAAGCAATGCTACAAATATCAGGTTATTAAAGCCGTTATTTCCTGCTATTAGAGGTCTTGCGGGTTTCTATCTTGGTTGTGAGTTGTATATATCTGATATGCTGTCAAGGCTTTGTGAATTAAATTCATCGGGTGTTGATATGTAATGATTGCACAATGTTTCAACTACACAAACTTCATTACAGAGCACAGTGATTTACATCAATATCTTGTGATGGAAATTAAGATGAATTGCACACTAGTTTTCAGTTCAGGATATTTTATTTCTGGAATGTTTCCAGAACTCAATTGTAGAGTGGAATTTATGGTTCATCTTTAGATTTAGGTTCTCCTGTAATTCGATTCGTTCCATTTCCATAGAAGATGTTTCCTCAATCAGAGGTTTGAGAAATGGATATCCATCATTTACCACATCAACTACGAATGGGTTTACAAGAAAAGTAAAGCATGTTTGGCAATTCCTGTACGACAGGCCAACAGTTTGGGAACACCGTCTGGATTTTGAAGCCTGTGTGTCTTTTTCAAAACTGATTTTCTGGTTTACTTTGGGTTACAGGGACTCCGTAAATTTATCTTAAAACTTAAGTTGCTTTAAAAGTTCTACTCTTTCTGCTTAATCAAACCTCCTAACTAATTAAGATCTTAAAGAAGGCTGATTTTAAATTTTGTGCAATCCAATCTTTAAAATAATGATTGTTGAAAGAAAGACAAACGACAGCACGTCATCAAACCTAACTGGGAAATTATCAAACAGTTCTTGTAATTTATCTTTGATATTTTCATGGCTTTTACTACGATGAACATAAGTCACTGGTGTCCCTGCCACTGAAGCTTACTCGTGCAACCAGACTAGCAACAATGTTCCACTCGTTCACATTTAGATCAACCAAATGCAGCCGACAATTCTACTTTATCAGCTTTTTTCTCGAACTTCCCGCCTGTGGAACTCACTTCCATATTCTTGCTTTCCTGACAGCTAAAACTTCCCGGAATTTAAATGCAATATCAATACCCATCTCTTAACCACTTGACTCCAGTTCTTACTACATTACCCTGTATATCTTTTCCTTTCTCTCTACCTTTGCAACTGTCATCACACCTATATTCCCATCCTTCTCTTGATCCTTTCTCTGACACCCCCTGTAACTGGTTCGTCTTTATCTTTACTCTCCTCCTATCTAATATTTTACTGTTATGTAGCCCCCTGCGCATCGGTGGTATTACCGCCTTGCTTGGGGTGAAACGATTAAAAAATATGCCTCCTACTTTTATGGTTTTTATTTCAATATCAAGGGATTAATTTACTCTCCTACTAAGATTGAAAATGACTGAAATTTCTTGACAATATGTCTCTTTGAAAAATTCTTATTTTATTTTGAAAGCTGAAAATTGTCTGAGTGAGATAAAAATCAATTTTATTCTTTACCCGGAGTTGAGTTCTTGTAGATGATTTATTATATCACTAAGGAACATCAGGATGTGCGTTGTGGTGCAGTGGATATTGACTCAGAACTCCAAATCGGGGTGCCGAGTTCGAATTCCGGTTGAACTCTTTGCATTCACTTACGTACAAATACCTTTGGGAAAGGTATTAATCCGTGTCTTCCCTCCAGTTATGGGTTAAATAATAGAACAAATTGGATTCTATAGCCTTGTCTGGCAACCAGTCTACCACAGAAAGCAATGACAACCTACTGCAGGATAATCTTCTGCCCAGTCAGGAATGTCTCTTTCGAGACATGATCCCCCAAAACGTGTAACACGTTTGGCACTCAACTGGCTGAAGGAACATTATATCTCGCATCTATTTGTCGTTTTCCAGTTGAGGTTTTGAGGTGTGTGGAACCACCTCTAAATTTCTATTTTTCTCAGGTCCATCTTAACCCAGGGGGATACTACTTGTTAGGATACTAGCTATGGCAAATAGTTAATCATCCAAACTTGGGCAAAAACACTATGAAATATCTAAAAATACATTATGTAGTTAGTGGATATCGGCACGGAACAAGAAACCGGAGAGCCGAGTTCGAATTCCAGTTGAATTTCTTGAATTAACTTACGCGCAAATACCCTTGGGAAAGGTATTGATTCGTCTCTTCCCTCCAGTTATGGGCTTAATAACAGTACAGATTGGGTTCTATAGCTTACCGCAGAAAGCAATGGCAACTTACTGCGGGATAATCTTCTCCCCAGTCTCCCAAAGCGTGTAACACGTATGACACTTAACTGACTGAAGGAACATCAGATCTCGCATCTATTTGTCGTTGTCCAGTTGAGAATAGAATTTTTTTTCTTTTCTTTAAGAAAAGTAATAAAACGATTCAACAGATCCACAAAGACATTTCTGGTTAAGACTGAACACAAAATTCAGTAGAAAGTGACATCGCTGAGTATATCTTCAAGCTCTATTTCTTCAATAAACTTTCTGAACTGTCGGTGTGTTTTCCCACTGACAATTCCAAGGACAGATTTATAACATCTTTATACTTGAAGTATCTAGCTGACAGGTGTTCACGATGAACAACGCAAAGAACAGGGAGAAACTCTGGAAAACTGGGTTCATTGAAATTAATCGTATTTCTTCCCGCACAATTTAGGTGCCCCATTTGTTGCAATACCGTCTGGTTTATTCAATGGGTCATCACTATTTGTTAAGGTTCTGTCAAACGCTTTTTTAATGTCAACTTTACGATTGTTTCTTTTAATGACACTAATTCAAACATTTGTTCTTTGACAGTTACATTAGATGAATCATACAAACGAATAATCCACTTGTGCGTTTTCTTGTGTGCCAATAGCTAAGCTGAATGCAAGGGAATATTTTAAAATCATTTTGTATTTTATCTGCAGCACTGAACTGAGAGATACGTAGTATCTGTAGTGTGATGGGAAACGGGTGTTTGTGCTGTTAGTTTTTTGGATGTCACACTGTAACAAATTCACGACCAGAATATAGGCGTTTAGTAAGAGCAAGATTCCATGGCATCACAAAGCTACTTTCAGTCGTTGTATCGGCTTTCTTACTGAACCTTGTTAGCAGTGCTCGCTGACTATTTCGTGATTTTAACATAGTCAACTTAGTTTTTTCTTAGTTTTGATTTAAATGTATAACCATACGAAAAGTTTTCTGTGAGTCGTTAGAGGGTGGCGTTTCAAGTTATTGGCACTGTAATGACTGGGTGATGCAGTGGATATCGACTCGGAAAGACAAGTCAAGTGGGGAGAGTTTGAATTCTAGTTAAATTCATGGCATTCACTTACGCACAAATACCCTTGGGAAAAGTTTTTAATCCGTCTTTTCCTTCAAGTTATGGGTTAAATAATAAAACAGATTGGGTTCTATAACCTTGGTTGGCAACCAGTCTACTGCAAAAAGCAATGGCAACCTACTGCGGGATAACCTTCTTCCCAGTCAGTCATGTCTCCTTCGAGACATGATCGCTCAAAGTGTGTTTCACGTATGACATTTAATTGACTGAATGACTGGGTGAAACAAGGCAGATAAGGCACAAAGGTTAACCTCCTTTAGAGGTGTATTCAAAATCTTCCTTCCCCTCTTGCGCAACACTTCTGTTTTCATTTTCATATTTTCATTTCTTCAATTTGAGGAGATCATCTTCTTTTCACAAAATTTTCAGACATGTAATTCGAAATATACCGATTAGGTCTGCACCGTCAACATTTTGTGTTACACTGCATTAATGTAAATGACGTGAGTGTGGTCCCTTAATCCTATGACCTATGACCTCTATCTTCTGACACTCGTATGAACAATAAAATTTCGTTTTAATCAAGAGATTCGGTAAATAATTTTAAAACTTTATGTTTTTCTTATTTCTTTACTTTTTATATTAACTGTGATAAAAAACAGCTCAGTCAACCTATTTCTGCGAACTATATATTAAAGCTCAAGGTATAGCTTGTGACTCGCGAACCGAAGTTTGGCCTCCCATTCTATATATATTTATAGTCATCCGCAGATAGACCTGTTTTGCTGTATCACAGTTCATTAGTACGGTTAAACGTTCGATTGCTTCTAGCCAGGATTGGCCGGCTATTATATATATATATATATATATATATATATATATATATAATGGCTGGCCAATTGTATTCGAGGGTACCCGTCTACTGGGGCAGCTAGCTATACCTCAGTGCAGATTTTTGTTCGGCAACACTTGGGTTTGTTGAACATCCACAGAGGTGTAATTTATACTGCAACTAGGCAGAGGGGACCTTAGTTACAGTTTCTGAGAGAGAGATCGCTATCTAGTGTGAACAACAGTCTGAACCCGGCCAGGATACTCAAACCCTCGGTCACAATGATTTGTGACTTCGCGCTAGCACAACCATCGACGACTCCTCAAAGAGTAGCCGTTTACCCAATTTCACTCACAAGTTTACCAGTGGTATGGTTTTCAGGCATTTTCCAAAGGTGCCGTACGCTGGGATCGCCTACTTCAGACCGATACATACATACATATATATATATATATATATATATATTATCGTGCTAATAATGCTATATAATGCTATTGATAGTTCTTCTTTTCTCAAGGTAATCTATGAACAAAATATCTTGTTTATCCCGAAATACTGAGGCGAAAATATTCTGCTGATGTTTGAGTTTTTGGTCGCTTTGGATGGCTTTCATCTGCTGCTGTCCACTCAGCTGACTGCCAATTTGACTCCGGAGTAAAGTGGTTGGTCCATGTTTCATCCATTGTCCCATATTTACGAAAAAAAAACTACTTCTTGTTGCGTTGAAACAGTTGCAAACAACGCTTTGAATCGTCAACGCGTTATTTGTTTTTGACTGTGAGCAAATGCTGCACCCACTTTGAACACAGTTTTCTCATTGACAAATGTTCATGCAAAATGCTGAATACACTGCCTGCTAATGCATTCAACTTCTCTTCTATCTTACGCAACGTCAACTGAAGATCGGCTAAAAGAAGTTTGTGGATTTTTTTGTGTTTTCTCGGACAACACATATGTTTACCTTCTACTTTACCTCATTGACAACGATCGCTACAAAGTCGTTGTGTTTTGCTCAACGATCGAAAGCAAATAATTTTAACACAGCGTTGAAAATCTGACTTGTAGTTGAATAAAAATCGCAGACTTACACCGCTACATAAAAACAATACCCTGACAGGTGCCAAAAGCTGTTGGTGGCACCCGGGGTTGCAGTACCACCCGATTAACCACAGAGAATATGTTACATCTCTGGGTTGGCGACTGACGAAGCCGGATTCCGCACGTTGTATGTAGAAAATTTGGCACAGATACCCAGCAAATTAAAAATGATTACTTGGGTACTTATTTTAGTACAGCATGTTACTTACATTTATTGCTGCGTAACGTAAACAATAAGTTCATTATCTAAACAATTAGTCAGTTAAGGCTTTGGGCCACCGAATAATAATCTATAGCGACTCACTGTGGTGTAGTCGCTGGCAGACTAGTCTAAAATCGTATTAATAGCATAGTGATTTTGAGCAGTGAGATTAGTAAATCTCTGATATTGCAAGAGAACTGAGACGAAATCAAATCTGAATGTCCCAAAAGAGGTCCTAGCTTTTGAGATATTCATCTATTGCAGAGTTATTAGAATATTAAATTAAGCATGTTTCCAATGCACACTCAAAAACACGTTTATATATATATATATATATATATATATATATCCTATAGAGACTTTGGAAATTAAATTCATGAATGATCTTAATTTCACTTTCGTTCAACCTTTATATCATAATGTTGATAATGTTGCTACAAAGAACTGCATTGCCCAGTGGCAAATTAGCTATGCTCATTAAATAATCTATGGTTTGCCTTTTCATTTAGTGTCTTCTAAATTCCCATTCACATTGAGAATCAAAGGAGCCTTTAATGAGTAATAGGATTAATTCTTTGATCTCAGAAAAAAACAACAACAACTGAAAGGAAAACAAAAAAATCTCAAAGAACAAAAGATATGAAATATAGCATTTTTTTCGTCTGTAATAATTTATATGAATAAAAAAGAAACAGAAATGCTATTCAGGAGCGTTTTTCAACAGAATAAAAACACAAGGAAGCTCATATGCAGAAGCATCCATGTTTTACGATGTATTTTATTTCAAAACGAGGCTTGTCGGTGTAAAAGTTCTGATTTGATATTTACGACGTATTGTTTTTTGGAACGAGGCTTGCCGTTGTGAAAATTTTGATTTGATATTTCGTTTAATTTCTGATAATCAGATTGTTGTTATCAGAAGCGCATTTCGGCCGGTCACATCTGCAGTTAAAATGTTGAATTAAAAACCATAACAATAAAAAATATTACAGATAAAATATTTAGTAGATGCTGCACTAATCATTTCTATACTTTTGGTAACACTTTATCTCCTGAAAATTGACAACCCGTTTCTCGGTTTCGATTTTCTTGTTTTAAAATAAGTTGCAGCACATTTCTATATTAATTTCACAATAATTTCACCCCAAACAAAATGATAAGGCGACGAAGACTCAAGTGATTTACTGCAAATGAAGGAAACTGAGAAAACGTGACTGAGAAAAGGCAATAAAAAGAACAGGATCGAAGGAGACAGAAGATTGATGCTGCCTTTAAATGTTTGAAGATCATAGTTGACAGGAAAGCAAGAAGAATGTTCAACGAGCGTGAAGATCGAGAGGATAAGACACTGTTAGAATAGAACGTACGGTTGCACTTAGCAATTTCAAGAATAGAGAGATGTGACTTGTATCCAGTCTTCTTCTTCTATGTGCCCTGTCCTTTTAGCACGTAGGCGATTATGGCTTTTCACGTCTCCCTATCTCTGGTGGTTCTTAGCACGTTTTCTCCTGTTACACCACCGTTCTGTCATCCACCTGCTCAGGTCCTTCAAATATGTTATCCGTTGCTTTCCTCTGTCTCTTTTCCCTTCTACCTGGCCTGTCAGTATCAGGTTCTCTAAGCCCTCTTTCCTCATTGCATGTCCCAGGAACTTCAGTTGTCTCTTGCTGATGCTCACTAATAATTTTCTTTTCGTTGCCATTCATTCCAACACCTCATCGTTGCTTGCATGCTCCGTCCATGATAGTCGCAGTATTTCCGCTGCTTCAAGTTTTTCCTTCCTCTTTGATGATATTGTCCAGCATTCACAGCTGTATTGAAGAACTGACATCACATAGCATTCTAGCACTCTCTTCTTTGTTTTTAGTGAAAGTTTCCTGTGTCTTAGTACTTTACTCAGCTTTCTGGAAATTGTCCTTTGCCATGCCAAGTCGCCTTCTGATCTCTGTGTCGCACTTTCTATCTCTTGTTAGAATACTTCCTAGGTATTTAAATTTTTGTACTTGCTTGATTCTAGTATCCCCCACCTGTATTTAGCATTTTGGGCTGCTCTTTTTTACTGATGACTATGCATTCAGTTTTCTTGCAGTTTATTTGTAGTCTTTTCTTGTCACTCTCTTCCGCTACCTTCTGTAGGAGGTCTTGTAGTTTCCTTTCCGTGCCTGCAATCAGTACTGTATCATCTGCGTATCTTATGTTCTTCAAATTGTGGCCTCCGATTACAAATCCTGGCATAGCATCTAGGGTCCTCAAAATAGTCTCGCTGTACATGTTGAACAGATCCGGTGAAAAGATATACCTTTGTCTTACGCCCCTTTCTATCTTTGTAAATATGCTGAACTTGTTACCTGTTCGTATGCAGGCAGTTTACCGCCGGTAGAGATTCTTAATTACTCTGATGTCTTTCTTAAAAATATCGAGGCTGCTGAGTATCTCCATCAATTCTTTGTGGCGTATACTGTCGAATGCCTTCGCATAATCAATAAAACATAGGTACAAGTCCTTCATTTGTATTGCCCTTTAGAAAGGCATCCTAATCATAAATATAGAGTTCCTTGTTCCAGTGTCCTTGACGAACTCGCACTGTTCCTGTCCTATCTCTGGCCTGATTCTGCTTCTCGCTCTATTCATCAGGATTCGGATGATCAGTTTTTTAATGTGACTCATTAAGCTGATAGTTCGGCGTAGATTGCACTCGTTTGCACCTGGCTTCTTAGGAAGTGCTATGAAAATCGAATTGCATAGATCATCTGGTATTATTCCAATATTATAAATTACATTTATTATTTCTGTAATTTTCTCTATGACGAATTCATTCAGGGCTATTAGCAGATCTACTACGATGCCGTCTGGACCAGCTGCTTTGCTTGTGTTCAGTTTGGCCATTGCAGCTTCCACTTCGGACTTTAATATTTCCGGTTCGTCCTCATCTTTGTGTATTCTCGGTTGGTCTCTTCTGTCGTGGCAAAGAGATTTTATACATTCTTCCCATCGCTGGAGTATTTCGTTTTTCTCCAATATTATCGTTCCATCCTTGGATTTTCTGCATCCTGTTAAGGAGCAGGTGTTTGTCCTAAATTCACTACACTACCACCCATGAAATTGTCATGAAAATATTTATAGGAAAATATTAATGGTAATATTAACCGTTTCCCTATAAGGAAACATTTGGCATTCACTGACCGAACAGCCAGTACTGTTGAAATTTATAAAATCTTTCTGTTCAAACAATTTTTTCAAGTCCAGTAGCTGTTACAGCTCTTCCCAGTATTGGGGGAAGGAGTCCTTCCTAACATTTTTTAAGTAGTGTGGAAAGTCAACATCTTGATTATGCCACTATTTCACTTCCATTGACATGTGCTATCCATTTTAGTTGTTTCTGCTGTTGGTATTCTTCAAGTAGCCCTGGATAGCATAAAGTTTTGATCTGACGAGCCTATTTAAGAACATGAATCTAGTTTTCAGGTTGAGGTTTTGGATTTGTAGTCATTTGCAACGTTGAACGAAGCAAGATACAGCGAAACGACCTTACGGTGGTGGGAAAGAGATAGAAACCGAGATGCAAGGTTAGGACCGATAAAATTATGGATATAATTTTTGGGGGGATTTTGTCAAGAATGTCTAGGTATACAGAGTGCAATAAATAAATTGTTGTCTAAATTACGCAAAAATGAAGATAACACTGACAACTCATTTAAACAGATATATTTACCAAAATTACATAAAAATATCTAAAGAGTAAATTTATTCAATAAAATCGCTATTGGCTTCTGTCACGGCTTCCAGACGAACGACTTCGGATTCTTCTGCAACATTTCTAGACTTTCTACTTGTTTAGGTTGGTGAATGCTGCCATAATCCTTGCTTTCAGACAATGTTTGGCGTTACAAGAAGTTTTGTTGGTCTCTCGCTCAACTGTGACCTGGGTGGCCAAATGAAAGGGGTGATGTAAATAAAAATTGTCTGACAGCCATCACTGGGTTCTTCTGCCTGTGTGGCATGGTGCAAAGTACTGTTGCCAGATATAGGGTTTTCGAGCAGCCACACTTTTGACGCAGGGCGGCACAATCTTCTCAAGCCACTTGATGTAGGCCATCGTGTTGAGTTTGTTCATGTGAGAAGATGAATGGAGGCATAACATCATCACTAGTGATTACTCTAAACACCTTCGTAATCACCATCTAATTCATCTAACTCATTTCAAATCCTCTCCACTTCCACACCCAAACAATCTCAAATGTTCGTGTTAGAGCTTCCGGTGCGAATGCCAAGCAGTACAGCATGCTGTTTCCAAATTTCTTGCGGAGTGAATTGCGTCATGATGCTCTTTTTCTGACAGAGGGTGCCCAACAAATAACTCGCATGTGCGAAACCAAAAAAAAAAAAAAAAAATTAGCAGCATTTTACCCATCGTTCCCTGTATATTAGAAGCACCAGACCAGATGTGATAGCAATATTCAATGCATGGTCGAATGGCAGATTTATAAAGGTGCTACACCATTACAGCAAGCAATTACACATATCTGTTTTATAAGTAATACTTACATTCATCATTAGTTCAAACAATACTTTTTAGACTTTGGCTTTCAATGTATTTCTATAATAAAATAACTTATCATAAACTCTGTCGTGAAATACTGTTACAAGATAGTAATCGTCGGTTACTCGTTTCCGAGCCTACTCGAGGGCGGCTAACCCATTCCCATTGAAGACTTCTTCTCTGGTTTATTTATGCTTGTTCAACACGCACAAAGCCCGTCTGTGATTTAAACTGCAACTATACTGAACAGGCCATCGTGTTTCTAGGAGAGAGAACACAATCTGGCGTAATCACCATCTTGAAAAACGCCAGTACGTTCAAATCTTTGGTCACGATGGTGGTTTTCTGAGCGTAGCCTAGATGTAGCACAATGCCGAAAGTATGGGGCACCCAGTGAGCACTCACTACTCAGTTGTAATAAATCCTCGCTCACGATGAGTTGCGACTTTTCGGACACTCCCCAAAGGTGATGCGTGCTGGAATCGCCGCCATCAAGCCGATATCAATTGAAAGTCACCTTATTGTCAAACTGACCATGGCGAGATTTGAACCCGAGTTGGAAAGCAAATGTTTTAAATACTCAGCCACGTGTCCTTTTCCAATCTTTTTACTCTTTTCTTTTTTTCTTTTTTCAATTCTAGTAGGTAGACTAAACTATCGCCCGGTTCACACTCCACCTACGTCTATTGAACAGGTGAAGAGGCTCATCCATTGTTCCCTGTTTAGGATGTGGTTTCCGGCTTTCTCTTTTCAAATCTTTTTACTCTTTTCTTTTTTCTTTTCTTTTTTTTTTGTTCAATTGGAGTAGATAGACTGAACTATCGCCCGGTTCACACTCCATCCACGTCTATTGAACAGGTGAAGAGGCTCATCCATTGTTCCCTGTTTAGGATGTGGTTTCCGGCTTTCTCTTTTCAAATCTTTTTACTCTTTTCTTTTTTTTTTTTTGTTCAATTGGAGTAGATAGACTGAACTATCGCCCGGTTCACACTCCATCCACGTCTATTGAACAGGTGAAGAGGCTCATCTATTGTTCCCTGTTTAGGATGTTGTTTCCGGCTTTCTCTTTTCAAGTCTTTTTACTCTTTTCTTTTTTTTTTGTTCAATTGGAGTAGATAGACTGAACTATCGCCCGGTTCACACTCCACCCACGTCTATTGAACAGGTGAAGAGGTTCATCCATTATTCCCTGTTTAGGATGTGGTTTCCAGCTTTCTCCTTTCAAATCTGTTTACTCTTTTCTTTTTTCTTTTTTTTTGTTTGTTCAATTGGAGTAGATAGACTGAACTATCGCCCGGTTCACACTCCACCTGCGTCTATTGAACAGGTGAAGAGGCTCATCACTTGTTCCCTGTTTAGGATGTGGTTTCCAGCTTTCTCCTTTCCAATCTTTTCACTCTTACGTAGCTCCCTGCGCATCAGTGGCGTTAACGCCTTGCTTAGGGTGATATGATTAAAAAAAAAATAAAAGGCAAAACATTTCTTTATTAAAGTAATATTGGATTATTACAAATGTTACTTCTTGTTTCTCATTGTTTTTAATTTTCTAATCGAGCTCGAACTTCTGCAATGATTTACATTTAGAAAATAATAATTAATTATTAAATTATTATATCTTTTGTGTAAGTAACCTATTTCTTTTTGTTTTTAATTTAGTTAATGCCAAAAAGGTAGGGTTTTAAGGTATTTAAAAAAATTTTTTTTAAATTTTCGGTTATTTTTACTTTTTATTTTATTTTAGAAATGTCTTCTAGTTTTGGATTCAAAAATGTATTGCTGGTAATAATTTTTTTCCTTCAAAAGTGTATTATGGCAATAATTTTTTCCCTTTAAAAATGTATTGTTGGTAATATCTTTCCTTCAAAAATGTATATTTTTTTTTATAAAAGTCTATTTTTATGAATATATTTCTATAAAGGTGTATTTTTATACTTTCATAGTGTTTGACCCCAGTTTGGGGTTAACTATTTGCCCATAGCTGCGACCCTAACAGGTGCTACCACTCCGAGTCCTGGTGGACCTGAGATCAACAGCAATTAAGAGGTGGTTCTATGCTCTTCACAACCTCTCAATTGGAGGCCTTGCTACTGAATGCAATTTACCGTCATACCCAGAACCAAATTAGACTAAGGTTTACTTATAAACTTGACTATAAACAAACCAATATTTAACTATAATCAAAACTAAGCATATGTATAGAATCACGTTTAAATACGAATAATGTTAAGTAATATGTTAGCCAATTCCCTACTACAGACACCTGCTCAAGAACATTTGTGTTTATTCAACAACCACAGAGACCATCTGTGGATGTTACTGCAATTATGCTGTGTGGACCTTACAGTTGCTGTGATGATCAACAATTTGAACAAGGCTAGTACGCTCAAACCATCGCTCATGATGACTTGTGATTTCCAGTTAGTACATTATATATACATGCACTGATGAACCAAAACATGGCCTGCGATATTCAGCAAGAATGACAGCTAATGTTTTATAACAATTACACCTGAAGGCAATCTTGATGCAACGCTCACTGGCGAGGCTGCCGATATATTTTCATACCAGAGTCAGTCAAACATGCCAAAATATCCTTAAAAGTGAACCCAAGATAAATCTCCAAAACCACCGACAACAGGTAAATATATACACCTAATATATATATATATATATATATATATATATATATATATAATTTTAAAAAAATGCTCATCTCCAGTTGCGGGCGTCATTCGAATGATTGGAATGAACGCTCCTTTTGTAAAAGCAAAACCTCGCAGAAAAGAAGTGGTCCCAAAACGCTGAGGACGGTAAAAAATTTTATATTCCTTATCTTAAAAAAAAAAAAACGCAAAAGAAATAAAAACAACCCCGGAAAAATCTTAGGATGCTGTAAAATCTTATTAAAAAATTAATTAAATCTTCTTTGTCAGCCGTTACTGCTCACACACACACACACACACACACACACACACACACACACACACACACACACACACATATATATATATATATATATGTCGTCATAAAAATAAGTATAAATTGCAATAAGTATCCTTTTCTTCCAATTAGTCACAATAAGTTTTTTTTTTTAGTTTTGGCTAAGCAGTTAATTTTCCCTATGTACCACTACTAACTCAAGGATCAAGTCACATACCTCCCACTACCAAAGAAGAACTTACTACTAAAATTCTGCTAGCTTAACCCTAAATTAAAATTTTGTAATTTAAATACCAGAATATACTCCTAAATAAAGGGAGATCATTAGTATGTGTCGTCATAGAAATAAGTATAAATTGCAATAATTATCCTACTCTTCAAATTAGTCACAATAAAGTTTCATAAATAAAATTGGCTAAGCAGTTACTTCCCCACTAACTACCATTACTAACTCAAGAAGAAATTACTCCAAAAATTTCGCTAGCTTAACCCTATAAAAACCAATAACACCCAACTTCTTCCTTTAGTAGAGCAAACCTCTGGGTTTAGAATTTTTCTTCATTGTTAATATGGGGATGAGAATGCATGTCTTAAAATGACATGTTGAAAATGGCTATTTCTCCTTTGGTTTTATCTACATTTACAGATATATATATAATAAAAAAATTAAATTTATCACTTAGCTGGTTATTGTCATATACAGCACTTTTATTCAGGAGTTTCGTAGACGAATCCTTAAGTAATGTGCACTTGTTCTGTCTATTCGTCAGGAGGAGCTAGCAATTGACAGTAGATTTTCTCATCTTCCTTATTTTTATATGGAGGAAAAAATATTTTATTCGCTAATTGTTTGTGTGCATGCGTTTGTGTATACATGTGGGTATGTCCGTACACACACACACACACACACACACACACACACACATATATATATATATATATCCAATACCGGCCATAATTTTAGGTCACCCCAAATTTTTTTTAAAGAGAAAGGTATATTTAATATTATTTTTTAGTATTTATTTATTGCCAAGTGGATAATTTTAAGTGAAAATTGTTATTATTACTTAGCAAAAGTTTTACAAGACAGCCAGGAAGCCTTTGCTTCAGCCAGCCAATAAAAAGAAGAGACTAGCATCGGGAAGAGAGCACAAAAACTGGACACTAGAACGGTTCATTTGATGCACATGTTATTGTGCAGTTTTAACAAAAGAACGATTCTATTTTCATTTAGAGTTATCCACTTAGCAATAAATACTAAAAAATAGTATGAAATACATCCTTTATTTTCAAAAACTGTGGTGGTCTAATAATTATGGCCGTTAGTATATATATATATATATATATATATATATATATATATATATATATACTATAGTCATCCGCAGACAGATCTGTTTCGCTGTATCACAGCTCATCAGTACGGTGTTAGACTCCGAATTGGTGTCAGTCGGCGATTTTACCCCTGGGCTACGAGCGTTCGGTGGAAGAAGTCAGACTTTTTAGCGCGTATATCATTATACACGCCCAATAGCCATAGTGCTCTAATTCATTATTGAATGAACGATGTGTATATGCCGGAGTAGCTACTGTTTTCAAAGTCTCCCATTCTTCCAGAGTGCTCAGTCAGGGTATAATAGCGGGTTACTCGCTTCCGAGGTCGGTTAGCCAATCCCTGTTGTAGACACCTGCTTTGATGTGTTATTGTTTGCTCAACACTTCCAGAACCGATCTGGTTGATACCGCCGCTGTGTTGAACCGATCAAAGTTAGAGATTCCGGAGAGAACGCATAATCTAGTGTGACCGGCATCTTTAAACAAGACCAGTACGCACAAACTCTCGGTCATGCTGACTTGTGATTTCCGTCCATGCAGCTTCATTCACAAGGTCAACCCCTGATGTGATTTTTATGCACTTTCCAACGATGCCGCGCCGTGAGGAGATCACCTCCCGGCGCCGATAACAAGAAATCACCTTCCTGTGAAATTCATGTAGAGATTCGAAAGCGAACTTCCTTATCACTCCTCGGTCATGCGATGATTAATACCGACATGTGTACATAAAAATTGTCAGAATGTTTTGTATTCACGAGTGCTTTCGGTTATACTTTCAGCCATCAGCAAGGATGATTTTTGTTTTTACTTTTAACTGAATGTATGGATTCGTTTATGTGTGTATATAGACTTAAGGAATGTTTTATTTTCCAAACGCGGTCAGCAAATTGTGGCCAAATTAATAAATAATTATGTTGGATATACTACAACATGCTCAACAAGAAGACTCACGTTACAGCTCTCTGATCACAGCTCAATTTGGTTAGCGTTAAATATACATTGATATCTACCAATCTCTGTCCGCAAAAGTCTTTGATAATACAAATATAATAGCCATATTTACATGTAAAAAAAGCTAAAAATAATGGAAACGTTATTAATAAATAAAAAGAAAATAAAAAAAACTACAAAATGTATGTTAAGTAAAGAAGAAAATTATTCAGGACACAAGAAAAATTAAAAACCTTAACCGCAGTAACTTGAAAGTTGTTTTTAATTAATGTAGATGTGGTGTAATGGTATGAGAAATCAGAGGCCCGATTTAGAATTCCAGTCGATTACGCACAAATATTTTGGAAAAAGTATGAATCTATCTCTTCTCCCTCCTGCTATGGGTTGAATAGCAGAGCAGATCGGATTCTACAACCTTGGTTGGCAACCAGTCTACCGCAAAAATGGCAACCTACTGCGAGAAAATCTACTTAGTCACTCATGCTTCGAAATAGACATCATTGCCTAAGTTTGTATCACGAATGGCAATTAACTCTAATATATATATATATATATATATATATATATATATATATATATATATATATATATTAGTCTAGCATCTACGCATCGTTCATTCAGTAATGAATTAGAACACTTTCAGCTACTGGCGTGTGTAAATTGTTCATAACACGCTAGAAATCTGCCTTCTACCGTGCGCCCATTGCTCAGAGGTAGAATTGCCGTCTGACGTCAATTCAGTCGGGTTTCAATCCTGGCTAAAAAAGCAATCGGATGTCTAACTGTACTGATGAGCTGTAATACAACGAAACAGATCTGTCTGCTGATGACTATATATATATATATATATATGTGTGTGTGTGTGTGTGTGTGTGTGTGTGTGTGTGTGTGTGTACCTATGTGTATTCACTAATTTCATGCACTTTATATAACTAAGTATGTGTGTGCATGTGCGTGTCCCTTTTGTAATTATCTTGGCGTGGCGGTCGTATAAAATGTAAACTAAGTTCAACTTGTGTTATTTAAGAATGTGAAATTAAACTTGGCATTAAAAATCAATAGACCAATAAATCAACATCAAGTAGTGATATTGGTTTATTGGTCTCTCTCTCTCTCTCTCTCTCTCTCTCTCTCTCTCTAAATATATATGTGTGTATATGTGTTTCTAGGTGCTTGCACATGTGTGCATGCCCTTCCACTCGGATTTGTTTACTTTGAATTTGTCGTCTTTACTTGCGTAAGAGGATTCCAATTAAAATTTAAATTTCAAATTGAGTTATATCCCGAAATCAGATTTAAATAAATATCAATAACAGATGGTCCATCGCCTTGTGATGGCGAAAAGAATTTGATAGATTCATGTATTTATATCTGTTAATTGAATCTGCGGTTAAAAGTGAGAAGACAAAGAAAGTTCAATAACAAATCACAAATAAAATAAACAAAAAGAAATGGATAAAAATAAACAAATAACGGAAGCAGGACGGAGAAAAATAAATTGACTCTATTTTGATCGTCAGTAATTTGTTGTTTATGTGAAATCTAAGCGGGCTCAAAGTGAAATTTCTTAAATAGGGGTTCGAATTTTAAAATATCAAGTTCCTTTTCATAATATTCAATTATTTCTACGCTTCACCGCCCGCCATTACACCTCTCATTTTTTTACCTCCTTTTGTTTTGCCACACCCCTTCTCTTTCTTTCAAACTTCTCACCTGATTTACTTTCTTTCTCTGTCTTTATGTCTTGCTTATTCTCTTTGACGAAATCTGATCCTTTTTTCTCTCTGTTTTTTCACTTATTCGTTCTTTTCTTTTTTCGTTTGATTTGTTTGTACAATACGTTATTTTTTCATGTGTTTATTCTACGCATGCGCACTTACGAAAATGTATGGAAATGTAGAAGAAATAAAAGTTCATTTTATTGACCGAGTTTATTGTTACAAATGCACTGTCATCCAGAGTCATAGCTCACATGTGTCCACATAGACAATTTAAAACATTGCATAAAATATCCGATGATTAAAAAAATTAATTTAATAAAACAATACACGTATTCAATTTAGTCTTTACGATATATGTCAACAAAAAAAAAAAAAAAAAAAAAAAAAAAAATTTCTACCCCACCAACACCTTGGATAGGGATTTTCGAAACGAGATAAATTTTTCTTACATAAACCACGAAAAACGTATGAGATATGATGAATTGATGAACAGATATTTTACCATTAATTTTATCAGGAATTTTATAAATTTTTAATTAAATTTTCTTCTTTAATGAATTAATTTTCTTTTGTTTTAATTTCTTTTTAATAGATTTCTGGATCGCAAATAGAAGCATCATGAAACCAGAACTACGAGGATTCTGACGACACCCGAACCCGCTTTTTATACTTGAGGAACTCGTCTTACAGTAACGTTGCCGATCAAGTACTTCTCTAAGGATTGAAGAAATATATCTAATACTGGTACAAGGGACTGGAATAATCATTTGCCCTTATATTCAGTTCTTTTGCTGAGGTTCTTTGTGATAATGTCCAGACAAGAAGCGTCCTTGCAGTCAGCAGATGTGGGTAACAATACGTCCCACATGAAATATACTTTGCCCCTTATGACTCTTTGAGATTTAACCCCAGGGGTGTCAATAAATTTATCACGGTGTCCTTTGTGAAGCGACAAATCTTAAGCGAACGCTTGTCGACCACAACGATTAACAAAATTCACTTTTCATACTTCTGCAATTCCTGAAGGTCTGCCAGTAGCCCGTCTTCTTTGATAAGATGTTCGCAACTCTTGGCTCTCCCTAGGCACCCCATCATATTTATCATGTACTTCGGTGGGAAAAATTAAAACACAAAATAGGAATAAAAGGATCAATAAAATAATAAAACTAGATGTTACATTAGAAACAAAAATAAAAAAGATAGAGAGTGAGGAAAAAAGAAAATTAAAAAAAAATATTCCGCAAAAAAAAAAAATGCTAGAAAATAAACCCGTTAAAAATAAAAGATAAGCTTTACTTAAAATATGACAGTTATTCAAACACACAATGATGAGTTACAGTCGGTTAGAGACAAACATACGCGTGACAAGACGAGAATCGGTCTGAGTAAGTTTTGGTGAACTCTGAATACTAGCACAGTTATCCCGAATATGTTTATTTAGAACAGATTTATTAATGGGGGAAATGGAACATACCGCAGTATGTTTTTTAATTCCCTTCATCTCTCTCTTTTTTTTATGCTTTTTTAAAAAATCCGTTTTTAAATTTTTTTTTTTTAATTTGATAGTTTCTTTCTGAACGTTCATATTGTTTTCTTACTGTCTGTTTTACTATATTTTTCGTTTTTGGTTTTTTCTTTTATACTAATAAATTCGGTCATTCTTCATTTGTTTGTTTGTTTTTTTTCTTTATTTCTCAGCATATTTTTATGAATCTATCTATTCATCAATGTCTTTTCAAAGGCACTTCGACCTGGTGTAATGGTTAGCACGCTTTTCTTGTTATATCAATTACGACTGAGCAGTGAGTTCAAACCTTACTGGGTGTCCAATATTCCGACCTTGTGGCTAGACTAATTCTACCTGCATGGAGTATTCGAAAAATAGCCTCAGCAGTTGATAAGTCGTTATTCCACAGCGAAATTGTTGTGAAGTAGTTTTCGCACTGAAAGTTATAATCGTGCTCTGTTGGTTGCTAATCGACTTAACGCACCGAAAATGTTAGAAACTTGGTAATCTTCCACTGTAAGCTGACTCCTTAGTATTCGGCTAACTGCCGACTAATATCAACAACCTAGTAGTTCTACTGAACTCCAATAGAACTCTAAAGAACTTTCTGGAGCTTCTAAGAACTTCTCGAGTTAACTTCCTGTTAACTCTTATTAATATAGGAGGGAGAGTCTATTAACTGAGGAATAGGTCTGTTTCACCATAACAGAAATCTATCTTCATTTGCTTCAATATGGCTTTTGCCATTTATTCTGTTTTTTTTATTATTATTCGTCTGTCTCTTCTTATTTTTCCCACACATTCTTCCCTTTAAATATTGGTTCCTTCAGTAATTTTTAAAATTTCTACTTTTCTTAATTTTTGTCTTATTTTTTCCTTTCCATCATTCTTACTTTCCATCAGTTTTATCGTCATTCTCAATGTGTTTTATTCTTTCCAATTCAATTAGCTTAATTTTTCCTATCCTTTGGAGACTCCTATATTTCTCTCCTAATCCCATTTTTGTTGTTTCTTAGCCACCGTATTTTATTTTATTCATCGTTTTGTCATATTTAGGTTTTTATTTTCTCATAAAATAAACATTATTTACTTCTTTTTTGTAATCTTGTATTTAGTTTTATAATTTTAATTCTCTTAATCAGTCTTTGTTTCTTTATTCTAATGCTTTTATGATTCCTGGCTGCTATAATTGTTTCTCTTTCATTCAGTTCTATTCACATCAATTTCTCCCTTTTACTTTGCCGTTTATTTCTCCTCTTACTGTTTCTGACTGTTTCATTTTACATTTATGGTTGACTAGCAGTATAGCCCGGCGTTGCTCGGACGTAATGAAAGCTTTAAAATTAATCTATGGCACGAAAGACCAAAAAGCAATAGTTGTTTTCAGTTAAAGCGAAACCGTAGACTGAAAGAAAAGTGAATGGATGTAAGTCAAATTTTGATTTCCTGGTATCGATATCAAATAAGTCTTTTCGTCCTAAACTGAATTTTGAAGGCTAAATAAGTCCTCTGAGTAAATGGTAAATGGCTGAGTAAATGGTAAATGGCTGAGACTAAGAACTACAATTATACCTACTTAGAGCCAAAGCCGAAGCAAAAACTAAAATAAAAGGGCTGAAAAAAATACAGTCATACAGGCAGATAAACAGACACACACACACACAAACATCTTGCCTTATATATATATATATATATATATATATATATATATATATATATATATATTGTTTTTAATCATTTCACCCCAAGCAAGGCATTCTACTGCCACTATTGCGCATGGGGATACATAGTGGAAGTTAAAGAGGAGTGGTTAGATGTAGGAAATATCAGAAGGAAGGTGATAGATGGGTAAGGATACCCAGGATGAGGGATGCGCAGATGGGAAGAGTGTTTGAAAGAATGGGAGCGAGTTAGTGTGTTAGGAGGTGTCTATTGACCTTACATTTAAACTCCTGGAGATTGTAGCTGTCGGAGAAGCAATTATGTGGAAGGGGATTCCACAGTCGGGAAGTATGAGAAAAGAAACTGTTGGAGTAGAACTTGCGGTTGCATTTTAACGTTTTCACTGTAAAAGGATCTAGTTGCTAATCTCGTTTCTCGTGCAAATTCGTCGATTTTCTGGACTATTGTAAGAAGTGCAACCTTGAAACTTCTGAATATCATTTCTTATGTCTTTGTCTATGAGTGTATCAAATTTGATTAAAATCTATGGTCCTGGAGCTCGGACTCAGCCTAAAGAATATTTGCGTAAAGTTTGGTGAAAATCAGATGAAAATTGTGGATTTGTATAAAGGACATACAGACAGATAAACAGACACACACACAAACATCTTGCTTTTTATATATATATATTATCGATTTTCTGCACATCGTTGCTTATGTCTTTTTCTATGAGTGTATCAAATTTGATTAAAATCGGACCACTCCTTCTATAAATCCATTTTTTCGATTATCGATTTTCGATATTTATTGAGGGGGTATCTCGACACAAAACCTAGCTAAGAACACTCGCAAACGCTTATAGTACAACTGTGTAAATTTTCAAGAAAATCGGTTCAGCCGTTTCGGAGTCTATAGGTAACGGACACACACACACACACAGACACACACACACATACACACACGCAGACAAATTTCCATTTATAAAATAAGTTTAGATATTCTTATCATTGAATTAATCACTCTCTTTCTGTAATTCTGCTTTGTCATCAAATATATAAATATATTAATATTACTAACACGAAAGTGTATCTTTATTATTATTATTATTATTATTATTATTATTATTATTATTATTATTATTAATGCTTGTACTCGTCGAAGGTTATAACCCATAGTAACTAAAGATTTTCACTGAAAATCTAATGACGTCATGTTTTCTTAATACTCTAAAAGCTCTCCTCAGTAGTCTAGAAATATAATATAACGTTATTTTTATTTTTTTATGATTTTTGTAATTAACCCATTTTAATCCAGTGTCCTCGGGTTTTAGAATATGAAATTCATTTACAAATCACAAGAATTTTTCTTCCAACCGGGCAATATTTGGAAGGTAATTTTACTGATGAATCATTATATCCTCACTACCTATATATAATGTCATTACTCATCTATTCGTAATGTCGGAGCTATACTTATGAGCACAATATTTTCTATTTTTTTAAAGCATGAGATACCAGGAACTCGTTTAATGAATCTATTGGTAGCTTTTATCATCAATCTAAAGAAAACTCCGACTACAACTGAAATTACTGATGTCCTCATGTGCTGCCATTTTGAGATTTTCACTTGAATTTTGATAGCGTTTTTTTAAAGATCTTCAAATATAAATTACAATATTAAAGGAATGACTTGACAATAAGTAAACACATCCTGTTTTTGTGCTCTTTGGTCCCGATGCCTGGGCGATGAGCTTTTATTGTTCTGTTTGCATATCCCATAAATTGATACTGGACCCCATTTCTGTAAGCGGGTCTGGGTGATGTTCATATCAGTTTCTTTGAGTTCCCTTTTCCGTGAAAGATACCTATTTTTAGTGCAGATATTGGCCCAATCTGCCATGTCAGTTTTATATTCTGTAAGTGTTAACACCGTGCAGCCTATTACAAGATGATCAATTGTTTCTGGATATTTATAACAAAATCGATACAGTATTTCAGTATGTCTTATTAGTAAGTCCTAGCTAACAAGCATTGGTTATGTGCAGCAAGAATAAAATCTGTTTTTAACACGACACTACGTAACCACAGATGGGTATGGGGTTTGTCTACATCAGTTTGTTACGTTCGAACTGAATAATGGCAATAACGAGGTTTTATCATACCACCGTCCCCAATATATATATATATATATATATATATATATATATATGTATATTATGCTCTTATTACGATTGAGCTCTCTAGAGAAGAAAATTTTAAAAACAGTTTCCACTTCTGCAATACAAGTATTACTCTTCAGAATTGAGTTCTTTCGGTGACTGGTGAAATATACTGCTTATATACAGCACGTTCAAATTTCCATTCTCTGATTACAAGCGTCTATGGGTGTATTATGGTTTATTTGCACCTTTTCACTCTTGTATTTGTTTTTCGTTAAATATATATAATCCACTAATACCCGAGTTCGAGTTTTCTTCCAGACCTATTCTGGTTCACCACAATTACTAAATAAATTCTCTTATTTCTTTCACGTTTTTTAACATAGAGCATCATTCAGTTTTCTGTGGTTTCTAGATATCTTTGCAGGTCGATTGTTGTGGTTTTGTAAGACATATATAATTTTTTCAATACACTAATACTCGACACAGTTTTATTATAATTCTTCTTCTTCTTCTTCTTCTTTTTTTTTAATCATTTCACCCCGAGCAAGGCGGAAGTGCCACTGATGTGCAGAGGGCTACATAACTGTAAAAAGATTAATTAGAAAAGAGTGAGGAGTACAAACTAGTTAGAAAGGAGCAATAGAAAGCTGAGAATGCAGGTGCGATGATAGATACATAGGTGGAGAGAAAGGGGAGGATATACGGGGGTGGGGAGAGAGCTAGAGTGCAGTGGTTAGTAGATGAGTATTGACTTTGCATTTAAATTTCTGGAGGTTGTAGCCGTCAGGAAAGCAAGAATATGGGAGCAAGTTCCACAGGCGGGAAGTGCGAGAGAAGAAGCTGCAGGAGTAGAATTGTCGTCTGCATTTGGCTAACCTGACTGTGAATGGGTGGGACCCAGTTGCCAGTCTGGTTGCACGAGTAAACACCTGTTGAGGAGGCACCAGTGACTTAAGTTCATCCGAGCAGAAGCCATGAAAGTATTTATAGAACAGACAAAGGGAGGCCATATTTCGACAGTGGGAAAGTGGCTGCAGTCGAGCCGCCAGATCAGTACCTATCACATTACAAACTCTCCTTTGGAGCCTGTTAAGAACACTGAGAAGAACGGCAGGGGCGCCTAACCATAAATGGCAGCAGTACTCCATGCACGGACGGATGGTTGACTTGTATATATGCAGGATGGATTCAGGCGGAAAAAACATCCTGGATCGACATAGTGACCCAACCTTCTTAGCAGTAGATTTTGCTATGGATTCAATAGAGTGGTTCCATTCGAAGTCTGAGGACAGGGCAAGTCCGAGGAGGCGTAGTGTATTGCTCTCCGGAAGAATCGCTTGGTCCATGCTTATGGGAGGCAGGAGAGGTTGCCTGTGATGGTTGACAGACAACAGCTTGGTCTTAGACGAACTGAAGTTGAAAACCACTTCTTGCCCCAGTTCTCCAAAGAGTGTAGATCCCGTTCAAGGTCAGCAGCGAGATTATGTCTCTCCGCCACGACAGGTTTCTTACTGGAGCGGGAGTATATTGTGGTGTCATCTGCGTAGATTCCTACTTGGGACTTGATCTCATCTGGGAGGTCGTTGATCAAAATAAGGAAGAGCGTCGGGCCCAGGATAGAGCCCTGTGGGACACCAGCATTCGTGCTGTAGGATAAAGAGGCACGCCCATTGAAAACGACCTTCATTTTGCGGTTATTTAGAAAAGATTGGATTAGGTCAAGCAGGCGACCGGTAATACCGTAACCCCGTAGTTTGCATAGGAGGCCAGAGTGCCAAACCCTGTCGAAAGCCTTGGAGATGTCCAGAGCAACCGCGCGAGCCTCGTCAAACTCATCAAAGGCCTGTATTCCGTTACGGTTGTTAGCAGGTCGGCCGTGGACCTGGCAAAGCGGAAGCCATATTGCTTGTCAGAGAAGAGTTTGTGGGCAGTGAGATGATGAACTATTTCAGCATTGATTATGGCCTCGAATACTTTCCCGAATATCGGTAGAAGACTGATAGGGCGATAGTTGGATGGGTCCGAGGGTTCACCACAATTCTTAAATACAGGAACGACTGAAGAGAACTTCCAGCATGCAGGAAAGCAGGAAGCAGAAAGGCAGTAGTTAAATAGTTTAGAGAGGACAGGGGAAAGTTCAGGAGCACACCTCTTAAGGACTATCACCGGGATTCCATCGTCTCCACACGCCTTCTATTATTATTATTATTATTATTATTATTATTATTATTCTATTTCGGCTATGGTCACACTTCATATCAAATCTGCGGGAAGACCCAAGGCAAGTGGTGATGTTATGCTACATGTCATGATTTGTTTTTCTACCTCCCAAAACATCACTAGACTTTCATGGTCTATGTACCTAGTATGTGGGATGTACTTATCAAGACAATTTTCTGTATATCTCTTATGCTGAGATATCTAGAGATTTTTTCAGTTTGTTGTTGTGTTCCACTTTTTATCATTCCGAAATCGCCTTTTATGTCTAGTACAATTCTTGTTTTCAGTTTTCACTTTTTTTTTTCGATTTCCAGGTTTTTATACTTCGATAGTTTTTCAAATTCCTTGTTTGCTATATTACAGTGCGCTGAGCTAGCGATATCAATTAGTAGGCAAGTTTATTTATTTCGATTTTTGACAATTATGTTCAGCCTTTTTGATTCAATCTTTCTGTCTTTGAAGATCGTGTAATCCCATGGAATTGTGATGTCTTCTATTTCTGTAACCGGTGCCGAGAGATGTTCATGCCAGTGATAACATTTTCTAAAATGTTTGCCCAACTTTATCGAGACGATTTGATATTTATTCGGCGCAAGTGCAGATCATCTTGAGATTACATGTTTTATGTTTTCATCATATTTATCGCAGTATCTGCATTTTGAATCTACACTATTATCTACTATATTTGCCTAAAGCTTCCCCGTAGAAAAAAAAATCTAATCTAGCGCTGCAACAATAAAGCCTTTCGTTTCAGCCTATAATCTGTTGACCATGTCCACCATTGTTTATAGCGTTGCTTCATCTGTTCAAGAGATTTATCCTTACCTTTCCTGTTCATACATTTTTCTGTAACAGTTGGTTCTTGTGTTCTGCTTTAGTTTTCTACAGAATCTACTAAATGTAAATCTTGTTTGTATTGACAACCTAATTTCATGTTTTTTCTTCAGCTTTTTATTTATATCATTCAGTCCTTTGTTGTTTCTATGTAAGCCAATAGTTGTTGTCATGTATGACAGTTCTAGCTAAAAAAGACCTTTTCCACCTTCGTTATAGGCTATGTGTAGACGGTCTACATCAGCCTTTTGAAGATACATCTTATGCTTAGAAAGAAGCTTTCTTGTCTTAGAATCCATTTGTTTGATATCGTATAGAGTTCAGTTCAAGATGTTGGAACTATATTGAATTATTTGGATGGTAAAGTTATTAATGGCTATAATTCTGTTCTCAGAATTCAAGTCGGTTTTTAATATCTGTCATACCCTTCTATAGTACACTTTTTGCACTATGTCTTTCATTTTTATGGTGAATTCCTTCATCCTCATTTACACCGAGGTATTTATAAGATGGTTGTTTGTTACTCCAGGGGTTAAGCTAATAGTGACGGATTGTTGTAGTGATCCTCGTAAAATTGTGGCTTCAGTATATTTATTCAAACTGAAATTCATTCCAAATTCGTCACTGAAACATATTACAATTTTTAGGAGACCTTACAGCTCACTGTCATTCTTAGTATACAACATTAAGTCATCCATGCAAAATAGATAGCGGATTTTCTTTTGAGATATCTTATAGCCACTTTCCATCCTGTTAAATTTGCGAGTTATGCAATTAGGGAAATACAAAACAGTAAATGAGACAAAGTGTCACCTTAAAATATTCCTCTTGTGATGTTTTTTCAGAAGATTTATAGATTTCATTTATAAGATTTAGGTGAAGTGTTGTTCATTTATTACTATTATTAGACTTTCTTCTTTTGCATGTTTTTTCGCTTCCAAATACGATAGCAGACAGGTAGCACCTTTCGCAAAATATTTACAGCGCCATGTAACACATAATTTTGAAATCATAGTATGCTAGACTTTGTTCCGATGTTTTCAATGTAGACTTTAAGTTTGGTGGTATAGACCGCAATAACCAATAATAAATGGTTCGTCGGAGTCTCCAGCATCGAAATTAAAGTTAAATATTGAGTATTATTATTGTAATAATAATAATTATTATTTCATTTGATTTCCGTTGTATACACATTTTCTTCCAGGTCCCATCCAAAGACCTAAGTTTAGAAATGGCTCCATGACATTTTCTTCTGATAATTTTTGTAAAAACCAAAAAAAAAAAAAACCAAAAAAAAAAAAAACAAAAAACGAACCCCCCCCCCAAAAAAAACAAAAAATTCTTCTTCTTCTTGTGTTTTGTCACACAGTGTAGTTTTCTGAATACACTGGGTACATTAATTTTTCTCTATCAAGTCACAACAAGGGTTTCAGACAGACAACAATTCTGTACTGCTGAAAAAAGGCGATGTTTGCACGACTCCAAATTACTACTACTACTACTACTACTATTATTATTATTATTATTATTATTATTATTATTATTATTTAATAGTTCCCTTGAACTGTTTGTTCAATTGTTCATTTAATGTGTTTGTATTTTACCCCTGTCCTCAATACTCTTAGATCTTCTTCGTTTTTCGTTTCTTATTTGAACCTTTATCTTCGCTTGTATGCGCCACACAGTCTAACGATTATCTCCCTAAGCTGTTGCAGTACTGGTTTCATGATCTTTACTATCGTTTTCAACATAGGTATGGAAGCCCATAATTGGATTAATAATGACTAAAAACAACCCAACAGCAACAACTTCTTCTTCTACATCCGAACCCTCTTGATTCTCTTCAGAGACACCCACGTTTCCACCAACTTTTGTTTTACTCTTCTCAGAAACCTTCAGTGTCTACACCACCTAACACTCCCAGAACACACAAGAACACATCCAAAGTTGAGATACTAAAGTCTCCTCAAGGGAAAATTCTTTAAATCAATTTCCCATCACATTCTCCTCGTCTGTCTCCCTTCCTTTCCATTTAGTTTCATCCGAGAGACATTCCCCTCTGAGATCATTTCTACCTTCCCATGGTTATCACGTTCGACAGAACGTAACAGAGCAAATATTTAGTTGGACAAAATAACATTAAAAAAGGTCAAAATCAAGAAGTATAGAAATGAAGAACCAATGATTAAAAAGAGAAATACCCGTTTCGATTTCCTTGAAGACGTAGAATCACTTATTTTTTAGCAGCCGGAGCAGGATTGATGGCTATCAGCAGCGACTTTTGGCAGGTTTATTTTTTATTCATTTACCAGAATCACTCCGGGTTTTGAGCAGGAAATAGTGATTTCACATGTGTTCTCTGTCAATTTCCCCAATCCATTCCACAGAAAAATAAATAAATAAATAAATAAATAAATAAAAAAAAGAGAAAGAAATGTCTAACCAATTAAATGAATTGGAATATGACTTTCTAGTACGTCGTAATTCGTATTAGACAAGAAGAGATAATGAAAGAAAGAACGAGATGAAGGAGGAAAAAAGAGAAAGGCAATCTTGGTTGAGGAATGAAAAAGAAAATCAAAGAAAAATCTATTGAAAAAAATCAAGAAAATTAAAAGCGAAATATAAGATGAAGTCTTGAAAAAAATGACAGGAAGTAAATGAAATTACAATTAACGGAAAGAGACAGGAGAGAGAAAGAGACAGGAGAGAGAAAGAGGCAGAAGAGAGAAAGAGGCAGGAGAGAGAAAGAGGCAGGAGAGAGAAAGAGAATAAAGAATGATGATCGAAAGGTTAATAGTAAGGAAAAGAAGAAGAAGAAAAACAAAACAAATACAAAACAAAACAAAAATACAGAAAAATTTAGATCGGATAGAGAGAAGAGATTAACGATATTCCCTGAGAAGAAAAGTGAAGAAAGGAACAAATGTGGTAGAAAAAGATAAAAAAGGCCAGAAAAGAATGACGTAAATGGTAGAGATGGAAACAGGAAGTAAAAGAAGAAAAAGAAGAACGACATCAAACAAAAGAATAAGGAAAGAAAAACTCTGGAAAGAATTACAAATAAAGATACATGAAAGAAAGAAAGAAAGAAAGAAAGAAAGAAAGAAAGAAAGAAAGAAACGTAAAGAAAAAAAGAAAGAATGAAAGAAAGGAAAGATGGGAAAAAAAGAAACAAAAAGCAAGAAAAACTAATAAAGAAAAAAATTAAAAAAGTAAAAGAAAGGATAACAGAAAGAAAGAAAGAAAGGAAAAAAAGAAATATAGGAAGGAAAGTAAGAAAAAAGAAAGAAAGAAATGAGAAAAAGTAAAAGAATGTAAAACAAGGTAGGAAGAAAATAAACAAAAGAAAAAATGAAAGAAAAGGATAAAAAAGAAAGAAAAGGGTGCAAGTGAAGACAGTGACATAAGAAAGAAAATAATTACATGTGGATATGCAAATTAACAGAAAGGCTTAAGTATGGCAAAAGAGAAATAATTGACATTTCTATTTGTATAAAAGTCAATAAAAGACGATATAAACATTACAAAAAAAAAAAAAAACAACAAAAAACAAACAAACCCCGTTGTGGCTTTCATTATGAAAACTTCTTTATATAGAAGTGTATTCTAAAATAAACAACAAACAGTAAATATTTTCATAACGAATTAAATATGTGGCACATTAAAATTTACACCAGGCATATTGTTGGTAAACGGGGAGGCATATATTAACTAGTACCTGCAAAAAAAAACAAAAAAACAAAAAACACGATACATAAGGTTTAAAATCAATTTTAAAAAGTTAAAAACGTTTCATGAAGCTTTTATTTCCGTTTTAATTTCAAGCTAATAAATTCAATTTAATTTTTCTATTAAAAAATAATTTCCCTGTATTTCAAAGCTAATTTAAAATGACTGGAAGAAGTTTTCGGTTTTAAATAAGAAAAAAAAGCTGATTTCAAGTTTAGCTTATTTTGTTCTACGGTAGATATATCTGGAAAAAAAAAGATATATTAGGTTGTCACACATGAAATTACGCATTGTTTGGTTTGTTGTCGATCCTGTCGTCTAAGGAAGTAATCTCCTAAGTATATAAAATAATCTTGAGTTATTCCTGATTCTTTTTCTTTTCAAATAATTTTTGTTTCAATATATTGTTACTATTGTGTAAGCCGCATGAAAATGATTAGAATGACTTTGAATAATCCCACTGTGTGAGTACAAACTGGAAAAAATAGCATTTTTACATCAAATCATTAAATGCGATGAGAAATAGATACTCTTTGACAACAGTAAGAGAATAGGCCAGTGATTAGATGCAAATGAATCGCCAAAACAATATACAAAATATCCCCTTCATCCTGAAAAGTTAATGGTTACTGTATGGTTGTCTTTCAAAGGGGTAATTCATTATTCATTCTAAGCAATATTAGTAATGTCCTATTGTGAAGAAATTGGCGGGTGCACGAAAAATTAAAAAAACAAACAAACCAAAAACCCCTACATTTGTGAATAAGTCAGTCAGTTAAATGCCATACATGATACATGCTTGGGCGATCATATCTCGAAAGAGACATGACTGATTGAGCAGAAGATTAGGTTGCCATTGCTTTCTGCTGTAGGCTGGTTGCCGACTAAGGCTATAGAACCCAATCTGTTCTGTTATTTAACCCATAACTGGAAGGAATAGACGGATTAATACCTTTCCCAAGGGTATTTGCGCGTTAGTGAAGGCAATGAATTCAGCTGAAATTCGAACTCGGCTCCCTGATTACTCATTCCGAGCCGATATCCAATGCACCACCCACGCACATGACCCAATTTTGTTGCACGACAACGCACGGCTGCACGCTTTTCCATCAACTGTACAAAAGCTGCATCGCTTGAAGTATGAAATTTTGTCTCCTCCTCCATATTTATCTGATATTTCTCCTACTGATTATCACTTATCTAAGTATTTCAAGCTTTTCATACACAATGCAACATTCTCCGATAAGGAAGAGATAATCGAAACTTTGAACTATTTATCTCACCGAAGGATGAGAATTAAAAAAAAAATGAGATCAAGAATTTAGAGGTACGTTGGAGAAGAATCATTCATCAACATTGTGTCTATTTCAAGTAAATAACTTAGTTATTTAACATTTCAGAAGCATTTTATCTATTTCCTATAAAGTGCATTATTTTATGTATGACAACTTAATATTTTTACAAAATTTGAAACTATCCAGTCACCTTAAATATTTAGGAAAATATTCTCCATAATCTAATGTTTTATTGAATTTTATATAATTTGGCTTTACATTTACAAGAGTCACCACTCTTATTTTCTGATAACAGACGTGTGTATTCATAAAAATCGTCATATTTATACGCATAAATAAAGATTCAAAATTCTTTTTAAAATATTAGTCGTGGCTAAATTAAATTAAGGTTTTCCATTTACGATTAGGAAATTATTATAATCAAAATTACAAAAAACTGATAACAATTATTGTAAAAATTCATTTTTCATCGTAAAAATGTTTTTTAAGACAAGTATCCATTCATAAAAACAATTAAAAGCTTTTAGATAAACAATGTCTTAGTTTTACTGATTTTTATTTTGCGTTTCAGCGCAGAATTTTGGTAACTGGGATTCCTGTTTTTTAAAAATAAACTCATGATTTTAATTCTCCAGAACTTCAGCTTTTTAAGTAACATAAACATTAATCGGGTCTGAATTTGATTTCTAGATATCTAAAAAATTAAATAAGTCGAGTTTAACAAATATATATTTACCGAGATGATCTAAAAAATGTTTGTAAAATAATTTAATTCATTTGTGAATAAATCCTGTAAATTTCATTAAAATCCGACAATTATTATTGCAAAAATTTTCAAATCAGTGTGTTTTTATCGCAAAGACGACGCTAAAATGCCCTATATTAATCTTTGACCCCAACCAAGTTGATGCAAAAGACAAAATAAAAAAAAAAGATTTTAACACAGAACTTTTCACAAACAATTATCGATAAAAATACTCAGAGATGGTTTTCTACAATTCTCCTCCAGTAATCCATTAAATGTTATAACATTGTTTTTATTTATTAAGCTTTTTTTTTACTACAAAGCTAACAACCTTATGGATAAAAGAATTGTAATATCGACTGTTACTAACTGAATTTTTCTGTTTTCTGACTCTTTTTTTTACAAGTGGAAAGATTTTCTTATGAATTATATATTTGAACATCCATTTAAAATGGTTGTGAAAATATTTTCTCTAATACAAAACACCTTTTTTTTTTAATTGTTCTCGTTTGGGTTTTTACACTTTGATATCTATAAAGCGTTGTATTTGGCGGATGCACGTGTTTTAACAAACGTCTCTGCATTTTTTAAATTGTTTAACTGATTTCTACCGGCCTGGGAAAGTATTGCAGAAAACGTGTCTTTTAATAGCGAAACCTTCACCAAGTACGCTTAATCATAAATGTTGGGCTGACGATTTAAACATGTATTTTCACTAAATATAACATTTAGAAGCATAGTTGTGTGAATCTGTTCCACAAAGTAACAGTCTTAGATAAGGAGCTTTCCGAGTAGAATTTCCTCCTAACCAATGAAATATGAAAGCAATGTGTACGTGTCATGGGTTCTAGTTATCATGGTCTGAACTGGTCAGATTATAAGCAATCCATAAATTCACTAGAAATTACTTCACCGTATATATATATATATATATATATATATATATATATATATATATTCACACAGTAGTATAACCATTAGTTATAAAATAAAATAAAATTAAGCGGAATATATAATGGATGAATAGCTTCACTCAAGCATTAAATGAAATTTAAATTCTTAATCGGAATCGTGGAATAAAAGAAGTCATTTACTGTTTGGATAGTTTTAAGTGCGTTGTGTTTTTATGAGCAGCAGTGGAGTCTGCGAAGTTGGATTTTCAAAGCGGTCACAAAAAAGGAAAAAAATAAAAATAAATTAAAACTCATGAGATCAAGTGTTACTTGGCCAAAAGTTAGATACAGAATACAAAAAGGAGTTATACTGTAATGAAAAAAAATCAAAACGTTCGCACAAAACACTGCATTGATAATACATATATATCAATGAAAAATATCAACAATAAAAACCAGTTAGTGGTTTAAGTATCATACATGAT
Organism: Ascarosepion bandense; assembly: GCA_037127315.1. Lineage (NCBI taxonomy): Eukaryota > Metazoa > Mollusca > Cephalopoda > Sepiida > Sepiidae > Ascarosepion > Ascarosepion bandense. Next base: position 1,531,695 of record JBBBDQ010000814.1, on the reverse strand, counting down.
ACACGCCTGGGTGATCATGTCTCGAAAGAGACATGACTGACTGGGTAGAACATTTTCCCGCAATAGGTTACCATTATTTTCTGCTGTAGACTAGTTGCCAATCAAGGCTATATAACCCAATATGTCCAGCTATTTAATCCATAGCTGGAAGAAGACGGATTAATACCTTTCCGCGCGTAAGTCAATAGTCATCTCCTATCTCACTAACTTGCATCCTCTCTCCCATGCTCTTTTCTCCGTCCACCCCACTCTCATCAGTATTCGCATCATTCTCATATCCTCTTCCTGACACCCCCTGTAACCGGTGACTCTTTCTCATAACATTCCTTCTATGTAGCCCCCTGCACAACAGTGGTAGTAAAATGCCTTGCTTGGAGCGACACGATTATAAAAAAAAAAAAAAGAATGCAACTGGAGTTCGAACTCGGCTCTCCGATTTCTCGTTCCAAGCCGATATCTACTGCACCAAAACGCGCATATCAGTCCCTAACATGTTCAAACTGTTTCTTTGAATAATTGACACACTTCTGGTTCATCTGCAAAACATTTATTATTATTTATTAAAGACATACAATAAATGAATTATAACAAATATTATGAAAATAAAAATTATTAAAAATGGTTTTAATGATTTAAATGAATCCTAGTATTAAATAAATCCTGGAACCACTGTTATAATACAGATAACACTGGCATAATACTACTGTATACCTATTTTTGAAGCCTCCTGTATTTCCATTCGGAATGATACATAAATAGTCCTAGGGATTTAAGGCAGTTATAGACCACTGACTGGCGGGAACAGATTGTTCGTCAAGGTAGTTTGGAATGCTGCTTATTAAAGTTACAAGTCACGAGTCATGCTGTAGAAACGAGCAGGGGTGGGTTAAGATAGACCTAGAACTCTCGTTGGTTTAAATGAAAAGTCGATCTGTAATGTTTCATAGCTTAAGATGTCGCAAGTGGCACCTATCTACTGCTCAGACCGTGCAAGTGAATGCCTAAATAGTCGTGGGGGACATAAATTTTTTCACGAACTTATGGATCCCTCCATCGAGTTCATCTTGTTTATTAAATTAGCACTTTTTAAAAACTCTTTAAATGATCTTCCGACCTCCTTTTATTAAGATAGTAAATTTTGTTTAGCGGCATATCAACCTCTATGGGTTAGTTAAGACTAAAATCAAAATATTTTGAACACAATTTTATGGCTTCGAGATATATATTGTTAGTAATTTTTCTATAAACATGTATATTTTGTAATTTGTTTTACATAAAAATGTATTTTTATAATTTTATAGTTTTTTGTTTTTGTTTGGAGATTAACTATGTGTCCATAGCTGGGACCCTAACAGGTGCTACCACCCCGGGTCAGGGTGGACCTTGGAACAACAACAATTAAGAGGTAGTTCCACGCTCCTCTCCCTATCTCCCTATCAGTGCCTTAGATTCCGGTGGGTTTTGTTTTGAATCTAGCTGGAGTGACTTGAAGACTTTAGATACGAGTCAAAAGAATCGATAGAAAGTCCATCGACTTGTATAATTTTCAATTTTACAATGTTCTTTGCATGATTAAGTTGGAGTTACCGGTTTTAGCTTAGAGTTCATGTCAAACAGTTGGAAATTCTGAAGTCTGAAGATATGCACTGTCTGATAGATAGATAGATAGATAGATAGATAGATAGATAGATAGTGAGAAAAAAGAAAGGGAAAATAAGCAAACAGAGACACAGAGGGAGGAAAAGGGAGAGGAACAAGGAGAGAGCAAAATACACATAGATAGATAGATAGATAGATAGATAGATAGGGAGAAAGAGAGAGAGAGAGAGAGAGAGAGAGATTGATTTGTTTTTATTTTTACGGCTCATCACCCTTTTGTGAGTTATTAAAATCTGAAACATATTTTGCATGGTAAGAATAATTGATTTATTTTTTGCGAGTGAATATTACTTCTCCCGCCTTAGACCTTAAATAGTAAAATATTGTTCCATTCAATAATATACTTCATATATTATTTAAATCTGTCTACCCATGGTTCCAAATAATCCTCTTGGGTGCGTACGCAACAATTCTATTGCTTTTTCCACGCCTCAGAAGTACCAGAAAAGTTTTCTTTCCGAGGACATTCCAATAATGTCTGCAATTCTATTTAAATTTCAGCTACAAGGAAGATTCTAATCACGTGGGAGAACTTATGGATTGTTCTGGTTTTGTCTATAAAATCTTTATCCCACTTTTTGGCGTTTCGCTGGAAATGTTTTTTCTTTTTACCGTGAACACTCGTCGTCTTTAAACGGAACTAGTCTTGAAAGAGGCGTGCAGCTAATAAATAAATAAATAAATAAAAAACTGTGTTCAGCAATTGCCTGACGTATCATTTTGAAGGTTTCGATTGCATATGTGTCGAGCTTCATGGATTGCTCAAATATGGCAGTCACCGTAAAGATTACAGAGCCGTTTCAACACAAAGTTACAAATTTTCATGTAAATAGTCAATTAAGAGCCATACGTGATACACGCATGGGAGATCATGTCTGGAAAGAGACATGACTGACCGGGAAGAAAACTTTTCCGCAGTAGGTTGCCATTACTTTGTGCAATAGCCAAACAAGGCTATAGAACACAATATGTCCTGCTATTTAATCCATAGTTGATGGGAGAAGCCACAAATTGATAGCTTTCCCAATAATATTTGTGATTAAGTGAATATAACAATTTCAACACAAATTCGAACTCGTCTCTCCGATTTCTCGTTCTGAGACGATATCCACTGCACCACAACGCAGATAAGAAACCTGTTGGCAGAACGACTCTGTATGGTGGATACCGATGAGAGTTAGGTAAGCGTTCACTTCTGGATTACTTTCTTATACAACCTCGTATCATCTACGTACTGTGTTCATTCAAGACGTGGGTCGTCATGGCTTTCTACAACCTCCTTTCTTTTGTAGCCCTTAGCAATGTGTGTCTTTATAATATCCCCACCATTTCTTGTTCTATCATTCATTTACCCAAGCAAAGTGGGTTCTGCTCTGATTTACTCTGTCCATGATGAATTTAATATTTCCTGTGCGAGTCAAGTGTTATTGCCATTCTCATTAGGTGTCATATAGAAAGTCCTCAAACGAACTACATTCCTAAGTTCCACCAGTTGTAACTGTACCCAACTAAGAGCCACGGTGCTACGCACATTGTAGCGAACGCCCCTAATTCACTCCGTATTCCATTGATGAGATGTAAGTTACACTCGAGTAGCTTCTTCACATAGACTGTTACTTTGCTTAGCCGATTACCAAGAGGATGCTTCCGTGATCCTTATAATGTTAACCTTTAAACCCTTATCTTCCCCATATATTCTTAATAACTTGTATTCTTACCGCTTACTCTGTAACATTCTAAATCAAGTAGCTCTTAGGCTTTGTACAAAGTGAACATTATTGTAAAAAAAAAAGTGCCTTTTTTTGTTTCCATTTTCCAAAAAACATCCGCGTTGGTTATATGATTTCATGATATTCTCAGCATCCTTCTGCAAAAACATATTTCTGTTACCCACTTTGCTTAACTTTTAAAAGGCATAATTCGCTATATTACTGCATATCCAGATTTTGGTGTCTCATTTTGTTTCATCCGTTAAAACTCTTTCTAGATAGCATAATATAATATATATTCAGTATAGCATAATATAATATAGTATAGCATAGTATAGTATAGCATAGTATAGTATAGTATAATACAGAATATCATAGTATAGTATATTATAGTATAGTAATCATAGTATAGTATATAATAGCAATATATATAATAGTATAGTATATATAGTAATAATATCATACTATATTATAGTATAGTATATCATAGTAGTATATTATTATAATATAGTATTGCATAGTATAGTATAATATAATAGAGTATAATATAGTATAGCATAGGATATTATAGTGTAGTATAGCATAGTATCGTATCGTATAGGACCGTATAGCATAGTATAGTATAGTATAGTATAATACAGAATATCATAGTATAGTATATTATAGTATAGTAATCATAGTATAGTATATAATAGCAATATATATAATAGTATAGTATATATAGTAATAATATCATACTATATTATAGTATAGTATATCATAGTAGTATATTATTATAATATAGTATTGCATAGTATAGTATAATATAATATAGTATAATATAGTATAGCATAGGATATTATAGTGTAGTATAGCATAGTATCGTATCGTATAGGACCGTATAGCATAGTATAGTATAGCATAATATAAGATAGCATAGTAAAGTTTAATATAGCAGAGTATAAGAAAGTATAGCATAGTATAGTATAATATAGTACAACATTATGGTATAGTACAGCATAGCATAGTATAGTATAATAGAGTATATTTGTTTATAATATAGTATAGCATAGTATGGTGAAATATAGTAAAGCATAGTATAGTATAGTATAGGATGGTAAATTAAAACATTTTTGGTGAATTACTTACATCGCGACCCACGACAGATGGGATTGAATAGATTTACATTTGGTTATTGAAGATTTTACATTTGCGTGTTGTACATTAACAGTAAAAGTCTCTGCGAAAGATGGAACATCTTCATACTAATATGTATAGTTTTGGGAATCAATATCTTTATTAAAACGAAGGAAAGAAAGATACCATTTCGCCTTGGCCTATTCAGTGCATGACAGCGCACCAGAGGACAGAATGGGACGAAGAGGAAGCCAAGGTCAGAATCGAATAATGTATTTATCGAAACTCTGGCTGCTATAGTGCTACACGAGAAAAGAATGTTCTTTTGAGGCAAAAGCGGAATAAATACATTTATATTCAATAGACACATGCGCCAAAGGCTACATACGACAGTATATATATATATATATATATATATATGTGTGTGTGTGTGTGTGTGTGTGTGTGTATTTAGTTATGTATCAATTGTACATTGCGACACGGAAATTTCTGTGTTTCGAGATAGATTCTCATCATCAGGCAATGTTGATGTTAGTTGTGCAGATGATTCACATTTATATATATATATATATATATATATATATATATATATATATATATATATATAGTCATCCGCAGACAGATCTGTTTCGCTGTATCACAGCTCATCAGTACGGTTAGACTCCGATTGCTTTTAACCCAGGATTGCATCTCGACCGAAGTGGCGTCAGTCGGTGGTTCTACCCCTGGGCCATGGCGCATGGTAGAAGAAGGCAAACTTATTAGCATGTATATTATCATTATACACGCCCAATAGCCAGATTGTTCGAATTCATTAGTGAATGAGCGATGCGTACATGCCAGAGTACGGTTTTTCAAAGTCTTCCATTCTTCCAGAGAGCTCAAGTACGGTGTGAGAGCGTAAATAGTCATATATATATATATATATATATATATATATATATATATATATATATATATATATAGTTATGTATCAATTGTACATTGCGACACGGAAATTTCTATGTTTCGAGATAGATTCTCATCATTAGGCTAGGTTGATGCTTGTTGTGCAGAGGATTTACATTTACATCTGCACAACTAACATCAACATTGCCTGATGAAGAGAATCTATCTCGAAACATAGAAATTTCCGTGTCGCAATGTGCAATTGATACATAACTATATAATTATAAAGCTCTATAATACTCATTATATTGAGCACTGTTTATAATAAAATAAATGCCAGAGCACTCAGAATAATAAAGCCTTGAGTTCTCTTCACCTGGAATTATATATATATATATATATATATATGTTTGAGTACTCAGGAAGAATAGTGGAATTTGAAAAAAACAGTAGCTACTCGAGCATCTACGTATCGTTCATTCAGTAATGAATTAGAGCACACTGGCCACTGGCGTATGATACATACACCAAAAATCTACCTTCTTCTACCGAGCGCCCATAGCTCAGAGCTAGAATCGCCGACTGACGCCAATTCAATCGGGTTTCGGTCCTGGGCTAAAAAGCAATCGGATGTCTAACCGTACTGATGAGCTGTGATATAGCAAAAGAGATCCGTCTGCGGATGACTATATATATATATGGATTAAATCAGAAATGTTTGTTAATTTATTTGTTTAAACGTTATATTTAATAGATACTCATATTTGAGTATATGCTATGTTATTATTATCAAATAGTATATTTATTTACATGTACCGGTTTGAATATTTTTCTAAAAAGATTTTTCGAATACACACACACACACACACACACACACACACACACACATATATATATATATATATATATATATATATATATATATATATCCGAGTGAATACGGAACGAAGAAAGAATACTTACAACGTCCAAAACATTAATCTAAAACAGTGCTCGATATATAATATATAGAGCTGTGAATATTTATTATAAATTATATTTTAGAACATGTACATAATTATTCTATATATATATATCCCAAACGTACATATAACAAACATACAACATACCTTTGTAACGGATATATATGGAATAATTATGTACATGTTCCAAAATATAATTTATAACACACACACACACACACACACACACACACACACACACACACACACACACATATATATATATATATATATATATATATACTACCGGCCACAATTATTAGGCCACCTCAGTTTTTTTTTAAAAGAAATGATGCATTTCATACTATTTTTAGTATTTATTGCTCCGGGGATAATTCTAAATGAAAATAAAATGGTTCCTTTTTAATACTTCATAATAACTGTTCTGGTGTCCAGTTTTTGTAATTTCTTCTCCATGCCAGTCTCTTATTGGCTGGTCGAAGCAAAGGCTTCCTGGATGCCTTGTAAAATTTTGCAAAGTAATAACAAAAGAACCATTTTATTTTCATTTAGAATTATCCCCGGAGCAATAAATACTAAAAATAGTATGAAATGCCTCATTTCTTTAAAAAAAAAACTGGGGTGGCCTAATAATTATGGCCGGTAGTGTATATATATGTATATATAGGTATATTCGAGAAATCTTGTTATATATATATATATATATATATATATGTGTGTGTGGGGGGGGGTAGGAAATATGATGGTACAGATGATGCTGGAATCAGGCTTATTCTCTTCATTTCCCACACGCACATACGAATTCACCCGTTAACGTATAGGCTCTCTTCCTTCTTCCGTTTGCTTCACTTTCCCAACTTTTACTTGTCGTACCATCCGCCATCTTTCTTGTTTTTTTTTACTTTTCTTCTTTCCTCCTTTTTCAATTCTTAAATGATTTCTTTATATTTTTGTCCCCCCTTTTATCCACATTTTCTTTTTCCTTATCTTTCTCTTCTTTTCTCTTATTCTCTTTCTTTCCTTTCACCTCTTTTTCACCTCTTTCTTCTTTTTCAATCCTCATTCTCTTTTTGCTTTTACTTCCTTAACTTTCTTTCACCTTTTCTCTTTCACTCATTTCTCTTGTTTTTCTTTCCCATCTTTTTATCGCCCTACGGCCTATCCCAATTTCTTCTTTCTTCTTCTTCTTCTTCTTCTTCTTGTTCTTGTTGTTGTTGTTCTTCTTCTTTCCCCTAATTACGGTCTTTCTCCTCTTTTATTTTTCGCTTTCTAATAATCCTACCTTTAAATTTCTCTCTCTTTCTTTCTCTCACTCTTTTTTCTCTTCCAACTTCTCTCTTTCCCCGGCCACCCTTTTTGTTATCGCTGCCTGCTTGGTTTGACACATTTCCAATATCCAATTGCCGAGACGCCGACAGTGTAACGTAATCGCCGCCTCTAATCCCAAGGCGGTCAACTGATGACCGCCTTAGCCACAATGGCGAAACTGAAGGACACAAACGACATCTAAAAACAAAATATCGATCTATGCATTTTTCTTCTCCTTTCCGTCCATCGATAGATTATTCACTCAGTCTCATCCTTCAATCGATAACTTTAATTATCAATTATTCCCTCGCTCTTCTTTTGGGGTTTATATATATATATATATATATATATATATATATGTTTTATATGTTCCCTATTTCCAGGGCATGCTTTATGATTTTTTATCCTCTGTTATGCAGTAAGTTTTAACTCTTTTTCATTATTATATATATATATATATATATATATATATATATATATATATGTATATATATTTATATATATATATATATATATATATATATATATGTATAAATCATAAAGTTTTCAGGCGATTTCCAAGAACTATTGTAATAAGTTATTTTAAATCGCCTGAAGACATCGAAAGGTAGAAACCTTGGTCGCGAAATAACTTGCTTACAAATAAAAAATATTCAAAAGTTCTACAAATTAATTGTATTGAACACTTTTTAATACAACTTTGTACTGGCCTTATTTATTTGTGACCAAAAACTAAATAATTATATATATACATATACATATGTGTGTGTGTGTGTGTTTGTGTGTGTGTATGTAGGTAAGAATATAATTCGATAAAAGGTCTATATGATATGATAAGGACTCGATGATTGCTGAAATGCATGAATCTCAGAGTCGTGGGTAAAACTTAGGATAATGTATATATAAAATGATTTGTTTGCACATTATTTTTGATCAATACTCGTATTTAAGTCGATATTCTGTTTATAATCAAACATTATATATATTCATTTCTACTGGCCTGATTATTTACGATAAATCTTTGTTACGAAAGTGTGTATCATTCGGTAGGATTCGAACCTGTGATCCCTATCCACATAGAGGAAGCTACCAATTGATTTGGCGAGTCTTAGACCACTCAACCACGAATGACCAACAGTTTAAACGCAGTCGAATCGCGCACATAAAATGAATATTCTTAGCCATTTTCTTTCTGGCGATGGGATCATCATAACCATCATCATCTTATTATTATTATTATTAGTAGTAGTGGTATTAATCATTATAATGGTCATGATCATTTTCATCAAATCCAACGCAGTTTCTTTTTTCATCATCCTAATCATCATCGTTATCTCTCCATCTTTCATCATCATCATCATCATCATCATCATCATCATCATCATCTCTTTCTCTTTCTTTTTCTTATGCTACGTTTCTCTATTTTCTTTTGAGTTTTCTTTTACCTCATTTCTTCCTTTCTTTCTTATTTTTATTCTTTATTTCTTTCTTTCTTTCCGTCACTCTCTTTTTACACCTTCCCTGTATACATGTATATGTATCTATTTTCTTATATCCGCCTAAATTTATTTTAAAATAAATATCCGTATAATATAATTAACTAACGTTGGATAGATAGATACATAGCTGTGAAGAGACAAAGGTAGATAGATAGATAGATAGATAGATAGATAGATAGGATCATGCAGTGATAGATAGATAGATAGATAGATAGATAGATAGATAGATAGATAGATAGATAGATAGATAGATAGATAGATTGCCCGGTTCACACTCCACCCATGTCTATTGAACAGGTTAAGAGGCTCATCCCTTGTTCTCTGTTTAGAATATGGTTTCCGGCTTTCTCTTTTCCGATCTTTTCACTATTACGTAGCCCCCCTGCACATCAGTGGCGTTACCGCCTTGCTCGGGGTGATATGATTACAAAAAAAAAAAAAAAATAGATAGATAGATAGATAGATTGCCAGACTGAAATAGATAGATAGATAGATAGATAGATAGATAGATAGATAGATAGAATCATGCAGTGATAGATAGATAGATAGATAGATAGATAGATAGATAGATAGATAGATATGAATTAGTCTAGATAGATAGATAGATAGATAGATAGATAGATAGATATCTTGAAAGAAGTTAAAGAAATAATAAACGAGTAAAAGGAAAAGAAAGAAAGAAAAACAGTAAATGTGGGAAAAGGAGAAACAGAAAAAAAACAAAGAAGCAGAAGTAGAAAAATAAATAATAATCAGAAGCGGAAGAAGAAAGAAGAAAAAGAAATAGAAGAAAACGATAAAAAAACTAAAAAAAAAGGACGAATGAAGAGTAAGAGAAAGAGGAAAAAGTAGAAGAAGCAGAGAAGGAAAAAGAGGCAGAAGCTGAGAAAGGAAAAGCAGAAGAAGAAGAAGAAGAAGAAGAAGAAGAAGAGGGGTAGTAGGAGCGGCTAGCGGAGACGGAAGAAGCAGAATAAGAAAACAGAGAAGCGGTAGAAGTCTATTCTTTCAGTTTATTCTTTGCTACTAGTTATTAAAATTTATTAACTCTCTTGCCGTGTGTTTGCTATTTAATAGCGAATTAATATTTTATTTTTTGCAATAATTACGTCATCGAGTAGAATATTTATATTATAATTATATTTTATTTTAATAACGACCGTTGTATATATATATATATATATATATATATGTGTGTGTGTGTGTGTGTGTGTGTGTGTGTGTGTGTGTGTGAAATGATTTGTCTGAACATTATTTTTGATCGATAATCGTATTTAAGTAGATATTCTGTTTATAATTAAACAGTATTAAATATTTATTTCTACCGGCCTGATTATTTTATTACGAAAATGTGTGTCATTCGGCAGAATTCGAACTTTCCGACCCCTATCCACCTATCGAATCCTGCAGAATGACACACATTTTCGTAATGAAAATATATCGTCAATAATCAGGCCGGTAGAAATAAATATATAATACTGTTTGATTATAAGCAAAATATCTACTTACATACGAGCATCGATCAAAAATAATGTTCAAAGTCAAACAATTCATTTCAAATTGTCAGTTGTTTATAACTAAGTTTTGTTAATCTTCGTAATATATATATATATATATATATATATATATATATATATATATATATATATATAATAGTTTGAAGAAAGGACGATAAGAAATTAACTATTCCTCAACGTTTATTTAAAATTTTACACTGCTCAGTAGAAAAGTAGAGCTAAATATTATTGTAATATAATTAATTTTGCATTTTCGCAACACACAATTTGGGAATCATATTTTTTACTATGACTTCATCTTCAAGCGATCATTTTTGTCGTGACTAACTGAAAATTCTTTCCAAAAGTGAGAGTTTTTTACTTAAAATGTATAAATAGTTTCTGGCTAGGTTCTCAAATTACAAGGTCATATATTTATTCTTAACGTGACCGTACTAAAAGTGTATCAATTTTCGAGCTGTTTCCTCTTTTTTAATTACGGCTACTACAGTCCATTTTTATTTTTATTCTCACCAAACTTACCTGCTTTCTTTTTTATTTTGTTTTTCACTCTTTTTAAAACCTACTTGTGTTTGAATAAAGTCAAACTTTTATTTATTTTTATTCGTTTTTTTATCGATTTTTTATTAATGTTTATATGCCTTTATTTTTTCTAAATTTTAATCATTATCTAATGCGAAGCTTAAATAGTGTCTACAGAACACAGTTATTTCATTTCTAAGGTTTAGCAAATCTTTATTTTTTATATTTCTGATAATATATAATTTTTCATGTAAGCACAAAAGGCATGAGTCGTTTAAAGACATATATGTTCGTGTTTTTCAAAAAATATTTTCTATTTAACAGTGGGAATTTTATTTGTTTCTTTTAAGTGCTAAAATTCCTAGCTAAAGAGGTCTGCTTTCTGCAATGGTTATTCCTAAAGAAATAAAGGTGCTGGCTCTGCCTTATCTTAAATTTATTCTTTGTGCTACCTATGTAATTTTTTTTTTAATATATAGATTCTCTATCGATGAGATAGTGTATTGGTAAATTACAGACTCAGCAAGGCATTTATTATTTAATGGACAGTTTTCTAGACTTCTACAATTACAAAATCTTTCTTTATTTTTCTTTATTTTTGTTTTATTTGTTTTATTATTTGTTTAGTAGTTTTTTATATATGTTTTTATAATTCTTTCAAAATTATCATTACAACAATATCCTAATTTTAAGGTGTTTTTATTAAAATTTTTGCGCCTCCTTGGGTTAACTCTCAAGTGGAATGACTATATAGAATCCATCGCTAAATTCTCTGCTAAGAAACACGGTTCTCTGTGTAGGGCCAGGAAGTTTTTCCGCCTGAAACAATCCTGCACATATATAAATCTACCATCCGCTCGTGCATTGAATATTGCTGCTATATCTGGTCGGGTGCTACTGCTATCCACCTGGGTGAAGACAAGATCCAGCGGACAAGATCCAGCGGAGAATCTGTAATGTGATAGATACCGACTTGGCAGCTTGGATACAGTCACTTTCTCACTTGCGCAATGTGGCTTCCCTGTGTCACTTCTACAAATACTTTCACGGCTTCTGCTCCGATGAACTTAGCTCACTGGTGCCCCCTATATATAAATTTACTCGAGCCACAAGATTAGTAACTAGGTCCCACACTTTTACTGTGAAACCAATAAATTGTAAACGCAAATTCTGCTCCAGTAGCTTCTTTTCTCGCACTGCCCGCCTTCCATTTACTTGCTTTCCCGACAGCTATAAACTCCAAGAATTTAAATGCAAAGTCAATAGTCATCTCTTGTCTCAATAACTTACATCCTCTCTCTCATGCTTTTTCTTCGTCCACCCCACTCTCAGTAATCTCTTCCCTCTCTTACTCTCTTCCTGACGCCCCCTGCAACCTCTCACTCCTCATAACATTTCTCCTTTGCAACCCCCTGCAAAACAGTGGCAATAAAATGTCTTGCTTGGGGCGATATGATTATAAAAAAAGAGAAAAAAAAGTGTATTATTTTGTGGGAAGTGTTTTTTTCTTCCTTCGAGAAATGTGTATGCTAAATTACTTTTAACCATTTGATTAAAAAGAAGTTCATACCAAATGATTTTTTACTACGATTTCTTTTGAAATTTATTAATTCATTCATTGTTGCTATTAAATAATCACCTTTTAAGCGGGTTTCTTAAAATTAAAAATTGATATTTGTGTTGTGGTGCACTGGTGATCGGCTCAGAACGAGAAGTCGGTGAGCCGAATTTGAATTCAATTGAATTCGTTGCATTCACTTACACGCAAATACTCTTATGAATGGTATTAATGCATCGCCTTTCCTTCCAGCTATTGGTTAAACAACAGGATAAATTGGGTTCTATAGCCTTGGTTGGCAACCAGACTACCGCAGAAAGTAATGACAACTTACTGTGGAAAAATCTTCCGCCTGTCAGTCATGTCTTAAAAGTGACATGATCGCCCAAATGTGTATGACGTATGTCACTTAATTGGCTAACTGACCGATCAGCTGGGATCTAACACACACACACACACACACACACACACACACACACACATATATATATATAGTAACATTTCTGTTGTTCGTAAAGAAGAAAAACGTGCGTATGAAGGGGGAGAAACGTTTAAATTTTAATTTTAATGTTTTTTATACGTGTATGTATGTTGTGGTGCAGTGGATATCGGCTCGGAACAAGAAATCGGGGAGCCGAGTTCGAATTCCAGTTGAATCCATTGCATTCACTTACGCACAAATACCCTTGGGAAAGGTATTAATCCGTCTTTTCCCTCCAGTTATGGGTTAAATAATAGGACAGATTGAGTTCTATAGCCTTGGCTGGCAACCAATCTACCGCAGAAAACAATGGCAACCTACTGCGGGAATATCTTCTGCCCAGTCACTCATGCCTCGAAAGAGACATGATCGCCCAAGCGTGTTTCACGTATGGAACTTAACTGACTGAATTGGGGATATAGTCCGTTCGATATCAATTAGCTTCGTTTTGTTCATGTTTTTATCTCATTTATTATGAAATATTCCATTGTGATATTACAAGCTCAGCTAAGAAATGTAACCTGTTGCAAGAAGATGGGGATCTGGAAGGGATCTAGCGATTAAAGCACATTCTATACGTTTGCTTTCTCTTTTAATTAATGTAATCTTTCTTAAGACAAAATTGTAGTCAGGCTCATTACTGTGAGAAACTTAAGCATTTAGTGCATTACTCGGTAAAATATTTCTTTTGTGTTCATATTATCTTTTATTTAAATTCTTGAAGGTTTCCCCTATATATTATCCTTTGCAATTATTACAAATGTAAGAGTAAGTTCCTCAACCGCATCAACAAAAACATCCTTATTGTCTGATGAAGACGTAAAGGACAAAATAGGTCATACGAAAAGAATATCTACACTATGTCATTGATTTTCCTGAAATTGTTCAGATACATAAAAAAATACATATTGTTTACTAGTATATATATATATATATATATATATATGTGTGTGTGTGTGTGTGTGTGTGTGTGTGTGTGTGTGTAAAAGCATTCAGTCAGTGTTGGTGGAAATGAAAGTGCTCGATCTAAAAAAAAAAAAGCTAAAATGTAAACTACTAATGATAAATGAACATTTTTCTTTTCCCCGTTTCGTGTATAGTGTTAAATTGTAATATCGTTTAGTGCCAATTTGCTATTTTCTCGGTAGTTTACTAGTAGAAATGTATTTTAGGCCAGTAGTTTTATTTGTCATAATGCGCTCGGTATCAATGTAGAAATAAAGCGTGAATAGAATTAATGTAGAAGGGCAGTGTTTCAGTTATCTTTCTGTTTTGAATGATGAATTGTAATTGTTAAATCTTTCTTGATTTGTTTCTGTGGCTCCTATGTAAACTTTTTCGTCTGTGTTAATGTTATTTATTACGATAGCTTAAAAATCTGTAATTATTACGATATATTAAAAAGTAATAAAAAGCAATCAACCACTTGACAATTCTACACGATTTAAGAAGTAAATCCTACACCGATTAAGCACACTTAATTGAGGTGAAAGCAATAAAAAGCATTTAAAAAACAGTTAACCACCTACAACACTTAAGAGACAAAATGTATCAATCCGAAAAATGTCAAAATACAAAAGAAATTGATAAACAACAGCAGAAACAAAAACCCTGAAGAGGGAAACAACACAACATTGCTTTCACGAAACTTCGAAGTCGGCATGACTGAAACAACACAACACAGTTCAGGTAAGTGAAAAACCTCCCCACATTATATATATATATATATATATATATATATATACCAAGTATTGTTGGAATATTTTTAAGAACAATCACATCACTTGACAAGACACAAAAGTGTCGAAACAAAATGGCTACTTTTGTAGAAATATTGTAACATATCCATGTTATAATTTATGAATATATATATATATATATATATATATATATATCGTATAACAATATTTGGATCCACAATTATTTCTACTCAACAAAGTTTAGAATAATTTGAAATATAATTGTTACCAAGTAACCGTTAGGATAATATAATACGACCTCCTGTTTCATTTGCCGGCATATATAAATGTTCAGCGCAATACGCCACACATGGCCCAAAGCATGAAACAGACTGTCGCCACTCTGTGTTGACCTCGGTTTTCACACACACACACACACACACACACACACACACACACACACACACATATATATATATAGGTTATTGGCGAGTAAGAATTTCAACATCTAATTCCGTAGCACCAACACCCGCTTCTGATTCTAGAAGATAAACGTAATAGAACAGAAGGCATTACTTTCGGAACGACTCTCATAGATTAATGAACACGTAGAGATGATGGCAAGGAATCCATTAAAAACCAGAAAAAGGAAAAAAAGTTATTTGGTCGAATGAGACAGAAAAAAAAAGAACAAAGGAAAGACGAATAAAAGGAAGGAGATAAAAGACAAGAGACTTTTTCACAAAGTCAGAACTGAAGACAGAAAAGGCTATTGCTTTAGACAGTTTTATAGTCAGACAACTCAATAGAAGACTGCACTTCTATTAGAACAAACGGAGACAGTCAGTCCAAATAACAAGAATAGGAAGAAAGGTCTTCTAAGGACTTTCTTGAACAGTTCAGTTACATATCGACATAAAAAATGTATGAATCTTGTGACGCATAGACATCTACAAGGGCATTACTCAGTTCCAATGACAAAACAATATTCTCAAGTTGATGGCAAGAGATATTTTCTATTCAAGAATGCATAATCACTGTAATGCCATTGCTACTGAAGTAAAGATTCACTCAAGGTAGAGGGTTATTGGAGTGCGTGAGATGAATGTAAGTGAAGAAAGTAGTAAGTGAAGGTTACGAGGATTGATAACGATGGACCATAGACTTGAAGAGGTCAAGATTGTATTGGTAGGGAATGAATCTGATTCAACCCCGTGGACAATCTAAGCAGGTAAAGCATTGTAACAGTCTGAGCTGGTGGCACGAAATTATTCAGCTCGTCTGGATATGTATAAATGAAAGAGCGATAGGGTTGCGAAATTGTGTCTGAGGGAAACGACCAGAGTTGAAATTTAATCACTCACAAGTCCGCGTGAACGATTTTGTACGCCTGGAAAGTGAGTACAGGCATCACTAGACCAGATATATAACTTTTGGTGAGGTCAAAATTGTATTATTCGGAGAAGCAATCACACGGATGTTCCACAAAGTAGTGGTTTTTGGGGAGATATTTCCAGGGGAACGACGACGTTTTTACTAATGGAATATTTAGGGAATGCGGCTGATTCAGCACTTTGAATGTAACAGATTTTGGCCGCAAGATCCTGAGCTAGTAGCGCTAAATATTGAAACTTGTCTGAACATTTGCCATAAAAACAGGGGCCGACTTCCGATAGGTTTGCGATGTTACACACGCATACACACACATGCAGACGCTCATTTGCACACACACGCACACACGTATATATATAAAGTCAATATAGAGATAAGGATCCACATGGTGCGGTGCATGTCAGTTTTTGTCACAGTATTATTTACAGTCGAGACTATAAATTATTCCTTATACTGCACACTTTTCCTAAAAATATAACATATTTTAAACGTTACACATACATATGCATACATACACATGCATATATATATATATATATATATATAGGTACAGTTGTCAGTCCGTAAACGGTGAGGATAATCCAACAAGATTTCCTTAATATAAATTATTAATAAGTAAATCCGTATAGAGAGCTCGATGGGTGTTAACCAGAACGATATGAGGTTTATAAAGGACAACTCAACACGTCATATTAGTTATAAACTATAGTTAATTTCAATGAGCTTAATTAGCTCATATCATCAGACTCTTTTACAATATTTCCTCCATCTGGCATACAAGATTTCGTTAATATACATTATTAATAAGTAAATCCATATAGAGAGCTCGATGGGTGTTACCCAGAATCCATAAAATTTAATAATTATTTTGCATTATTGAAAATTTTTAGGGTTAGAATATAAATTCGGGTATTTTACTAAATTACAGCGGCTCTTTACTGGCTCTTGCATTGTAAATATGGCTAAAATATCTGTGACATCATTGGAACTTAGAAAACTGATAGTCAAGTTACGTAATGAAGATAAACTCTCGATTGGGGATATTTCAAAGAGTTTGGAGAAATATAAAAGTGTTATTCATAGTATTTTAAGAAAACTTGAGGAAACTGGGACATGTGAAGCCAAGATGCCAGATGGAGGAAATATTGTAAAAGCGTCTGATGATATGAACTAATTAAGCTCATTGAAATGAACTATAGTTTATAACTGATATGACGTGTTGAGGTTTCCTTTATAAACTATATATATATATATATATATATAGGAGAGAAAGTCCGATGAACAAATAGGCTGTTGAAATTACACACAGACAAAAATAATCCTGACATCTCTTTTGTACACCAAAATTTACCAAAATTCCACAAAAATATCTTCAAATACTAAAAAGTAAATTTATTCAATAAAATCGCCATGGACTTTAACTACAGACTCCAGAAAACTTCGGATATCCTTCATCTCTTCTGGTTAGACTCATTTCTTAAGTCGGTGAATGCTGCCATAAACCTTACCATCGGTTCATCTTTTGTTTTACGAGGAGTTTTGTTGGTCTCTCTCTCAACTGTGCCCCATGCATAATAATCAAGGGGGTTGCGGTCTGGGGAGTCGGGTGACTACGTGTAAGGGGTGATGTGGTCGCAGAAATTGTTTGACAGCCATGACTGGGTTTTTCTACTTGTGTGACATGTGCAGAAGTTTGTTGCCAAACATGGTGCCTTCCAGCCGCCACCCTCTTGACCCAGAGCGGCACTATCTATACATGGCACTTAATGTAGGCTTTTGTGTTTAGTGGGTCCTATGTAATAAAAATGGATGCCTAACGTCCGCCATCATTAGCAATCACTTTAAACACCTTTGTGATCATCATTAGATCCATTCAAATCTTTCCGAATCCTGTGCACTCTCCTCAGCTTGACACAAAAAAAACTCTGAAAAGTTCGTATTAGAGCTTCCGACTCGTATGCGAAGTAGTACAGCATGACGTTTCCAAACTTCAGAGTAAATTGCATCGTGGGGTTATTTTTCTCACATAGGGTGCCCAACAGACCCTAATATAATGTGTAGTCGAGAAAATAACAAACAACGCGTATGCACGAAATTAAATGCATAAAATGGCAACAGTTTACCTATCGCACCCCATATATATATATATATATATATATATATATATATATATATATATATGTATATGTGTGTGTGTGTGTATGTATGGCTGTATCTAATTTCAAATGAAGAAAGTTAAGATGGAACATCTAATATCAAATGTATTGCAAAAGATGCACAGTTTCTACGCACTCATAAAACTTTCTGAACACACTCACAAATCCAATGGAGAAATACGAATGTGTGTTCAGACGGTCGTGAAAGGAAACGATGAAAAAAAAAAAAAAAAAGAAAGAAAAGAAAATTCTCGAAAGGAGGTAAAACAATTGAAATCTAAGAATCACCACCATTTCCGTCTCAAATTCAACCATCGAAACCGCGTACAAATATTTTTATGGATTCAATATGACCCGCGAGACGTACACGTTTTGACCCCTATTAAGAACGGAAATAGAAATTTAAAGTCCTCCTCACTCAAATACTCTTACCCATATATATATATAGATATATATATATAATATTAATATATATAATATATATATCTTACGTCTTTAACATGACTCGGAGTTACATGCACTGTTATATTACCTTTGCTATATTGCATCAAGCACTATTTTATTAAGACCAGAAAAATATTCATTTATGCGTATATATATATATATATATATATATATATATATATAGTACTGTGCAAAGGTATTAGGACAAGAACTATTTTATCTTTTATGAGGCATCAAAATAAAGTTTAAAATCACCCCTGTTCTAACACTTTTGCACACTAGCAGTAGTGTGCAAAACATTAGAACAGGGGTGATTTTCCTAAAAACCTCACTGAAATTTAAATACAAGGTAAAAAAGCCATGTAAATTGCTAATAAATATTGATTATTTAAAACTTGGTGCAAAAGAAATGTATTAAAAAGAAGTTATATTTAATTTTTCCTATTTTCTATTAAACAAATTATTTTGAAACAACTCTATTGAACATCTATGGGATATTTTGAACAGAAAAATTGATAAATCTAATGTTACTTTTCAAAACACACTTTGGGAACAAATACAGGCTGCTTGGCAGGAGATACCATTAGATACATTGAACATCTATGGGATATTTTGGATTAAAAATTATTAAATCTAACGTTACTTTGCAAGACACACTTTGGGAACAAATACAAGCTGCTTGGCAGGAGATACCATTAGATACATTGAAGAAACTTGTGATGTCAATGCCTGACAGATTCAAAGCTGTGTTCAAAGTAAAAGCCTATTATACTAAATATTAAATTTATTTTGTAACAAGTATTTTTCTTGTTAAAGCATTTGTTGATTAAATCAAATAAAATTAATGTAATTAAATTGTTTATATTCTGTTAATATGACTCATCAAATATAAAATAGTTCTTGTCCTAATACTTTTGCACAGTACTCTCTCTCTCTCTGTCTCTCTCTCTCTGTCTCTCTCTCTCTCTATATATATATGTTTATAAATTTATAAGCCTAATAATTTATAATTGTCTCATATATATATATATATATATATTAAATCCAAAAGGATGATCAGATAGGTAAATCCCAACAAACCCGATGCTAATTAATATTAATTTTATTAATATGAAAATTGTTTAAGTTGGAGGGCTCGATGCAAATATTACATTCTATTTACAGAGACAAATATAAATGGCCCAGTCATTATTTATTTAAACTAAAATCTCTTTGGTAAATTTTTTAATCGTTTTTTCTTTCAACACTGATGTCAGCAGTTTTCTTATGTTTCTATGCAAAATTTGTTCATAGCTTACTTCCCAGTCAACCAGCCCTTCCTCCTCTTTTCCTTTCTGTTCCCCCTACCACTTCTATCCCTCTAACATGGCTAAATTTTAACTTTTAAACTCTTGACTCTTGTATGGGAGAGGGATATGTCTTCTAATATGAGACATATCTGTCTGCTTTCCCCTTCTTACTTCCTTACATTCAAAAATTGTTAATTCCAACCCATTTTATTTTCCTGTGTATGAATGATTTCTTTTTGGACTTCTACCGATATAAAATCTTTTAACACATTTGAATTTGAGTAAATAAAATTTTCGTTTCACCGTTGCGAGGATTTCCTCGTAGAAATGGCTATCCAACGGATTTGAATATCGAAATTTTTGTTTTATTTTATATATATATATATATATATATATATATATATATATATATATATATAAGGTTACTTAATGTTTCATGGTAATCGGCTTTGTCCAAAATATTGTATTTGTTAGCTTTCTTTTTCGTCTGATGATATTAGAATTGTTTTTAAAAAAACAACGCCATAATCCTTAACTCTGTGCAATGAAATAATTTTGTTCCATCTCCATCCATCAAACCAAATATCCTGAAAAATTACTGCATGCCACCAAAACTCAATTTCTACAACCATAATGGCAATATCTACACCCAAACTAATGGTGCTACTATTGGGATTCCCCTAGGCTCCTGCTTCGCGAACTACTACATGTCCCACGTAGAAAATACGATTTTTATGCAGATGATATTTTAGTTTTAGCGAAAAACAAACAAGAATTTCATAATCTCAAAAGCACCTTCGTAAAAAACTCTCTCACTAACTTTAGATATTCTTCTTCTTCATGTGCCGTGTACCTTCAGGCTGTAAGCGATCATGGACTTCCACTTGACTCTGTCTCTTGTTGCGCTCAAAATTCTTCCTCTTGGTATCTCTCTCAAACTCTGCCATCCATTTGCTCAGGCCTATCAAGTAGGTCTCGCGCTGCTTTCTCCTATCTCTCTTTCCCTATATCCGTCCTGTGAGTATTAAATTCTCTAGTCCCTCCTTCCTCATTACATGACCTCATCTGTCCCTTCCTTATGTTAATTATGAGTTTTCTCCTTGTTTCCATCCCCTTCAACACTTCGTCGTTAGTCACGTGCTCGGTTCATGGTATCCTCAGTATCCTTCTGTAAAACCATATTTCTGCTGCCTCAAGCCTCTATGGACTTGCACAACAATATGACAAACTTTACCTATTAAGTTAGATAAAATATAAACTCCTTTTCATAGACTTTCTTGTAGAATTCAGTAATAAAACATTCACCTTTTCAATAAAAAACTGCCATCTTAATTTTAAGATTGAATGCCCATTTAGATATAAAATAGCAACCATAAAAATTTCCTCAATAGATACACGAAAATTTATCCTTTCGTCTCCTTTTCTTTAAAGAACTCAATAACGTAAAATAGACGCTAGTTAACAATGGTTTTCTAAACTACCTCATCGACCACCAGGTTAAACTTTTTCTTTCTAAAGTAACTATAAAAATACTGAACATACAGATAAAAACAAAGACTTTAACAATTACAACCAAAGCCAAATACATGTTAACTATAAACAAAACACATTTGCACTTCGAAATATAAAGAAATAAACAACCCCAGTCTACCTGAACAAAATAAATAAGTTAATTATACTGGTCAACACAATTTTTTCTGGTGCTTTGCATTCCAATGCATTTTATCCATTTGGGTTGCTGAATTCAAATCTTACATCATTTGTTGCCTATGACGTCACGTTTTTGAAATATAAAAAAATGACACGAAGATTGTACCCATAAATAAATCAAAAACCGAAAATAATTATTAAGTTGTTAAGAACAAGTTACAAGATTAAATGTAATGCGCTTAAGTATGTAAGAATTATGTTTGATGACAGGAAAATATGTACAAAAAGTCCACTTATTCCAGCAGCTACTCCATGGCATAAATTTCCTCCTCTTTGACGATCGTTGATGTACAGTTCCGGGAACATTTCTCATCAAGATCCAGCAATAATCTGCCATCATACTTGATTTCTATCTATCTTGGTAACATTCTTCCATTGTTTTGATGTTTTGATGGAAGCGTTTACCTTACTCTTTACTCACATCACCCATGTTCTCTGGAAACTCGACCAAGTGACTGCGTAAATAATCTATCTTGATGCCGATTCTATACCCAAGTGCTTGCAAACTCAATTGTATTTCCTTTATAACATCTTGGTAGTTGTCAGCTTTCCTCTTCTCTAGAAAACTATGCACCACATTAAAAAATGCTCTAGCTTCTTTCACATTCATTGTTGCAAAAGTTTGGATCCCTGAGAAGTGTTCTTATTTGAGCTCCATCAAATATTTCTGCATTTTTCTTTTCAACACTGAGAGCTGGAAAAATTAGACATATGTATCTGAAGCACTCTTTACTTTAATAAAGAGCTTTAACAAATTACTTTATTGCACCAAGTTTTATATGGAGTTGAGGAAAGTCAATATTTTTCTATCAACCAGATGCTCATTAATGATTTTTTTTTATCACCAGGCATCAAAATGTTTCTTGGTGCCCATTTCTTCTTTACCCAGTGATCCATTGCAGCCCTATTAGCCCAGTAGCACAAAAAACAGGGGTACTTTATGCAACCACCATGTTGACCAAGAAGAAAATTCACCATGTTCAAATATACACAAATTATTCATTCACGAATACGGTATTCCTACCTCTTCAGAAGAATCTTCAAGTTAGCATACTTTTTTCCTTTTTACAGAATGTCTTATTGGTATTTAGCCATACTTATTTCTATTATGAAGTAAAACACATTTCAAGATTCTTTTAGAACTCTCAATAGAAAGTCTCCACTCACTTGAATCATGTGCTGACAGTTTTAAAGTAAAAATAAGTCTTTTAACATTATTATAATAAAAAAAACGAGTTGACCATCTGAATGGAAGCATTTCCGCAGTTCTGAATCTCAGTTATGATAAAAGGGAGACAACTGTATCAGGTTTCAGCAGGCTTTTTTCTTGTAATTAAGAAGCCAACGATTCAACTCTCTGTTTTGGCAAAGACAAATATCTGACCAGTTAATTCAATTCAGACTTACTAAACAAAGAAGGTTTATCGCAATCTGCATCAGATGGCTTAAAAATATCAGTCTGATCATCAACGTCTGTAGAAGTGGGCGAATTGAAGTATTTAACACCAATGCCTGGCAGCTCAGTAAATACAGGTACAGGTATTTTCTCATAGTGTGCAACTGGTCAAATGGCAGATGGAATATTTAAGTATTTTAAATGTTGTTTAGTTTTCTTATTGAAACCATTTACATTAATAATACAGAGGCAGCAGTTATTCAAATGTTTTGTTAGTTTTATCCAAACCATTGGCAAATCAAATTTGAACTTAGCATTTTCCCCTTGAGACTATGATCGCAAAACTTTGAGAGAGGCCCAACTTTTGTCCTGATTTCCATGTGGCTTTTTTTATGTAGCCAAAGATACATCTTCTTGACAGTCAGTAATGTTACGTCTTCGATCATGAAAAGTGAAGTTTTCCCAGATATAGCAGAATATATCTGGATCATTCCAGCACTTCTTTCTTTGAGATGTTCTACTCATAGCTGCCAGACTTCAAATGTTGTACATTGTAATGTTCAAACAAGCAACAGCAAATCTGTACTGGGATTAGGAGAGATGCATATATAGGGAATTTGTGCACAATTCTGATTAGCTGTTAATTAGGAAGTAGTCTCAAATTATGTCTAAATCACTTCCTGGTAAGAATTAAGTAATAATAACTAATTCACTTTATGGGTAAAACCGGGAAGTAATGTCTCTACAAAAACCCTGTTAATGAGTGCCTTTTGCTTATTTTATAGTCTACAAAAAGAATGCACAAATGAATTCTATGTATAACATATATTTCAAAATTCTGTCTATACTATACTATCTGTATAGTATATTATTTGATCAGCTGATTTTTTCTGTGCATCAATTGCTTGTTAGTATTCTTTCACTGAAAATTGTCATGATAACTTTACCTATCCAGCCAACCAATAATAAATAAATGAGATATCATACAACATACAATGTAATTAATATCGAAAACTGTATTCAACCTATTAAAAATCTGTCACCCTACATATGACAATGTACATCCAAAAAGTCTTCAAGCTATGCTGAAAATGTGGAACACTGATATAAAATAAATGTAATGTGATGGAGCAAATCTGAAACCGGATTTGGATTCAGCACCCCCAAATTAGTCTAAATCAGCTCTAACTCTTCGGGGCAAAAAACAATTATTGATCAGTGCTATCTATTACGAAACATTTAAAACAGCTAAACATAACATAAAATAGCAACACACACGCAATACAAAAAACCCCAAAAAACAAAACAAAACAAAAACAACAACAACAACAACAACAAAAAACAGTATTATTTACAAGTTCAAATGCCCCATAAGAAACTGTGTTCGTGATCAAACCAAAATCATAAAAAAATTCTATTGGTCATACTATTACATACATATCGAGACGACTCAAGTTACACGTATCCGACCATATCTCAATTAGGACTAATTTAAATGCTCACAAAATCCTACCAAACTCCAATCGAAACATAATAGTAAGAAACACAAGAAAATAGCTTCACCCACATGTAAAAAAATTAAAATTTAATATAATGGATGCCCTAATAATAAAAAAGTAAAACCAATACTCATACGAACACAACCACATTATGTTGACCGTGTTCGGATAATAAAACATTCCAATAGTTTAAGACACATACATAAAAACACACATATTCAGTTAAAAAATCATCGTTGATAATGGTTAAAAGAATAGTCGAAAGCGCTAGAATATACCAACATTTGGACAGTTTTTACACACTTTATGTCCAGAAAAGAAAACCTTTGTACGAACACAGGAAACATTAAATAAAAAGTTTAATTGTAGTGCCTTGTAAGTCTTCTTTAATGAACTATGCATAAAAATACAAATACACAATTATATATATATATATATATATATATATATATATATGTGTGTGTGTGTGTGTGTGTGTGTGTGTGTGTGCATGTGTATGTGTGAGAATTATTTTCATATAGTGTAATTGCAAAAGAACAAAATTAATAAGAGGCGACAAGAGGAAAAACTTTTTTTTACTCGACGCGTTTCGTCATCTGAGGGACTTTATCAAGTTAATATAAAATTTATTTTTTTACACGGGTTTATATACAAAGACAAGGATTCCATTAGTTTATCAAGGCTATTAAATTTGCTAACATTCATAGTGACCACCTGAGGAACATTCATGAACGTTCTCAAATTTAAAAGCCTTCATAAGTTAATGACATCTTCATTTCTAAATCCTACACTGGCTTGGTAAAGTTCTCCAGAAGAAGAAACGCGTTGGCTACAAATAGTTTTTCTCTGGTCTCTTTTTATTCACACACACACACACACACACACACACACACACACACACACACACATATATATATATATAAAATTTATGACTTAGCTGATTGATATTTTATTCACTACATCGACTTCAGGGTTTCGTAGACGAAAGTTTCCGTAATTGCTCACCACACTTTTCAACATGTTTCAGCAGTTGACTGTCTTTTTTTTCATTTTTCAGTATCTTTATAAGATATATATATAACTCACATTCATCCGTAGACTCTTTAAGGGATATGGGTCATATTCTCTAAATACGCTAGGCATTGTGAATATCATTTCCATATCAAGTAGTAGGTTTTTACAAGAAGTTGCTTGCTCCATGCCCAACCAACGAATAAGGATCTCTGTTTGCAATACTATTTAGCCCATACATGGGGGAGAGAAGAGAGGGTTTTATACTTTTTCCAAGTCTATTTGCACGTAAGTCAATGCAAAACCCTCACCTGGAATTTGAACTATACACTTTGAATTCTCATTCAGACCATTCTCATTCATTGATACACACACACACACACACACACACACACACACACATATATATATACATATATATATATATATATATGAATATTTATATAAACCATAGTTGATTCTTTCGAACCAAAAGTTTATTTCAGGCGGTAAAAGAAAATAACGTTTTAAAGAATGACAAATGCAAGCAAGTTTATGCCATAAAATGATGTATTTTAAAGAAAATTTGAGGTTTGGATTTTTAAAAATAAAACCAATTTAATCTCAAGGCTTCTGAAGAGCTGGTGAAATTTTAAAAAAATTTAATAATTGAATCAACCTCTTTTACTACACATCTTGAGATTTTTGACAATATTCAAATAAGAATCTGTAATATAATCAATTCTCATCTGGCATCTCGACTTCAGTGAGTTTTCGAGAAACATTTTCATAACAATTGCTCCGATGAGCTTTCCTTCTTTGTACCTCAACTGCAGGAATTTTAGCGTGATTTTAGATTGGCAACTAGGTTTCACCGTTTTAACGTTGAACTAGCACGATGTAACTGTAAGTTCTATTCTGTTTCTTCCTTCACACTTCTTTCGCCTTCGATTCACTGCTAACTATAATCTTCAAAAAACTATTAAATGCAATGTCAGTCGCCATCTTCTGTCTTCTTGAATCCTGTTCATCTATTCTCTTTCCTCTTTATTTTTTCTCATTAGTATCCTCTCCTTCTTTTTCACTCACTACTGCGTCTTAGTAGATTTATTGCCTTGCTTAGAATAAAATGATTAAAAAAAGAAAAATGTTTTATTTATTTAAAATGTAGACAAATTAAAATTTAAAAGTAAAATATATTAGCATATGTGTGTATATATATATATATTCTTTGTAAAAATAAGAAGAGATAATCAATATATATGTATAAGCTAAAAATACAAGTTGATGGGTCGATCTTTTGATAAGTTTAAAAAAAGCTTTTTCTGATTTAAACAAAAAATTGCAGCAAAGCAGTAAAATCAAAGCGTAATCGCGAATAAAAGACAAAATCTCAAAGAAAACATTGGAAACTTTTATAAAATTGGCAGTGAACGGAGGAGCTAATTAAGATTTGTGTGTTTCCATTATTTGTAAAGTTTAGATTTGCAAAAGGAATTCGTTTTTGCCCGTATTGATCTGGCATTGGTGCAAGGACAAATGTCAAAAACGAAAAAGAGAGAAAAAGAAACTATAAAATCTAAAGCTGCTCTAACTAGAGGAACAATAAGCAGAAGAGTAGAATCAATAATGAGATATGGAAAAAGAAATTTCTATGCTGTCATTTTTTTCTTTGTTTACTTTTCGTTTAAAAATAATGTAGATGCCGCCATTTTGAAAATAAAATGATCGTGTTGGAACTTCGCCACACATTACAAGGTGAGTTGAAATGTTCAAACGTACGCAAATCACGAAAATAACGAAGGCAGAAAGAATGATATAAAAAACATAACTATCAAAAAGTTTAAATGCCCAAAGAGAAGAACGTTAATATGTAATATCATAGGCGTAGAAATCAAGAAAGAAACGTGAATGAGATATCCCGTTATTGGTAATGAGGACGGAAGTCGAATGCAGCCAAATAAAATACAAAAACGAATGAATATAACTCCAAATCAAAAATAAAAAATGAATGAAAACTGAAATGTAATATAATTTGAATAAAAGAAGTAAATACAAAAAAAAATCAAAAATTTAATGATGAAGTTGAAAAATGGTTGAAGTTATTTATATTAGAATGGTTTTATTTATAAATATTTATAAAAACATATGCACAAATACAGACACACATGCTCACACACACACAATCACACACACACACACACACACACACACACACACACATATATATATATGCATTTATTTAATTTATGAATATTCAAAGTGGATATAGCGGCCATTTTCTACTTAGTAAGCGGCTAAGACAAATCCAGATGAACGTGTTGAGCGGATTCTCAACAACGATTTTTTTTTTACTATAATTGTAACCAAGCTTGAAGTAAACGCATGCCATCTTTTTCATGGTCAAGATGAGGAGGGCGTATAATGTTTTAGTTAATTTTGAAAGAGATTGACATTAACAAAGTGGTTGTTTTATTCATAAAGAATGTGTAATATATTTTTGCGCAACTATCATAATAATATTTTAGAATACAATTAAAATGTTCATTCTAAAATCGGAATTTTACTATATAGTGATTTTCCGAACAACCTGATCACACACACACACACACACACACACACACACACACACACACACACACACACACACACACGCGCGCGCGCGCGCGCGCGCATAAGAAGTAAAGGATTATTATTTATTGATACAACATATGTTTTACGAAATTAAATGTTATTTTTGTGGATTTCCCCCCATATGATGCACCGTTTATTTTTCAAACACTACTTTGCTTTCGGCCACCGGCTGAAACATACGAAAAATCTTATTCAAGAAAAATTCGAAACTGCGTGAACCATTTGCAGATCGTGTACTCAAATATGGCTATCTACTACAAGCAGTTAAAGGGATAAAACAAACACACACACACACACACACACACACACACACACACACACACACACACACACACACACACACATATATATAGATATGGGATATTTATGAGTTAAAGTGATCACTATAAATATAGAGTGTATGCAATATCCTGATGATTGCATTTAGCATGAAACAGTGTCATCTCTGGGTCTTGACTTCAATATATATATATATATAATTTTTAAGTTACAATTCTCTTTCCTTTTTTTGCGAACCCAGACGATGTCAATTTTTTCTTTTCTTGTTTATTTGATTTTATTTTGTTTTATCTTTTTCTTTTTTTCTTTTTTTTCTTTTCTTTTTTAATTTCTTTTCAAATCTATTTAAAAAGGAAAATTAGACTGATTTTTCTCCAGTTTCTGAAAGGATTTTTCTGTTGCTGAGGTGATGTGTTACCCCCCGTGTGGATCTCATATCGAAATGATCATCCAACATCATTGAATTAATCCTTTTTTAATTTATATATATAGGTGTGTGTGTGTGTGTAAGTTTCGTTAAAAATTACAGACAAGTTGCTATGGTTCATTTTTTTATACAATTTTAATCTTAAATTTTTTTTCAGACGATAAATTATAGATAAATAATGGAAGCATTATTAATAAAAAAAAACAATACTCAACAAAATCAACTATGAACACGGCCACAATGCGCTCACTATGTTTGGAATAGCCGAAAGCGCTTGGAGAAATAAAACATTCGGACAATTTTTATATGATTTATGTCTTGAAAAGAAAAAAAATTATATAATTTATATCTTGAAAAGAAAAAAGTATAAGATTCCATGAAAGATTATATACGAAAACTTAACCATAGCAACTCGTCTGTCATTTTTAACGAAACTTGCATAAAGACGTATTGTTGCCTAAATACACATTATATATATATATATATATATATATATATAGGTTTAATGCAGGAAAGTATGTAACTTAACTGAGTAGGCTCATTTTGAATTCGAAGTTTCGTGACGGCACTGTTATGATGTTTCCATACGTCAGGACTATGTTTTCTATTCTATAACATTGTTTCTACCCGACCACTTTACAATAAAAATCTGCTTGCCAAAATAAATTTTTATCAGTAAAACTACTGAAAAAAACAACAATCTTGGCGCTAAACATTATCACAACCCAACACTGTATATATATTTGGCACGTATAATGATAATATATGCGCTAAAAGGTCTGCCTTCTTCCACCGAACGTCCATAGCCCAGAGGTAGAATCGCCGACTGACGCCAATTCGGTCGGGTTTCAATCCTGGGTTAAAAAGCAATCGGAGTATAACCGTACTGATGAGCTGTGATACAGCAAAACAGATCTGTCTGCTGATGACAATATATATATATATATATATATATATATATATATATAAAGAAAGAGAGAGAAAGAGAGAGAGAGAGAGAGAGAGAGAGAGAGGAAAAGTGAGAGAAGCTGTTAAAGTTTTGTTTAAAGTGTATATTTATTGTTGTCATTATTATTAATATTACTTGCTTTTTGTATGATATATTAAGTATCCATAATAGTACTTGTGTCGTAGTATTTTTTCGAGTCTAAAGTTGATTCTTCAGGTGAATAAACTTCTGACTTCACATATCGAGATCCGTTTGTTTTTCTGATGGCCAAGGTATCGTGTATAAATAGATAAGTCAAGTGGTGAGCAAGTCAGAAAGTTCATATGCTTGCGTGCATGTTTGTTTTTTTTACACTCGCACTCCTGTCTCCTTCGTCGGCTATAAAATATTTTCACTGACTTGCAAAAGAAATAATAACGGCCTGGGATACTGAAAAGTAAAAACAAATTAAAATTACCCTCAGCCCAACCAAATTACAGGATAAAATCGACAAATAAGAGGACAGAGCAATAAACTGTACAAAAATACAGGGAAATAGATAGCACACTTCTAACAAAAATAAAAGTCATACGCCCTAAAGAGACACAACTATTCTTATAAGAATTATGGGAATCTAAATGCAAGGAAGAAGAAAAGAAATCCCTGAAAATTCTAGAAAAGAAAATAACATAGATCAAAACACTACCAAATCAAGAAGAATCGGACAATCGATAATAAGAAAACAAAAGACACCAATCAAGTCCTTAGCAAGAAATGAAGCCCTGAACAAAACACATATCCAGGAAACCAATATGGAAATCAAAATAGCGGTATGCATTTTAAAGCTTATTATCAGGCACAAACACATCCAAACACCAGGTACACTCACAAAGTCATACCGAACTACATACTAATGAACCCACACAACAAACAATTATTTAATAATAATAATTTTAATGTTCACGCACATATACATACAACCATTAAATACACTTACCAAGAATTACCAGAATTATCCACCAACAAGCTCACGTAACAGGCCACTATTTCATAACACAGACACAACAAAACATTCCTCAAAGCACAAAATAGCCGACACTACTACTACAAATCGTAATATCGAAATATACCCACCCACCCAAGAACCCACAGATATTCCAACACCACATACAAAAAATAAACGGATCTCGATATGTGAATTCACAAGTTTATTCACCTGAAGATAGTCAACTTTAGACTCGAAACAAGTGTCGCGACACAAATACCATTACGGACATTTAATATATCATACAAAAAACAAGTAATATTAGTTATAACAACAGCAATAAATGTACATTTTAAACAAAACGTTCACAACTTCTCACACTTTTTCCCCTGTATCAATTTCTATAGCAACATCATCAACAAAAGACTAAATTAAGACCTATAACCTAAATCTATTAAGCTTGCAAATAACAAAACATAGAACACCCTGGAAATACAAAAAACAGAAATTAGAAAACATAATTGAAACTTGATACATAGAAAAAGAAGAATGAAATATATAAATGAAAAAAAATGGATAAATACTTAATATATAGAGAAAATAAGCAGAATGAAAGTCACGATTATAATTAAACCAAAGTATTTCTTTTCTTCCTATTTATCGTATTTTTACAAACTAAAAAAATAAAAAAAAAAAAAAATATTCCTCACATTGTTCATTTAATCTCCCATATTTAATTCAATAAATTTACGTTTTTTTCTTTCCTTCATTTAACATCGTACACCTTTCTCCGAAATTAAAAGTTTTCCTTCTTTCTTTACTTAATTTCTCCCATTCTGAATATGTCACATTGTCATTATTTTCCCTTATTTCATTATCATAAACATTAATATTGAAACAAGCGGTCGTTTTACGTGGGGTGAGACAGAATCTCTACAATTCTTGCAAGAATAAGATCGAACGTTAGAACAAAGACCTGAAACCTATACCCTTGATTCGGCCAAAGTTAATTCAACGGCATCCAAAAGTGAATAAATCGTTATTTTAAGAACAACAAATGTATTATCGTTTACTTATCAGTAATACAATTAAAAAATGTTTTATTGTATACTTATCAGTATTACAATTGTTTCTAAGTGGGACGATACGTTTTACAAATTCATCTTCAGCAATGAATAGAGTTCTTTCGGTGACTGTCATGTGTATATACCACTTATATATAACACGCTAAAATTGCCCTTCTCTCATTCTATGGCTTACGGAGCAGAGACCCCAACTGACACCAAATCGGTCGAGTTTCGATCCCGGCCAGAAGCAAGTAGATGTCTAGCCACACTGATGAGCTGTGATAAAGCGAAAAAGGCTTGTATGTGGATGACACACACACACACACACACACACACACACATATATATATATATGAGTGAATACAGAACAAAGAAATTTTACAAATTAAGATTAAATATACAAATTTACATTAATTATGAAGACTTTGCTTAAATACAAAAATATTCTGTAAAAAATAAGCATCCCACCCATTATCGACACTTCTAAGAAATCTAAAGGATATAGTCTAGTCGCAAGATAATAAAAAGCTTACATTCTAACTGCTAATGTTAAATCTGTCTAGAAATCAAAGACTCATTAATCAATCATATTAACTACCCACACCACTTTCTTGAAAATTTTAACGGTCAATCCACGAGACTTGTTCCCTTATCACTAACCCCCACCAACATGCCACACACAATTGACCAAATATAAGAAAAGAGATATTGAGACATTGAAGTTTCAATGTCGAACCAAATGTACTATTTGTAGTGGATAAATATAAAAGAATGATGTACATGTTCTAAAATGTAATTTATAATATATATATATATATATATATATATATATATATATATATATATATATATATATATATATATTTCCTCGTTTACTGATTTCCATTTTTGTCATGTTCTTTCTTTTGTCTTGCCTCTTCTTATTGCCTGCTTCCTTTTTCTGGGGTTTATTTATTTATTCATTCACTTCCTTTCTTCCCTCTTTTTATTTTACACTTTCTTTTTCCTCTGTCTTCTACTTTTTCCTTCCTGTCATTCTCAAGTCTTCTTTTTATGTAAATGCTGGTTTTAAGTTGAAACTTTCTTGGCTTGCTTTGTCATAAAACAATAAAGAATAGATACATCTCAAAAAAGATTTCACAATCACAAAACACACACACACACACACACACACACACACACACACACACACACACACACACACACACACACACACAAGAATTACTACCTTAACCGAACCATATTATCGCTTGCATCCATACTGTTCGAACGCCGCATATAGTTTATCCCACCCTTTACAATTAGATATACAATTATAAAATTTTGCGCTAGTTCTCTCTGCAGTTCTTTAACAATGATAATCACTGGAATAGGATGAACAGCCACACTTGCTCGAACAACAAACATTTTTCACCTGCGAAACTTTTTCATCACGTTTGCGCATTCAAACATAGTGTTTCCTACAACTTTAATTATCACCTGTTCTTTCTTTTTTTCTTTCTTTCTTTCTTTTGTTATTCGTGTTACGACGTCTTTGAACTTTTGTCCTTTTTATTCCTAAAAGTGTCATTCAATCTTTCAGCGTTTTGAGTTTGAACGTTAATCCTTATTTCTAAAAACTCTTTCTTTCAACATATGGCATTTCTGAACGTTTACACTTTCTTTCTTTCTTTCTTTCTTTCTTTCTTTCAACATGTGTTTTTTTTAATGTTTACCCTTTCTTTCTATTTTTTCTTTTTTGAAACATGGCTTTTCTGAACGTTCACACTTTCTTTCTTTCTTTCTTTCTTTCAAGATATGGCTTTTCTGAATATTAACCTTTTCTTCCTATTTTTCTTTCTTTCTTTCTTTTTCTTTCTTTCTTTCAACATGTGTTTTTTTTTTATGTTTACCCTTTCTTTCTATTTTTTCTTTCTTTCTTTCTTTCTTTCAAGATATGGCTTTTCTGAATATTAACCTTTTCTTCCTATTTTTCTTTCTGTCTTTCTTTTTCTTTCTTTCTTTCAACATGTGTTTTTTTTTATGTTTACCCTTTCTTTCTATTTTTTTTTTTTTGAAACATGGCTTTTCTGAACGTTCACACTTTCTTTCTTTCTTTCTTTCTTTCAAGATATGGCTTTTCTGAATATTAACCTTTTCTTCCTATTTTTCTTTCTTTCTTTCTTTCTTTCTTTTTCTTTCTTTCTTTCAACATGTGGTTTTTGTTAATGTTTACCCTTTCTTTCTATTTTTTCTTTTTTTAAACATGGCTTTTCTAAACGTTCACACTTTCTTTCTTTCTTTCTTTCTTTCTTTCTTTCAGTATATTGCTTTTCTGAATATTTTTCTTTCTTTCTTTCTTTCTTTCTTTCTTTCTTTCCTTCTTGCTTGCTTGCTTTTTGAACGTTTATACTCTTTTTCTTTTTTTCTTTCAATATATAACCTTTCTGAACTTTTACCCTTTCTTTATTTCTTTTTTCTTTCAACCATCCTGACTTGGTATAAGTTCACCAATATCCACGAATACATTTGAATGAATTTCTCATTTCGTCTGTCTCTTTTCTCAATTTTCTTTCGTAATTATCATATTTACATTAATCTTTGTATCTCTCACTGTTTTGTGGATTTCCTTCATCATCGATTAATTCTTTCTGATAACGTTCCTATTTTTTTTCCTTACATGTTTGCCTCATCGCCTTCTTTATATTTATATTTTATTTAATTGTAATTGATTTTTTTTTTATTGCTTATTTCACTTTTGTCCACTGATCGATTGTTTGTTTCTCCCACCCTTTCATTATTTCTTCAGTCCTCTTAAATTATTATTCTTTCTTTCTTTCTTTCTTTCTTTCTTTCTTTCTTTCTTTCTTTCTTTCTTTCTTTCTTTCATTTATTTAAGTTTTATACCTTTACTTCTTTGTAATTGTAAAATTGTTCTTTCTTTCTTTCTTTCTTTCTTTCTATTTATCTGCTATACCCTTAATTTTATGCAATCCTATCTATCTATCTATCTATCTATCTATCTATCTATCTATCTATCTATCATTTTTCTTTCAAAGTTTAAATATACTTTGTAACTTTATGCAGTTTCTTTTTTCATATTACGACTTATTCTTTCTATTTTCACGTTTTGTATATTTTTTTCTTTTCTTTTTCAATCTTTTTTTTCACTTGTTTTTCTGGGCGAACATTGTTTTATCTCCTTTTTTCTAATTCCCCATATTCTTTCCTCTTTTTAAGTTTTTTAATTATTTTTTATACGTTTTTCTGTTTGCCATTTTTCTTGTCGTTTCCATACATTTGCTTTGTCCTTTTCTCAGTTTCTTCTCTTGTTTGCTTGTCCTTGGTTTTCATTCTCCATCGTCATTTCCATCCGTCCATATTCATGTCCTACCAGCCCCAGTCCCTATTTCAATTTATAAGCTCGCGTATGCAGCTAACCCTCTCTGACACACCCGCGTCTCTTTCTCGGTTAGCCATCTTGGATTTCGCCCCGAGGAATCCTAATATATTGAAGAAGAATAAAATCGGCGGTGTAGACAGAATTCTAGCTATTCATTCGATTTTGTACAGAGAATACATACGACTGTGTAGATAATGAATATATTACAATTGCACGCATATATGAATATGTATTTGTGCATAATAATATGTATACTTGTATATTCATAAATACACATTGATGCACCGTCTACAATGTACATTATAAAAGATTGTACACAAGTTACTCGAGTACATCATTTTCTGTGTTTGATCGCCATATTGGTTGCTTCACTACTCTAGCCTTATACGACACGAAGTTAACTTTTGTAAATATCTACAACAAATCAACATCATCATATAATAATTCTGCTTGTTCCTTTCTTGGTTAGTTACTTAGTTAGTTATTTAGTTTCTCCGTCTGTTACGCCACTGAAGAAAGATAACACACTTACTCTCTACACGAGCTTTTCCTTCCCCTCTATATTTTTATAATAATCTATAAACGCTACTCTCCTCAGCCTTTCCCTCACCTTTGCCAAACGGAAGGGTAGTAAAGAGTGAGAGAGTAGGAGGAGAGAGCCTATAGCAGTACCGTAGCAGTAGCAGCTTAAGCTGGTGATTGTAACAGTAATTGGTTGTGTGTATATGTGTGTATACTGTACAATATAGTAAAAATAGGTAGGTTTGTTGTCGTATCCCGCGACCTAATAACAAAATTTCTGGCCTCTACACCCTTGGCCATTACTCAGTTGGTCTTTTCTGTTTACAATGGACACATGAGCCATGATTTTTCTGTAATAAAAAAAATTTTATCCTTCAAAATATCTCACAAAATCTCTCACAAAGTAGCTTCTATGGATATTACTTTTATAGATATTTTAATAAAATTACACTTTATGTTATCGTTATTTTATTATCCAATACCTTCATGTTTAAAGACGTTACTATCATTTTTAGTATGACAAAGTACAGTTTTTCCAGGAAATCGTAATTATCCTTCCATGGAAATTCCACGGGTTCCGCTAGTAATTATTATGTTATTATTAGGTTTAGCTTCACCTTTTAATTTACGTATTAGATAAAGAGGCTAGCCCGGATTACCTGTACTACTGGTTATAAGTTTGACCATCGCGAGGCGTCACATACGTAACTTAACATTAATAATCAAAGTTCGATTATCACTTGATTTTCCATATATAATTCAACATTAATAATGAAACAAAGATTTACATAATTTAGTATTTTATTTTTGAGTAACTGTCAATATGCCTTTTATCATTACGGACCACTGTTCTTGTATTGTTAATAGAAATATTATTATAGACAAAACGTTTTTTTTTACATTAAAGTATACTGAAAGTCTTCTAAAAATAAAATTGGGAATTATTAAAAAGCGGTAAAAATACACCAAATGATAACCAAATGTGGAAACCATATAGATATTAAACACAAAAGACTTAAAAAATTCACCATTTGTTTAGATAATTTTTATGACGTGACTTCCCTCTGTCTTTTCTACAAATATTTTCATGGCAACTGATCTGACGAGCTTTTTTTGTCCTGGTGTCCCGTCTACGCTAATTTATGTGTGCTACTAAATTGTTATTTATGTCCCACTCTTTCACTCTTGAAATAGTTACATGTAACCGCACTTCTACTTCAACAGTTTTTTTTCTCGCATTTTTCGCTTGTAGAACTACCTTCCATCTACTTGCTTCCCTGATAGCTACAATCCCCAAAAGCCCGGTTCACACTCCACCCACATCTATTGAACAGGTGAAGAGGCTCATCCCTTGTTTCCTGTTTAGGATGTGGTTTCCGGTTTTTCTCTTTTCCAATCTTTTCATTCTTACGTAGCCCCCTACGCATCAGTGGCGTTTTCGCCTTGCTTGGGGTGATATGATTAAAAAAAAAATTTACATGCAACATCACTTGACATCTATCTTCTTGAATCCCATTCCTCTTTCATCCTTTCTTCAATACCCACTCTACCCAGTCTTTTCTCTCACTGTAATTACCTGCGCACTAGTGGCTTTACCGCCCTGCTTGTGGTGAAATTATTTCAAAAAAGGTTTGTGAACGAACAATAACTAGCATCAAAAGAACAAGACAACACAATAATCAACAGCCAAGGTAATAGATATGATTCCATGTAGCTGTGGAAAGTAATATAAAAGAGAAACATGTCGCCACCCTTAAGGTAAGGCTAGGAGAACATCACAAGGCCGTAACAGGAGGGGAGATAGAAAGATCAGGCGTAGCTGACCACATATGGCGGGAGTAAAGGAATAATTACTCCCTATGGGATGAAGTTCAAATAATAGATAAAGAACGCCACTGGAAACAACGTTAACTTAAAGAATCAACACATATGCTAGGCTACAAAAATCTTCTAAGTCGACCGAATACAATATAGGAACCAGTAATACGGAATGCCAGAGAAAATCATTAGTGTCACAAATTGCAATATGAGCTCTGTTAAAAAACGGTTACTGAACATTAGGTTTATAAGTCCCAGAAATTCAGTTGTTAAGAACACATGGCTCAGTGATTGCTTAGTTCCAGTGCCTTGAACCGAAGTGTTGTGAGTTCAATACTTAGATGCAACAGTGGTAAAAAAGTAACTTAGAGAGTCGGGTTAAAGAAAGATAACTCATGACTACCAAAAGTGGCTTCGCACAAGGAATGAGAACGATATACCTCAGTGATCATAATAAAGGGTTCGGTTTGAAATTCCGGATAAAATTAGATATATATCAACTGATATTTGACTCTTCTTTGAAGACGTTCAAAGTAATAAGTAGTGACATAAATGGGTCTTTTTTTATCGGGACAATGCTTCAGTCTTGGTTTCCATTCTTGCTGTTCATGACTGTAGCTTTGTACTCGTTGATCACCCTCATTATTCTTCTGATCTGACTATCATCTGTTTTTCAACATAAAAAAAACATTTTGCTGAAGATCACTCACAGTGATGGTGACGACATATTTGCTGTTGTTTCTGACGAAAAAGTTAAACAGTCTTCTTTGAACAGCCTGATATTAGTTCAAATAGAAATAAACACTGCAGTTATTAATAAAAAGAGTTGAAATGAACTTTTCAGCTCCCCCTTGTATTTAATTTATAGGACTCCAACACTCATACTGCGGAGTCAATAAGTTTCGTTAAGAATTTTTTGTTAACTTTCTGTCATATTTTGGTTTTTGAAAATAACCGTTTCCTTTCTGTCCTCATATTTATGTTTTCTGATTATTTGTTTTTTGCCATATATTCTTTATTGTCATATATTCTTTATTGTCATATATCCTTTATTGTCGTATATTATTTATTGTCGTATATTCTTTATTGTCATATATTCTTCATTTTCATATATTCTTTATTGTCGTATATTATTTATTGTCGTATATTCTTTATTGTCATATATTCTTCATTTTCATATATTCTTTATTGTCGTATATTATTTATTGTCGTATATTCTTTATTGTCATATATTCTTTATTATCATATATTCTTTATTGTCGTATATTATTTATTGTCGTATATTATTTATTGTCATATATTATTTATTGTCATATATTATTTATTGTCATATAATATTTATTGTCATATATTCTTTATTGTCGTATATTATTTATTGTCGTATATTTTTTATTGTCATATATTCTTTATTATCATATATTATTTATTGTCGTATATTATTTATTGTCGTATATTATTTATTGTAATATATTGTTTATTGTCATATATCCTTTATTATCGTATATTATTTATTGTCGTATATTATTTATTGTCATATATTCTTTATCGTAATGTATGTCCCTGTTTAATTTAGAACTATTCTGTCCATAGAGTTGTTACTTCAATTTTTACTCTTGTATTCATCATACTAAACATTCTTCCATCTTCGACTCTCTATCTCTCTTATAAATATATTTTTGAACGATACTCGTATTTAATGTAGATATTCTGTTTATAAACAAACAGTATACATATATTTATTTCTACTGGCCTGATTATTTACGATTAATTTTTGTTACGAAAATGTGTGTCATTCGGTAGGATTCGAACCTGCGACCCTTATCCACATTAAGAAAAACTATAGCAAAAAACTATGTATGAGGTAGAATATATTGAGAAGGGTTGGAGCTGGAAAGAACCGTGGTAAAATTTGTTGTAGGTTGTGCCAGGAAGAAAATTTGGCCATCCTGATGTGCAAGAACTGAGGCGTTTTATTAAATGAAAGGGCGGAGATTACGGCTAAGTGTAGGCATCTTGAGAAAGATCTCTTGGGTATTTACGAATCCCCATGAGCTCTTTGCATTTTTCCCTTCTCCTCCTCTCTGGAGTAACAATTTCCGCTTCTTATTTTGCCCCCGTCTTCCAGTGTTCGTGTATATTTGTAGTTGTGATTTGGATTTTTTCACCTTGTACTTGAAGATACCTCACGGTAGAAACCCGTATAGTCTGCGGTTAAACTTTATTTCGTATGTATATTTTCCTTATGAAGCCATTTCTGATTATAATTCGCTAGTTAGGACCCGGAAAGAAATGTGTATACAATAGAAATCAAAGGAAATAATAATAATAATAATAATAATAATAATAATAATAATAAAAAATTATGCAGACACTATCTCAAGAAGGTGATCAAAACCGACGAAGTCAAGAATTTGTGAGATTTCAACATCCGTACCGAACAAATTCTTAAGGCCATCAATCCAGACATCAATGTCGTTGACAAAGAAACAAGAAAATGTTGCTCCGTCGACATGACTTTTATTGGTGATCATCCTATCAAGCTCAAAATAACTAACAAACTTAAGAAATACATCGACCTCTGGAATGAAGCTAGCAGAATATGGGGAGTTCAGGCCACTGTTGTTCCCGTTATAATTGAGCATTGGGGTTTATATCAACTAAGTCCACCTTTGAGAAAATTGGAAGGTATCCTATCATTCCAGCGTTTAAGAAGTTTGTGTTGCTTAGCCCAACAAATATTTTATGATAGTTGTAATCTGTCTCTGATCGTACGAATTGATGGCGAACACCCATAATGCATGATATCCGGTTGAAAAGGAAAAACCGTGCTAAAAAAGAAAGTACTATTATTATTATTATTATTATTATTATTATTATTATTAGAAGAAGAAGAAGAAGAAGAAGAAGAAGAAGAAGAAGAAGATTGCAGTAAAGCCTTTGATAGTGTATCACATTCTTGGATCAGTAAGGCTTTGAAGATGTACAAAGTCTCCTGGCAAGAATAAATTTCCTTCGATATCGCATGAAACTGTGAAAAAAAAAAACACATTATAAATAAGTCACACCAAAGGTACTGTCACTTCCAATTGTTTGAATATCCGATGAGGAATCTTTCAATAGATTCTCTGTCACCCCTTCTGTTCTGTCTGTCTTTAATCCTCATTTCGCATGAGCTAAACAGTGACATCTACAGATATAAATAATAAAGAAAGTGTTTAATCCCTTATATGTACGAAATAACAGAAACCATATCAGTTGATGACTTTCAACAACAGCAGTAACTAAAATAGGTACACACGTAACTTGAAAAGCAAATAATAGCAAGTCGACTTTTCACACTACTTCGAACAAAAATTTAGGAGGGAAGCCCTCATCAATGAAAAAACAATAACAGTTAGTGGACATGAAAAATCTATTTTCCTAAAAAAATATTTTCATAGAAATATTTATAAATTTAAACCAAAAGCAGTACTGGCTGTTCGGTCAAGAAATGTCCAATGTTTCTTTATTAGGAAACGTTTTATATTACCAATCAGTATTACTATTTAATATTAAAGCACCTGGTGATGATTAGGCAGCACATCTCACAAACTACTTCTGTTGTGATAAATTTCATTCTCAACGGGCGCTCCACAATTTTAATATTGTGCAAGATTTAGCTAAGTCGTTAAATATTAACCGAAATTGAAAGTGATAGAAAGAGAGTGAGGAAGATGGATAGGAAGGGTGGGGGAATGAAAGAAAATAATATAAGAAACAGATAATGAAGAAAAAGAGAGGAAGTGAGAGGGGGGAGAAAGGAGACAAATGAATGAAACAGTTTCCATCTGAAATGGGATTAAAAAGGGAGGACAAATGCTTAACTGTCAAAAACGGGAAAGAAAGAAATATAGAAAGAAGAAAAAAAAAAACAGACAAAAAAAAAAAAAAGAAAAACCTACCAAAGCGAGAAAAACAAAAAGTAAGAATAAAACGGAAGGAAAGAAGAATAAAAGACAAAAAAAAAAATGAAAGAAATAAAGAAAAGATAAAACGTAAGAAAAATAGAAAGAAATCAGAATGAAAGAAAAGAAGAAAAAAGAAAAGATGAAAAAAGAAAAAAGTTAGGAAAAATGTAAAAGTGAACGACAAAAGAGAAAACGAAGAAAAGAAAAGAAAAAGAATAAAAAAGGAAAGAAGCAAAAAAGAAGAAATGAAAGAAAAGAATGAAAAACAAAATGACAAAAAATAGAAAAAGTAAAAAATAAATAAAAGGTTAATAACAGAAAAGGAAAAAATCCATAGAAACAACAAAAAAAAAAAACAAGCAAAAATAAAGACAAAATTAAAAAAAGAAAAATTAAAAGAAAAAAGATAAAATAAAAAATAAAAAATAAAAGGAAATAAAGATAAAATGAGAGAAAAAGAAAGAACAATAAAAAGAAAGAAAATAAATAGAAATAAAGACAAAAAATTAAAAGACAAAAGAAAGAACTAAAGAAAGAAAGAATGAAAGAATTAAAAACAGAATTATAGAATAAGAGCCACAGAAAGAAAGAAAGAAAGAAAGAAACTAAACAGAAATAAAGAAAAATGAAAAGACAAAAGAAAGAACAAAGAAAGAAAAAAAATCAGAATAAGAGAATAAGAAACAGCGATAAAAAGAAAAGAAAAAAGTAAGTGTACAGAAGATATTGTTGTAGTTGTAGAGGTGTAGCTACTTAAACTTTGGAGAATATTCTGTGCCAGACCCCGCCAGGGTCAGAACAGCTCGATTCGACAACTCCCAAATTCATTCGCTGCTACCACCGTCAACCAAATCGGATGTTTCATTCCGGAAATAAACAAGAGAAATAAAATGAAGTAAAAATTTCAGGAATCAGTAGAGAGAGAGAGTGAGTGAGTGAGTGAGAGAGAGAGAGAGAGGGAGGGAGGGAGGAAAGAACAGGACGACTAGTAAAAGGGTTTCAAAATTTGGAAAAACCTCTCTCTCTCTCTCTCTCTCTCTCTCTCACTTACGTCATATGTATTTTCGCGAGCCTGAGCTGACAACCTACATCAGAAATTTAAACAGGAAAACTATTTCCAATCTATAAATATTCACAAGTTTGCCGGTGTGGGCTGGTTTATTCGATAGTTGAGTTGGCGAATTGATATACAGTGGCTTCACGAGTATGGGGTAGTGTTAGGGAACATTTGGAGAAGCGGGTGACGGAAATGAGGCTTGCTCTGCTAACGTCC
Source organism: Ascarosepion bandense (assembly GCA_037127315.1). NCBI lineage: Eukaryota > Metazoa > Mollusca > Cephalopoda > Sepiida > Sepiidae > Ascarosepion > Ascarosepion bandense. Next base: position 1,488,662 of record JBBBDQ010000814.1, on the reverse strand, counting down.
ATTGTTCGTTTCATTCCCCCATTTTGTTCCATACCCACCATTTTCTTGAATAATTTACTTCTTACCACCACTTTTGTATCTTCCTTCTTTTGTGCTTTCATATTCTTTACCTTCCCAAAATGTCATACTACTTCACTTTTGTCGTTTTCGTAGACAAGGATAGACGTTTTCGTAGGAATGGATAGCCGAATGATTTTTGCTATCTACGTTGTCATTTCAAGTTTCACGGTATTCATCATTTTGTTCGACCTCGTCACAAGGGAATTGTTTTGAATCACTATACTAGTAAGTATTTACGTTATATTAGTTGCGTTCTGGGTACGATAACAGACTATATCCGGCAATAAGGATACTGATCGGGAGGGTTTTAAAGAGCGTGGAACGACTTCGTTACTGTTGTTGTTTCCAAGTTTATGTTAACCCCGGCAGGTAGCATTTGTTAGAATCCCATTTATCGACAAATAGTAACCAACCAAAGAAAAATCGTTTTCATACCAAAATGACGAACAATACATTTTTGTAGTAAATTGATAATCAATGCAACACTAAAAATATTAGAAAACTAGCAGTATAGCCCGGCGTTTCTCGGGTGTAATGAAAGCGTTAAAACTAATCCATGGTCTTGGAGCTCAGACTCTTTGGACGTTGGCACGAAAGACTAAAAAGCAATAGTTGTTTCCAGTTAAAACGAAACCGTAGACTGAAAGAAAAATGAATGGATGTAAGTCAAACTTGGATTTCTTGGTATCGATATCAAATAAGTTTTTTTTCGTCGGAAACTGAATTTTGAAGGCTAAATAAGTCCTCTGAGTAAATGGTATCATGGCTGAGACTAAGAATTACAATGATACCTACTTAGATTTAAACCCGAAGTAAAAACTAAAATATAAGGACTGAAAAAATACAGACATAGAGTCAGATAAACAGACACACACACACAAACTTGCTTTTATATATATTATCGATTTTCTGCACTATTGTAAGAACTGCAGCCTTGAAACTTCTGAATATCGTTTCTTATGTCTTTGTCTATGAGCATATCAAATTTGATTAAAATCGCACCACTCCTTCTATAACCCGATTTTTTCGATTATCGATTTTCGATATTTATCGGGGATACCTCGACACAAAACCTAGCTGAGAACACTCGCAGCCGCTTATAGTACAACTGTGTAAATTTTCAAGAAAATCGGTTCAGCCGTTTCGGAGTCTATAGGTAACGGACACACACACAGACACACAGACACACACACAAAGTTCCATTTATAAATAAGGTTAGAAATTTAGATAAATTTCTATAGTAAAATTAAGAACAAGATTAATGGTCTAAAAACTGTTTAAAAGAGACATACTTTTGCTCTGAAAGTCTAAAATTAAGTACAGAGTATTTAAATGTCGGCATTAAATAACATATATAGGTTTATGCTGCTGAACAAAATCAAGCAACTAACAATACATATTTATAGTAAAATGACTAACAATACATTTTATCTGTTGTTGAAGGCATACAATTGCGTTCGAAATATATTTAGCCGAGGCCATAAAATTGTGTTCAAAATATTTAGTTTGTTATTAAATAGAGGTAGATATGCTGCTTGACAAAACCAACCAACCAAAAATACATATTTATAGTAAAATGGCGAACAATGCATTTTATCTGTAGTTGAAACCATAAAGTTGTGTTCAAAATATTTAGATTTCGGTATTGAATAGACGTTGATATGCTGCTAAACAAAATCAACTAATCAACAATTCTAGAGTTCAAGTTATTCTTTTGTTTTAAATTTCCTTTTTAGCACACTTATTGCGTTTTGCTTTCTTATATATTATTTTCGAAATCTTTGCCAGACTTCATCATGTTAATTCTTTATTGTTTTTTACTTTCTCTGTTTTTAATTACAATTATTAATTCATCTTTTTAAGTGAATTTCTTTTACTATTTTATTATTTGCTTAGTTCTTTGTCTTTATTTTTATCAGTTTGCATCACATTAAAACACTAATGACTGGACGATCACTAAAGTTAAACAATGTTCAGCTTGATCGGAACCTTGATGGGTGACAGCTTGGGATTACCAGGTGCTGTAAGCTTTGGTGTGCGGGTGTCGTAATAGATAATTTTTACAACTGGCTTTGAATAATTTGCAAAGGATTGGTACACCGTAGAAAACGAGTTAATCGGTTTATTTTTCTTATTGTTTAATTCTGGCAAATTTATATTTATTTTAGCATTTTTAATTCGAACGCAATTATTTTAATTTAGACTTCTGTTTTCTTTTAAAATGGTTTCTCTCCATAAAATTCTTTGTTTTTTAACACCTTCGTTTTCTTTCTTTCTTTCTTTCTTTCTTTAAACTCGATCCTATTTTAAATTGTTTATTTTAATTTTCATTTTTTATCGTTAATTCAAAGATTTTCTTTGTGATAAAAACCGTTAGCTTTACATTGTTTACACTGTCCGGACTATTGCTCTCCTCATCTTTTTTTTTTTTTTAATCATATCACCCCGAGTAAGGCGGTAACGCCACTGATGTGCAGGGGGCTACGTAAGAGTGAAAATATTGGAAAAGTGAAAGCCGGAAACCACATCCTGAACAGGGAACAAAGGATGAGCCTCTACAGCTGTACAATAGACGTGGGTGGAGTGTGAACCGGGCGATAGTTTACTCTATCTACTCCAATTGAAAAAAAAAATGAAAAAGAAAAAAAAAAGGAAAAGATAAGTTTTGAGTTTAATACCTGACTACAGCAGTGATGAACAATGTTTTTCGTTCTGTGAATATCCTTTTCAACACATCCAAATAACTTAGAGAGTTAAGTTAAAGGGAGATAACTAAATGGCATCCTGGATGTGACATTGCACATTGAATGAGAATGATATACTGATAGTGATTGATTCGGTTCAAAATTCCTAGCAACTGAAGAAAGCCGGACGATACAACGACCGAAACGTTGTAAATATTACAATAAAGATGAGGACAACAGTACGAACAGTTTAAATAATGAAAATCCTACTTCATCTCAGAAGTACAGACACATACTGTTATCTTTGATGATTTCTTTCTCAAAACTATGAAATTTATCATTTTTCATTTATTTTCTCGTTTCTTCAAACGTTTTTACTTTATACTTCTTGGTCATTAGCCCATTTCTTTCTTTCTTTCTTTCTTTCTTTCTTTCTTTCTAACGGCTCAAGTTCTTATCTGATTTCACCATGAAACGTCGGCCGGCTCTTGGGTCCAATCCCAACCCGGGAACCTGATGATGACCGGAACCTGAGTCAGGGTTGATGCTGTCGAAACGGCACCAGTTATGACGACGCTCTCGGATCGCTAATCGTGATGATGGCCTCGTCACAGCAGCTGGTCCTCCAGACGTCTATTACAACGGTGAACTTCCCTGCCCACGCGTTGAAAAACCGGTAGCCGTTTCTCTACCACCTCAATTCAGACTGGACACACGTGTTCACTTGTGTTGATAAAATAAACACGGCAAAAAAAAAAAAAATGAATGAATAAGTTCGAAGACGCCTGGATGAGTTACGGAAAATGTTTATATATATATATATATATATATATATATATATATATATATATATATATATATATAAAATAATTAACAATAAAAGCAGAATGTACAATCGTCGAATTCAATGTTTACAACGGAGTGAAAGATTCCTTTAAAATAATCAGATCTTTCAATTTTCCTAATTACTTTTAAAACAAAAAGTTCTTTTAGGGTTCTTTATCGAAGCTTTACGGAAATAGCCGAAGTGGAGCGAATGGTAGCGACTGCGGTAGTGGGGTCGTTTGGTCTTTGTTGCTCGACAGCTCTGAAACTTAACTTGGATCTTTCTGTTTCTATATATCTTCAGCTAAGACTCTATCGGAGGTGCATTGTTCGACTTTAGCTCTTTTAAGTTGATCGGCGGCAGGCTTTTCTACGTTTGTTTACATCTTCAGCCCGGAACCAAGGTTTAACTAATGAAGTAACAACACCTTTTCTGGCGTAATTTTTCTCCATCCTCTTTTTCTTAATTCAACTGATTACGTCAGCAAATCCAGACTTTAGCTTAGAAATTTTAACTCCAGTGAGATTTGTAATTTATTTCTGTACTCACAGTCAAGTCCTGACCTTCTAACCTCATCAAAAGTTTTTGACAATTTGTTGTGACTATCGCCATTTCTCACTTTCACTGTCCAAAAATTCGCTTCTGAATAGCAATGGAAAAAAAAAATTTTCTTCTCAATTTCCAGCTAGTTTTTCTATTTTCGGATTTTACAAGCATTCGATTATTAAAATATTTCTCAGCACCGTTCATATCGCGATTTATAATAAACTGCAAACTCAATAATACCACTAATAATAATTTCTTTCGCTCCGTCGTATTAAACTAAGAATTAGATTTTTGTTTTCATATGTAGAAATAGGGTTACACAAGTTTTCGTTCCTTACTTGATTACTACCATTTTTTTAGTTCGCTTTCATTTTATTCTTTTAATTCATAGAGTTCCCATTTTTCTGATATGCCAATTCATTTCCGTTTGTTCTTTAGCTCTTTATTTCTTTTCATTCTAACTTTTTCTTTTTTATCTTTCTTTCTGTTTTTCCGCATTTTTAATCTTTCTCTTTTCCTTTGCGTTCCATTATCATTTTCTTTGTATTCCATGCTTCTCCTTTGTTTCCCGGGAAAATAGTCTAGTGGATTAAAGAGTTGGATCGTGAAATTTGTATTTGGGAGTTCAATCCCTGGGCTAGGTGGAACATAACAATAACTGGAGAGTATTAAAAAATCCAAATCTCCAGGCATGGACAGCATAACGAAAAAAGTCAGCCTTCATAGATTAAATCGATCATTTCAGTTCGTATTTCCCCGAAATTTAGCGGATCGAGTCTCATTTGAAGAAGGTCAAAGTGCACAATTGCATAAACATTGTGATAATAAAAACAGCAACAAGGATATTAGTCTTTGTCCCCCCAAAATCAGGGACATTTTAAATATTTATTTTTCTTTTTTTCTTTCTCCTGTACTGTCTTCTTTTTCTTTCACTTCACTTTTCTTTCTTTCCTTCTTTTTTAAAAATTACAAGGTACTATCATTTTCTTTTTTAAACACTATTAGATTTTATCATATTTCTTTTTTGTTTCTTTGTTTCTTTCTTTCTTAAACAATACAGGGTGCTATCATTTTCTTTCTTAAACATTATTAGATATTATCACATTTCTTTCTTTCTTTCTTTCTTAAAAATTACAAGGTACTATCATCTTTTTTCTTAAACATTATTAGATATTATCATATTTCTTTCTTTCTTTCTTTCTTTCTTTCTTTCGTAAAAATGACAAGGTACTATCATTTTCTTTTTTTAAACACTATTTGATTTTATCATATTTCTTTCTTTCTTTCTTTCTTTCTTAAAAATTACAAGGTACTATATTTTTCTTTTTTAAACATTATTAGATTTTATCATATTTCTTTCTTTCTTTTTTTCTTTCTTTCTTTCTTAAACATTACAGGGTGTCATCATTTTCTTTTTTTTAAACATTATTAGAATTTATCATATTTCTTTCTTTCTTTCTTTCTTAAATATTACAGGGTGCTATCTATTTTTTTAAACATTATTGAATTTTATCATCTTCTTTTCTTTTTTTCGTTCTTTCTTTTTAAAATATTTCTCGATCTTATCATTTTTCTTACTTTTGTTCTTTTTTCTTTCTAATTTAAACATTACTAGATTTAATCATAATTCTTTCTTTCTTTTTCTTTTTTAAATATTTCCAGATCTTATCTTTCTCATCTTTTTTAAATATTAGTAGATTTTATTAAATTTATTTATGTCTTTTGTTCTTTTTCCGCTTCTTTCTTAAATATTTCCAGGTTTTATCTTTTGTCTTTCGTTCTTTTTTTTATTCATTTCTTAAATATTACTAGATCTTACAAACTTTCTTTCTTTCTTTCTTTCTTTCTTTCTTTCTTTCTTTCTTTCTTTCTTTCTTTCTTTCTTTCTTAAGCATATGTAAATCTTATCTTTTTTCTTTCTTTTTAAACATTACTAGATTTTGTCATATTTTTTTCTATGTTTCGTTCTCTTTCCTTTCTTTCCTAAATATTTGTAAAGCCTATAATCTTCCTTTTTTTTAAACATTACTAGATTTTATCATATTTCTTAGTTTCTTTTGTTCATTTTCTTTCTTTCTTTCTTAAATACTGCTAGATCTTATCTTTCTTTCTTTCGTTCTTTTCCCTCCCTTTCTTTTATAAATATTACTAGATCTTATCACATGTTTTTATTTATTTATTTATTTATTTCTTAAGCATTAGTATATCTTATCACCATTCTTGTTTTTTCTTTGTAAATCATATTTAAATCGTATCTTAGGGAAAGGTTAATGCGGTTGCCCCACAAATCTTATTACCATAATAGTATTTGTTAAGAATATCATTGTTTTCGAAACATATAACTACATTTCTCCCTATTAGTCCCTATGCTCTTCGGAATGAAAACAAATCAATGACAATTTGCATGATTGGTAACGTCATTATAATTCATCAATAAATATTATTCTAAATAATTAATCATGTTAATAATCTTTGTTGACCAAGAATAAAAAATGTATAACTCTATTAGAGAACCGACAGAACTATCATATTTTTATGATCAACTGGTACTTCTTACATGAATAATATTTGGTGAACCCTGATGTGAGAGAAAGTGTCTGTATATTCAGCAGCACCCTCCTCGGTAGTCTTGTTAATTTTAAAGTTATGTTATCGTCTGAATGGCATCAAATCTTTCTCTGGTTTCCAGGAATTTACTTTTGAGTCCAAAAACGTTATGTACAGCGATCAAATTGTTTATTATTATTATTATTATTATTATTATTATTATTTTATTATTATTATTGTCATTAAAGGAAGCTTAAATAAATCTTCTTGTTCTTATTATTATGATTATTATGATTATATTTCTGCTATGGTAACACTACCTACTAAGAGTTGGTTCTTTGCTTCTGTTTTTTTTTCTACAGAATCTATTAAATGTAAATCTCGTTTGTATTTATTATGACTATTTTATTATTATTATTATTATGTTGTCATTTTTCATCATAATTCTATTTCTGCTATGGTCGCACTACCAACCACGTCTGCGGTAAGATTTAAGGCAGGCCGTGGTGTGTTGTTATGGCTCCATTTCATGTTTTTTTATATCTTCCCCAACATCCCTAGCGTTACATAGACAAAATTCTTCTTAGTGTGTGAGCTGTACTTAATAAGACAATTTTTGTATATCTCTTAAGCTGGGATTTCCAGTGTTGTTTTGTTCCATTTTTTATCATTCCAAGTGCACCTAATATAACTGGCACGATTCTTGTTTTCAATTTCCACATTTTTTCTGTTTCAATTTCCAGGTTTTTATATTTGGACAGTTTTTCGAATTCCTTGGTTGCTATGTTACAATCCGATGGACAAGCCATATCAATTAATAGGCAAGTTTTTTTTTCTAGTTTTTAACAATAATGTCCGACCTATTTACTTCAATTTTTCTGTCTGTGCAGATGGTGTAATCCCATATAATAGTGACATCTTCTATTTCTGTAACCGGTGTTGGGTGATGTTCATACTAGTGTTTGTTTATATATATTCCATAGTGTTTGCACATTGTCTAATATAAATATTGCTCCACTCTATCGTGACGAGTTTTATATTCATTTGGGGCAAGTACAGAACATCCTGAGATTAGATGGTCTATTGTTTCCTGGTATTCATCACAGAATCTACATTTTGGATCCACATTATTATGTATAATATTTGCCTGAAAGTTCCTTGTGAAAAGACGAGAATAAAGCCTTCAGTCTCAGACTTTAATCCAGATGCACGTAACCATCGATGAGTATTAACTTTATCAACATTTATTTATTGGCACGTTCTGGATATTGACCATGCAGAGGTTTGACTAGCCAGCCTTGTTTCATCTGATCAAGAGCTTTATCCTTGGCTCTCTTCTTCATATTTTTTGCTGCGATAGTTGGTTCTTGGCTTCTGTTTTGCTTTTCTACAGAATCTACTAACTGTAAATCTTGTTTGTATTTATTGCCTTCTTTTATTATTGAATATTTTTTCTTTCTGTTTTCATGTTGTTCGACTAATTGTATCATCCAGTCCTTTGTTGTTTCTGTGTATGTTAGTAAGCCAATAGTTGTTGTCTTGTATGACAATTTTAGCTGAATAAGACCTCTTCCACCTTGTTTACGGGGTATGCATAGACGGTCTACATCAAACTTTGGATGATGCATATTATGCTTAGAAAGGAGCTTTCTTGTTTTAGAATCCATTTGTCTGATGTCGTTTAGAGTCCAGTTCAAGATGTTGAAACTATATTGGACCACTGGGATAGCAAGGCTATTAATGGCCATAATTCTGTTCTGAGAATTCAATTCAGTTTTTAATATCAGTCGTACCCTTCTATAGTACTCTTTACGCACTATTTCTTTCATTTTTTCACTCTCATTTAAACCTAGATATTTATAAGCTTCTTCTGGCTCTAAATCCTTTATTGTTACAGCGGGGTCTAAGCCTGTTGAGGATGTTTGTTGTAGCGATCCTCATAAAATTGTAGCGTTAGCACATTTATTCAAATGGAATTTTATTCCAATGTCTTCACTGAAGCATTTAACAGTTTGCAGAAGACCTTCCAGCTCATTATCATTCTTAGCATATAACTTTAAGTCAATGATGTAAAAACGATGGCTTATTTTCTTTTGAGCTATCTTTATTTTCTTTTGTGCTATTATTATTATTATTATGTCATTTTTCATCATATTTCGATTTCTGCTTTGGTCTCACTGCCAACCAAGTCTGCGAGGAGACCTAAGGCAGGTCGTGCCGTGTTGTTATGGCTCCATTTCATGTTTTTCTATCTTCCCTATCATCCCTAGCATTACATAGATAAAGTTTTCCTTAGTGTGTGGGCTGTACTTAATAAGACAATTTTTTGTATATCTCTTAAGCTGGGGTTTCCAGGGATTCTTTCAATGTGTTGTTTTGTTCCATTTTTTATCATTCCAAGTGCACCTACTATCACTGGAACAACTCTTGTTTTCAATTTCCACATTTTTTCTATTTCAATTTCCAGGTCTTTATATTTTGACAGTTTTTCAAATTCCTTGATTGCTATGTTACAATCCGCTGAACAAGCCATATCAATTAATAGACAAGTTTTCTCCTTCTGGTTTTTAACAATAATGTCTTGCCTGTTTGCTTCAATTTTTCTGTCTGTGTAGATGGTGTAATCCCATAGAATGGTGACATCTTTTATTTCTGTAACCGGTGCTGGGTGATGTTCATACCAGTGTTTGTTTACAGATTTTCCATAATGTTTGCACATTGTCCAATGTAAATATTGCCCAACTCTATCGTGGCGAATTTTATATTCATTTGGAGCAAGCACAGAACAGCCTGAGATTAGGTGGTCTATTGTTTCTTGGTGTTTATCACAAAACCTGCATTTTGGATCCATATTATTATGCATAATATTTGCCTGAAAGTTTCTAGTGAAAAGACTTTGGTCTTGTGCTGCAAGAATAAAGCCTTCAGTTTCAGACTTTAATCCAGATGCACGTAACCATCGATGAGTATGAACTTTGTCAACATTGGATTTATTGGCACGTTCTGGATATTGGCCATGCAGAGGTTTGTCTTGCTAACGCTGTTTCATCTGTTCAAGAGCTTTATCCTTGGCTCTCTTCTTCATATTTTTTGCCGCGATAGTTGGTTCTTGGCTTCTGTTTTGCTTTTCTACAGAATCTACTAACTGTAAATCTTGTTTGTATTTACTGCCTTCTTTTATTAATGAATATTTTTTCTTTCTTTCTTCATGTTGACTTACTAATTGTATCATCCAATCCTTTGTTGTTTCTATGTATGTTAGTAAGCCAATAGTTGTTGTCTTGTATGACAATTCCAGCTGAATAAGACCTCTTCCACCTTGTTTACGGGGTATGTATAGACGGTCTATATCAGCCTTTGGATGATGCATCTTATGCTTAGAAAGGAGCTTTCTTGTTTTACCATCCATTCGCCTGATGTCGTTTAGAGTCCAGTTTAAGATGTTAAAGCTATATTGGACAACTGGGATTGCAAGGCTATTAATGGCCATAACTCTGTTTTGTGAATTTAATTCAGTTTTTAATATCATTCGTAGCCTTCTATAGTACTCTTTACGCACTATTTCTTTCATTTTTTAATGTTGAATGTTTTCACTCTCATTTACACCTAGGTATTTATAAGCTTCTTCTGGTTTCAATTCTTTTATTGTTACAGCAGGGTCTAAGCTAATTGAGGATGTTTCTTGTATTGATCCACGTAAAACTGTAGCTTTAGCACATTTATTCAAATTGAATTTAATTCCAATGTCTTCACTGAAGCATTTTACAGTTTGCAGAAGACCTTCCAGCTCATTATCATTCTTAGCATATAACTTTAAGTCATCCATGTAAAATAGATGGCTTATTTTCTTTTGGCCTATTTTATAACCACATTCTGTCTTATTAAGTTGACTGGTTAGTGCTATTAATGATATGCAGAATAGTAATGGAGACAAAGAATCACCTTGAAATATACCTCTTTTGATGTTTATTTCATCAGACTTATAGGTTCCATTTATATGATTGAGGTAAAGGGTTGTTTTCCATATAGACATGCACTGTTTGATGAAATTGATGATGACGGGTGATATCTTGTATATATTTAAAGTCTTTAAAATCCAGGAATGTGGCACACTATCGAATGCTTTACGATAATCTATCCAGGCAGTACTAAGATTTTTCTTTGTACTGTAGCAGTTTTCCAGGATCATTTTGTTAATAAGCAATTGGCCTTTACATCCATAACAGCCACGTTTGCACACTTTTTGTTCAAGTGGTATCATGTCATTTCTTTCTAAGAATAAATATGTCTGTTTTGTTAAAATAGATGTTAATAGTTTATATGTTGTCGGAAAACATGTAATTGGTCTGTAGTTTTACGGGTTGTTTGTGTCACCATTCTTGGGTAGAAGAAATGGTCAACCATGCAGGAATTGGTCATCCATGCAGGAATTTTAGTGCGATCGTTGACCATTATTTGAAGTTCTATTTTTTATGTGCTGTGTTTAAATAATATAGCCAAAAGTTAGGAGTATTATCTATTCCAGAAAATTTCCAATTGTGTGCTTTTTTCAGTTCACATTTATAATTCTTTTATGTGATTCCAACCCATGTCTTTTCTGGTTTCTTTCTCATTCGTTCAATTTCTTGCGCAATCCAATGTACTTCCTTACTATGTTCTTTAGGGCAAGCCCATATCTTTTCCCAGAACTGTGTAACTTCTTCCATTCTGGGTGGGGGGACTGTCACTTCAATTCTTTTTTTACCTATTTCCCTGTAAAATCTCTTTGGATCGGTTTGAAAAATCTTGTTTTGTCTGTAAAATCTTGATCTTTTCTCATAGCGTCTTATTCTTTGAGTCTTCAGTTGTATTTTTTGCTTTATTTTTTCCTTAGTTGATAGGACTTCATTTTCATTTCTAATGTTGTATTTTCTTTCGACTCTTCTGCTTTTCCTAGTTCTTACATTTATTCCTCTACTCAGTTCATCCAGTACTGATAGTTCACTTCTAAGTTGTTCGATTTCTTTTTCTATTTTTCTTTTCCAAGGTGGAGCTTCATGTCTGCGAGACTGCCTTGTTTTTAATTTGATGTTTAATTTTTTTGTTGCTGCTATTGCTGATGCATATATTGCTTCATTGAGATTTGTATGAGTGTCTTCATCCAAGATTAATTTGAGTGCTGCATTGTAGAGTTTAATAGTTCGGAGGTTATGCATTGTTGGTTGTAATTTTGGGAGCTGTTCTCGTTCCTCCATTGTAATATTTTGTATTTGACTTAGATGGTTCTTTATTTCTTCCTTGGCTTCTTGTATGCTGTTCTTATTTTCCGTCAAATAATTATGTTCGATGTGTTCTGAACTCGTTTTATTTTCGTCTTTTAACTGACTCAGATCACACCTTTCCAGCACTTTTAAGCTTACAGCATTATCTTCACAGTGATTTGTGTGTATCACGGTTTCTACATTATGACCTGTGACTTGTTTGATATTATTACTTTTTATTTCTGATTCTGATTCCGGTTCCTTTTCATATTTTGTTGATTCGTCTCTTCTGGTTACAATTCTTTTAATTTCATTAATTTCAGCCTCTGTCATCGGTTATTACGAATAATGTACCTTCGTACATTGGCTAATTTATTTTCGCCAATATACTTTCTATTTGCTTGTCAAACTTTTTCACGCCAAATGTCATATGTTTGGCGAGTCATGTTTTTTTGAGGTTTGAGTAACGCTTCAGGAAATGCAGTCATAACGACTTTGTACTCCTCACGAGACCATTTTATTTTTTCTTTCTTTAAATATACGGTTGTAGATCTAGCTGGAGAATTTTCAGGACCATCATTAGGATTATGCTGGTTGTGGGGACCTGAAGATTCATTCTTTGTGTAGGAGTTTGTTCCTATGGCAGATTTTTCGACCTCAGGTAGGATCCCTCCTGAAGGACGGGCTCCCTGTTTATCCACTGGAAGAGCCATACTGGACTTTTTATTTCTATTTGTATTTCTCATGTTTTTCCCACGAGTGACGCACGGGTCCAAAAGTCCACCCAAAGTTGCCCGGCACGTTGAGTAACGGTCTTTTACAAACAGGGTCCCGAAGCCTGTAGGGGATCGTTTGTGACCTCATAACGCAGTAGCCATTCACTCCTCGGCACGATTAACACCTTGAGTTGCGGGTTGTTGTTCGGAGTTTTCCTTCTTCTTCTTCTTTTTCTTTTTCTTCTTCTTCTTCTTCTTCTTTATTATTATTATTATTATTATTATTATTATTATTAAGTGTAATCTTTGTTTGAGATTGAAACACTGAAAAACAACTTACCATTATTCACATCAGTTATAATAAGACTATTATCCTCATCTCTATTGTTGTTATGCCACCTTCAGCTTCTTTTCTCGCACTAGCACTCCCTTCTGTATACTTGCTTCCTTGATAGCTAAAATCTTAAAAAAATTAAATGGAACGTCAATAGGCATCTCTTATCTCCTTGTATCCCATCCATCTCTTGTATCTTGTTCTTCACCCTTTTTACTTTACTCTCACGCAACTCTCTTCACACTAATATTCTCATACTACTCTTAAACATTTACTAACACCCCTTGTAACCGGATCCTCTTTCTTTTCCCTCTCCTCTTATGTAAACTTTCAATTTCCTCTTATGTAGCCCCCTGCGCATCAATGGCAGTACTGCGTTGCTTGGAGTGAAACGAAAAAAACAGTCTTTGATCCACGTCACCAGATTTAGAACTGAATGTTTTATTTTACGCTACGGGAGAGGATTGCTCTTGTCTCGCCTCCCAGAAATATCTAATCTTGGCATTTCTATCTAAGTGTTAGTTCTTTCTCTGTACTCCACTAACAAGATATTGAAATCAGAATGACTGTATATCATAATTAGCAACTAAAGGTTATAATATTATGTCTCGAATGATTCTATCGATACACTAAAAAACACTATATATGAATTCTATTAGAACACTCTCGGAACCATGGATATATACCCAAAGTCTCCTCACTGAAACTGAATATGGCGGATTTAACGGGGGAGGCCGAGAACGTACATTTGGGGAAAGGATCAAAATTTACCCTGCTCACGAAACTGCGAGTTTGGGCTCATTCGCAACTCTATGTATTTATCCAAAGTGTACGGGCAGCTTAAGAAGTGTAAGTTCTCGCGGATCTCTGAGTAATATACCCAAAGTATCTCTACTGAGACGGGATGTGACACAAGGTTTTGTTTAACATAGAAACCCGAGAGAAACACTTAGGCCAAGGTTCAAAATTAACCCAGCCTCGAATACGCGCACTCTAAGTTTTTACCCAAATTTTCCCCCAACACATTGAGAAGAGATGTAACAAAGGGCAGGCTTTAAGTGGGGAAACAGAATGGGTACATACAGGCCAAGAGTCAAACTTTGCCCAACCCCCGCATATGCGGGATCAGGCACTATGCTTGTCTATTCTTAGCCGTTTCTGTTCGTAGACTGAGCCCCGACTGAGTCGACCTCTACTCGAAGATAAAACTTGACTGACATTTTCATGGGGAATTCTCAGTATTTATTCAAAGTTTCCCCAGTGGGACGGGTTGTGACACAATGTTGTATTAAACTTGGGAATCCGAGCGGAATCATTCGAATCAAGGGTCAAAATTTATCCATCTCCCACATACGTGGTTTTAGACATTAAGCTTGTCTATTTTTCCCAGCCAAGTTTCAGTCTGTATACTGAGTCGATTTCTGCCCGAAGACAGATCTTGTCAATTTTTCTCGACCTTACCTGTTTCTGTAGACAGAGCTCTAACTACAAGAGATGGAATACACACTATTTTTCCCTTTGTTCTTTTCAGTGTTAGATTTAACTCGACAGAGACTTCTCCGTAAGCTCGAGCTACTTCTGAATATTGTCCTTGTTGTGGACTTGGTAAAAGGTCCAGCAAGAATAACACAGAACAACCGAAATAGGAAATAACGAATATATATTAACACGGCAAAATACAACACTTGTAACTTTGTTAGTAGAACGATAATACGGTTAGTGAGTAGTACTATAAGTCGACCCTCGAACTGAGACTCGCAATGGTCGTTACGGTATCAATGTTCGTAGACGACGTTCGGCTATGTTCAGGGCGTTCTCCTCAGGTTATCTACTAACTACCAACAAGGTACTCCCTGGCTATCTGCTCTCACCCCTTGTGAGGGGAGATATATGTAGTGGTTGGAAGAGTGCATTCCGTTGTGGCTGATGCCGCCATGACAGTCCTGATGTTGCAGATCTTCTGAATCCTTTCAAAACGTCCTTGATGCAAGTTATTATTATTATTATTATTATTATTATTATTATTATTATTATGGAAATACTTTGTTTGACCATTTATCACATGCTAGGTCAAAACCTAGAGCAAGAGAAGCACTTGACTTTTTTTGTTGTTTCTACTTAATTAAGCACAATATATTTATTAAAAAATACTTATATAAATAAGTCTTTTCGTAGTATATGGGTCGTGTCTTTTAGAACCACTGTTTGGATTTCCTGGAGAAAATTTTATTGATTTGTTCTTGAGTTCTTGTCTTTATCAGGCCCAAAGCTCAAATCACAAGTTTTATTTTTTAATTGCCACATTTTCTTTTGTATTTTAATCTCCAAATTTTTGTATTTGCTTAGTTTTTCAAAAACCTTCACAGAAACTTTGTATGCCCGTGTCAGTCAGTTCAAACTTTTTCTTTTCAGGCTTTGATAATAATGTCTGGGCGATTTGCTTGTTTTGTTCGATTGGTGTTGATAAAAAGAGGATGGTAACACCTGCTCCCTCAGTGACACATTCAGGATTATGTTCACACTAGTTTGCAGCTGGTTTCATCCCAGAGTGATGACAGATCTTACAATGCAGATATTGACCTACTCTGTCATGACGGTTCTTGTACATATTGTGTGCGAGTATTGAGCATACTGAGATAAAGGTGATCAATAGTTTCAATGTATTGTTCACAGAACTCACAATTTGGTTCCTTACTATTATTCATACGGATGTATGAATATGCGTTGTAGTGCAATGAGAAAACGGAAAACCGAGTTCGAAATCTAGTTGAATTCGTTGCCTTCACTTGCCCACAAATAGCCTTGCGAAAGATATTAATCCATCCCTTCTCCCTCCAGCTATGGGTTGAATAGCAGAATAACAGATTCTATAGCCTTTGTTTGCAAGAAAGAAATGGCAAACTATTTGTTTAATCATTTCACCCAAAGCAAGCCAGTTGTACTGCCACTGTTGCGCAGGAGGTTACATAAGGGGAAAGTTATGAGAAAGAGGGTAGGGGCTGTCAGGAAGAGGGTAATAGAAGGATGAAAATACTGGTGTGAGAGGGGTGGAGTGGATGGAGAAAAGAGCATGAGAGAAAGGATGCGAGTTAGTGAGATAGGAGATGACTATTGACCTTATATTTAAATTCTTGGAGATTTTAGCTGTCGGAGAAGCAAGTATACTGAAAGGAATTCCACAGGCGGGAAGTGCAAGAAAAGAAGCTGTTAGAGTAGAAATTGCGGTTACATTTTATCGGTTTCACTGTAAAATGGTGGGACCTAGTTGCTAGTCTAGTAAAATTCACACATAGTGCGGGAAAACTTTCTGCCTAGTCATTCATGTATTGAAGGAGATATGATCACCCAAGCATGTATCATGTATAGTACTTAACTGACTATTATGCAAGATATTAACTTGGTAATTGCGTGTAAGAATAAACCCTTCAGTCTCACTCGTAAATTCCTGAACTCCTTTGCCACTAGCAGGTTGCTAATTAATCTACATCGTTTTTGCTTTTTTAAAAATCATTTCACCCCAAGCAAGGCATTTCACTGCCACTATTGCACAGGGGGGGTTACATAGGGGAGAAGTGATGAGAAAGAGTGGTTAGGGGGTTGCATAGGGGAAAGTGATGAGAAAGAGTGGTTATGGGGTTACATAGGGGAAAGTGATGAGAAAGAGTGGTTAGGGGGTTACATAGGGGAAAGTGATGAGAAAGAGTGGTTATGGGAATTCATAGGGAAAGTGATGAAAAGTGGTTAGGGGGAGTTACACAGGGAAAGTGATGAGAAAGAGTGGTTAGGGGGTTACATAGGGGAAAGGGATGAGAAAAGAGTGGTTAGGGGGTTACATAGGGGGAAAGTGATGAGAAAGAGTGGTTAGGGGGTTACATAGGGGAAAGTGAAAGAGTGGTTGGGGACCACATGAGGAAAGTGATGAGAAAGAGTGGTTAGGGTACATAGGGGAAAGTGATGAGAAAGAGTGGTTAGGGGGTTACATAGGGGAAAGTGATGAGAAAGAGTGGTTAGGGGGTTACATAGGGGAAAGTGATGAGAAAGAGTGGTTATGGGGTTACATAGGGGAAAGTTATGAGAAAGAGTGGTTAGGGAGTTACATAGGGGAAAGTGATGAGAAAGAGTGGTTAGGGGGTTACATAGGGGAAAGTGATGAGAAAGAGTGGTTATGGGGTTACATAGGGGAAAGTGATGAGAAAGAGTGGTTAGGGGGTTACATGGGGAAAGTGATGAGAGAGAAGAGTGGTTAGGGGGTTACATAGGGGAAAGTGATGAGAAGAGTGGTTAGGGGGTTACATAGGGGAAAGTGATGAGAAAGAGTGGTTAGGGGGTTACATAGGGGAAAGTGATGAGAAAGAGTGGTTATGTAAGAGGTTACATAGGGAAAGTTATGAGAAAGAGTGGTTAGGGAGTTACATAGGGGAAAGTGATGAAGAAGTGGTTAGGGGGTTACATAGGGGAAAGTGATGAGAAAGAGTGGTTATGGGGTTACATAGGGAAAGTGATGAGAAAGAGTGGACAGGGGAGTTACATAGGGGAAAGTGATGAGAAGAGTGGTTATGGGGTTACATAGGGGAAAGTGATGAGAAAGAGTGGTTAGGGGGTTACATAGGGGAAAGTGATGAAAAGTGGTTAGGGGGTTACATAGGGGAAGTGATGAGAAAGAAGTGGTTATGGGGTTACATGGAAAGTTATGAGAAAGAGTGGTTAGGGAGATACATAGGGAAAGTGATGAGAAAGAGTGGTTAGGGAGTTACATAGGGAAAGTGATGAGAAAGAAGAGTGGTTAGGGGGTTACATAGGGGAAAGTTATGAAGAGTGGACAGGAGTTACATGAGGAAAGTGATGAGAAAGAGTGGTTAGGGGGTTACATAGGGGAAAGTGATGAGAAGAGTGGTTATGGGGTTACATGAGGAAAGTGATGAGAAGAGTGGTTATGGGGTTACATAGGGAAGTGATTAGAGAAAGAGTGGTTAGGGGGTTACATAGGGGAAAGTGATGAGAAGAGTGGTTATGGGGTTACATAGGGGAAAGTGGTGAGAAAGAGTGGTGGGGGGTTACATAGGGGAAAGGGATGAGAAAGAGTGGTTAGGGGGTTACATAGTGGAAAGTGATGAGAAAGAGTGGTTAGGGAGTTACATAGGGAAAGTTATGAAAAGAGTGGTTAGGGAGTTACATGGGGAAAGTGATGAAAGAGTGGTTAGGGGGTTACATAGGGAAAGTGATGAGAAAGAGTGGTTAGGGGGTTACATAGGGGAAAGTGATGAGAAAAGTGGTTATGGGGTTACATAGGGGAAAGTGATGAGAAAGAGTGGTTAGGGGGTTACATGGAAAGTGATGAGGAAAAGAGTGGTTATGGGGTTACATAGGGAAAGTGATGAGAAAGAGTGGTTAGGGAGTTACATAGGGGAAAGTGATGAGAAAGAGTGGTTAGGGGGTTACATAGGGGAAAGGGATGAGAAAGAGTGGTTAAGGGGTTACATAGGGGAAAGTGATGAAAGTGTGGTTATGGGGTTACATAGGGGAAAGTCATGAGAAGAGTGGTTAGGGAGTTACATAGGGAAAAGTTATGAGAAAGAGTGGTTAGGGAGTTACATAGGGGAAAGTTATGAGAAAGAGTGGTTAGGGAGTTACATAGGGGAAAGTGATGAGAAAGAGTGGTTAGGGGAGTTACATAGGGGAAAGTGATGAGAAAGAGTGGTTAGGGGGTTACATGGGGAAAGTGATGAAAGAGTGGTTATGGGGTTACATAGGGGAAAGTGACGAGAAAGAGTGGTTAGGGAGTTACATAGGGGAAAGTGATGAGAAAGAGTGGTTAGGGGGTTACATAGGGGAAAGGGATGAGAAGAGTGGTTAGGGGGTTACATAGGGGAAGTGATGAGAAAGAGTGGTTATGGGGTTACATAGGGGAAAGTCATGAGAAAGAGTGGTTAGGGAGTTACATAGGGGAAAGTGATGAGAAAGAGTGGTTAGGGGGTTACATAGGGGAAAGTGATGAGAAAGAGTGGTTAGGGGGTTACATAGGGAAAGTGATGAGAAAGAGTGGTTATGGGGTTACATAGAAAGGGAAAGTTATGAGAAAGAGTGGTTAGGGGAGTTACATAGGGGAAAGTGATGAGAAAAGAGTGGTTAGGGGGTTACAGAGGGAAAGTGATGAGAAGAGTGGTTATGGGGTTACATAGGGGAAAGTGATGAGAAAGAGTGGTTAGGGAGTTACATGAGGGGGAAAGTGATGAAAAGGAGAGTGGTTATGGGGTTACATAGGGAAAGTGATGAAGAGTGGTTAGGGGGTTACATAGGGGAAAGTGATGAGAAAGAGTGGTTAGGGGATTACATAGGGAAGTGATGAGAAAGAGTGGTTATGGGGTTACATAGGGGAAAGTGATGAGAAAGAGTGGTTAGGGAGTTACATAGGAAAGTGATGAGAAAGAGAGGTTAGGGAGTTACATAGGGGAAAGTGATGAGAAGAGTGCTTAGGGGGTTACATAGGGGAAAGTGATGAGAAAGAGTGGTTAGGGAGTTACATAAGGAAAGTGATGAAGAGTGGTTAGGGGGGGTTACATAGGGGAAAGTGATGAGAAGGAGAGTGGTTAGGGGGTTACATAGGGGAAAGTGATGAGAAAGAGTGGTTATGGGGTTACATAGGGGAAAGTGATGAGAAAGAGTGGTTAGGGAGTTACATAGGGGAAAGTGATGAGAAGAGTGGTTAGGGAGTTACATGGGGAAAGTGATGAGAAAGAGTGGTTAGGGGGTTGTAAGGGAAAGTGATGAGAAGAGTGGTTATGGGGTTACATGGGGAAAGTTATGAGAAAGAGTGGTTAGGGGGTTACATAGGGGAAAGTGATGAAAAGTGGTTAGGGAGTTACATAGGGGAAAGTGATGAGAAAGAGTGGTTAGGGGGTTACATAGGGAAAGTGATGAGAAAGAGTTGTTAGGGGGTTACATAGGGGAAAGTGATGAGAAAGAGTGGTTAGGGGGTTACATAGGGGAAAGTGATGAGAAAGAGTGGTTATGGGGTTACATAGGGGAAAGTGATGAAAGAGTGGTTAGGGAGTTACATAGGGGAAAGTGATGAGAAAGAGTGGTTAGGGAGTTACATAGGGGAAAGTGATGAAAAATTAGTTGGGGTTACATAGGGGAAAGTGATGAGAAAGAGTGGTTAGGGGGTTACATAGGGGAAAGTGATGAAGAGTGGTTATGGGGTTACATAGGGGAAAGTGATGAGAAAGAGTGGTTAGGGGGTTACATAGGGGAAAGTGATGAAAGAGTGGTTATGGGGTTACATAGGGGAAAGTGATGAGAAAGAGTGGTTAGAGAGGTTACATAGGGGAAAGTGATGAGAAAGAGTGGTTAGGGGGTTACATAGGGGAAAGTGACGAGAAAGAGTGGTTAGGGAGTTACATAGGGGAAAGTGATGAGAAAAAGAGTGGTTAGGGGGTTACATGAGGAAAGGGATGAGAAAGAGTGGTTTAGGGGGTTACATAGGGAAAGTGATGAGAAAAGAGTGGTTATGGGGTTACATAGGGGAAAGTCATGAAAAGTGGTTAGGGAGTTACGCAGGGAAAGTGATGAAAGAGTGGTTAGGGGGTTACATAGGGGAAAGTGATGAGAAAGAGTGGTTAGGGGGTTACATAGGGGAAAGTGATGAGAAAGAGTGGTTATGGGGGGTTACATAGGGGGAAGTTATGAGAAAGAGTGATTAGGGAGTTACATAGGGGAAAGTGATGAGAAAGAGTGGTTAGGGGATTACATAGGGAAAGTGATGAGAAAGAGTGGTTATGGGGTTACATAGGGAAAGTGATGAGAAAGAGTGGTTAGGGAGTTACATAGGGGAAAGTGATGAAAGAGTGGTTATGGGGGTTACATAGGGGAAAGTGATGAGAAGAGTGGTTAGGGGGTTACATAGGGGAAAGTGATGAAAGAGTGGTTAGGGGGTTACATATGGGGGAAGTGATGAGAAAGAGTGGTTATGGGGTTACATAGGGGAAAGTGATGAGAAAGAGTGGTTAGGGAGTTACATAGGGGAAAGTGATGAGAAAGAGTGGTTAGGGAGTTACATAGGGGAAAGTGATGAGAAAGAGTGGTTAGGGGGTTACATAGGGCAAAGTGATGAGAAAGAGTGGTTAGGGAGTTACATGAGGAAAGTGATGAGAAAGAGTGGTTAGGGGGTTACATAGGGAAAGTATTGAAGAGTGGTTAGGGGGTTACATAGGGGAAAGTGATGAGAAAGAGTGGTTAGGGGGTTACATAGGGAAAGTGATGAGAGAAAGAGTTGTTAGGGAGTTACATAGGGGAAAGTGATGAGAAAGAGTGGTTAGGGAGTTACATAGGGAAAGTGATGAGAAAGAGTGGTTAGGGGGTTACATAGGGGAAAGTGATGAGAAAGAGTGGTTATGGGGTTACATAGGAAAGTTATGAGAAAAGTGGTTAGGGAGTTACATAGGGAAAGTGATGAGAAAGAGTGGTTAGGGGGTTACATAGGGAAAGTGATGAGAAAGAGTGGTTATGGGGGTTACATAGGGGAAAGTGATGAGAAAGAGTGGTTAGGGAGTTACATAGGGGGAAAGTGATGAGAAAGAGTGGTTAGGGGGTTACATAGGGGAAAGTGATGAGAAAGAGTGGTTAAGGGGTTACATAGGGGAAAGTGATGAAGAGTGGTTATGGGGTTACATAGGGGAAAGTGATGAAAGAGTGGTTAGGGAGTACATAGGGGAAAAGTGATGAGAAAAGTGGTTAGGGGGTTACATAGGGGAAGAAGTGATGAGAAGAGGGTTAGGGGGTTACATAGGGGAAAGTGATGAGAAAGAGTGGTTAGGGGGTTACATAGGGGAAAGTGATGAGAAAGAGTGGTTATGGGGTTACATAGGGGAAAGCTATGAAGAAGAGTGGTTAGGGAGTTACATAGGGGAAAGTGATGAGAAAGAGTGGTTGGGGGGTTACATAGAGGAAAGTGATGAAAAGAGTGGTTAGGGAGTTACATAGGGGAAAGTGATGAGAAAGAGTGGTTATGGGGTTACATAGGGGAAAGTGATGAGAAGAGTGGTTAGGGAGTTACATAGGGGAAAGTGATGAGAAAGAGTGGTTAGGGGGTTACATAGGGGAAAGTGATGAGAAAGAGTTGTTAGGGGGTTACATAGGGGGAAAGTGATGAAAAGTGGTTAGGGGGTTACATAGGGGAAAGTGATGAGAAGAGTGGTTATGGGGCTACATAGGGAAAGTGATGAGAAGAGTGGTTAGGGGGAGTTACATAGGGGAAAGTGATGAGAAAGAGTGGTTAGGGGGTTACATAGGGGAAAGTGATGAGAAAGAGGGGTTAGGGGGTTACATAGGGGGAAAGTGATGAGAAAGAGTGGTTAGGGGGTTACATGAGGAAAGTGATGAGAAAGAGTGGTTATGGGGTTATATAGGGGAAAGCTATGAGAAAGAGTGGTTAGGGAGTTACATAGGGGAAAGTGATGAGAAAGAGTGGTTAGGGAGTTACATAGGGGAAAGTGATGAGAAGAGTGGTTAGGGGGTTGCATAGGGGAAAGTGATGAGAAAGAGTGGTTAGGGAGTTACATAGGGGGAAAGTGATGAGAAAGAGTGGTTATGGGGTTACATAGGGGAAAGTGATGAGAAAGAGTGGTTAGGGGGAGTTACATGAGGGGAAAGTGATGAGAAAGAGTGGTTAGGGGGTTACATAGGGGAAAGTGACGAGAAAGAGTGGTTAGGGAGTTACATAGGGAAAGTGATGAAGAGTGGTTAGGGGTTACATGAGGGAAAGGGATGAGAAAGAGTGGTTAGGGGGTTACATAGGGAAAGTGATGAAAGAGTGGTTATGGGGTTACATAGGGGAAAGTCATGAGGAAAGAGTGGTTAGGGAGTTACATAGGGAAAGTGATGAGAAAGAGTGGTTAGGGAGTTACATAGGGGAAAGTGATGAGAAAGAGTGGTTAGGGAGTTACATAGGGAAAGTGATGAGAAGAGTGGTTAGGGGGTTACATAGGGGAAGTGATGAGAAAGAGTGGATTTATGGGGTTACATAGGGGAAAGTGACGAGAAAGAGTGGTTAGGGAGTTACATGGGGAAAGTGATGAGAAAGAGTGGTTAGGGGGTTACATAGGGAAAGGGATGAGAAAGAGTGGTTAGGGGGGGTTACATAGGGGGAAGTGATGAGAAAAGAGTGGTTATGGGGTTACATAGGGGAAAGTCATGAGAAAGAGTGGTTAGGGAGTTACATAGGGGAAAGTGATGAGAAAGAGTGGTTAGGGGGTTACATAGGGGAAAGTGATGAGAAGAGTGGTTAGGGGGTTACATAGGGGAAAGTGATGAGAAAGAGTGGTTATGGGGTTACATAGGGGAAGGTTATGAGAAAGAGTGGTTAGGGAGTTACATAGGGGAAAGTGATGAGAAAAGAGTGGTTAGGGGGTTACAGAGGGGAAAGTGATGAGAAAGAGTGGT
This sequence comes from Ascarosepion bandense, assembly GCA_037127315.1. Taxonomy (NCBI): domain Eukaryota; kingdom Metazoa; phylum Mollusca; class Cephalopoda; order Sepiida; family Sepiidae; genus Ascarosepion; species Ascarosepion bandense. Next base: position 1,465,272 of record JBBBDQ010000814.1, on the reverse strand, counting down.
TATGGGGTTACATAGGGGAAAGTGATGAGAAAGAGTGGTTAGGGAGTTACATAGGGGAAAGTGATGAGAAAGAGTGGATTTATGGGGTTACATAGGGGGAAAGTGATGAGAAAGAGTGGTTAGGGGATGCATAGGGGAAAGTGATGAGAAAGAGTGGTTGGGGGATTACATGGGGAAGTGATGAAGAAAGAGTGGTTATGGGGTTACATAGGGGAAAGTGATGAAGAGTGGTTAGGGAGTTACATAGGGAAAGTGATGAAAGAGAGGTTAGGGAGTTACATAGGGGAAAGTGATGAGAAAGAGTGCTTGGGGGGTTACATAGGGGAAAGTGATGAGAAAGAGTGGTTAGGGAGTTACATAGGGAAAGTAGAAGAGTGGTTAGGGGGTTACATAGGGGAAAGTGATGAGAAAGAGTGGTTAGGGGTTACATAGGGGAAAGTGATGAGAAGAGTGGTTATGGGGTTACATAGGGGAAAGTGATGAGAAAGAGTGGTTAGGGAGTTACATAGGGGAAAGTGATGAAAGAGTGGTTAGGGAGTTACATAGGGGAAAGTGATGAGAAAGAGTGGTTAGGGGGTTACATAGGGGAAAGTGATGAAGAGTGGTTATGGGGTTACATGGGGGAAAGTTATGAGAAAGAGTGGTTAGGGGGTTACATAGGGGAAAGTGATGAGAAAGAGTGGTTAGGGAGTTACATAGGGGAAAGTGATGAGAAAGAGTGGTTAGGGGGTTACATAGGGGAAAGTGATGAAAAGTTGTTGGGGGTTGTGGGGAAAGTGATGAGAAAAGAGTGGTTGAGAGTTGCATAGGGAAAGTGATGAGAAAGAGTGGTTATGGGGTTACATGGGGAAAGTGATGAGAAAGAGTGGTTAGGGAGTTACATAGGGAAAGTGATGAGAAAGGAGATGGATTAGGGAGTTACATAGGGGAAAGTGATGAGAAAGAGTGGTTAGGGGGTTACCATGGGGAAAGTGATGAGAAGAGTGGTTAGAAAGGGGGTTACATAGGGGAAAGTGATGAGAAAGAGTGGTTATGGGGTTACATAGGGGAAAGTGATGAGAAAGAGTGGTTAGGGGGTTACATAGGGGAAAGTGATGAGAAAGAGTGGTTATGGGGTTACATGAGGGGAAAGTGATGAGAGAAGAGTGGTTAGGGAGTTACATAGGGGAAAGTGATGAGAAAGAGTGGTTAGGGGGTTACATAGGGAAAGTGACGAGAAAGAGTGGTTAGGGAGTTACATAGGGGAAAAGTGATGAGAAAAAGTGGTTAGGGGGTTACATAGGGGAAAGGGATGGAGAAAGAGTGGTTAGGGGGTTACATAGGGAAAAGTGATGAGAAAAGAGTGGTTATGGGGTTACATAGGGAAAGTCATGAAAGAGTGGTTAGGGAGTTACATAGGGGAAAGTGATGAGAAAGAGTGGTTAGGGGGTTACATAGGGGAAAGTGATGAGAAAGAGTGGTTAGGGGGTTGGGAAAGTGATGAAAGAGTGGTTATGGGGTTACATAGGGGGAAGTTATGAGGAAAAGTGATTAGGGAGTTACATAGGGGAAAGTGATGAAAAGTGGTTAGGGGATTACATAGGGGGAAAGTGATGAGAAAGAGTGGTTATGGGGTTACATGGGGGAAAGTGATGAGAAAGAGTGGTTAGGGAGTTACATAGGGGAAAGTGATGAAGAGTGGTTATGGGGTTACATAGGGGAAAGTGATGAGAAAGAGTGGTTAGGGGGTTACATAGGGGAAAGTGATGAGGAAAGAGTGGTTAGGGGGTTACATAGGGGAAGTGATGAGAAGGAGTGGTTATGGGGTTACATAGGGGAAAGTGATGAGAAAGAGTGGTTAGGGAGTTACATAGGGAAAGTGATGAGAAAGAGTGGTTAGGGAGTTACATAGGGGAAAGTGATGAAAAGTGGTTAGGGGGTTACATGGGGGAAAGTGATGAAGAGTGGATTGAGGGTTACATAGGGGAAAGTGATGAAGAGTGGTTAGGGGGTTACATAGGGAAAGTGATGAGAAAGAGTGGTTAGGGGGTTACATAGGGGAAAGTGATGAGAAAAGAGTGGTTAGGGGGTTACATAGGGGAAAGTGATGAGAAAGAGTTGTTAGGGAGTTACATAGGGGAAAGTGATGAGAAGAGTGGTTAGGGAGTTACATAGGGGAAAGTGATGAGAAAGAGTGGTTAGGGGGTTACATAGGGGAAAGTGATGAGAAAGAGTGGTTATGGGGTTACAGGGAAAGTTATGAGAAAGAGTGGTTAGGAGTTACACTTGGGGAAAGTGATGAAGGTGGTTGGGGGACACATAGGGGAAAGTGATGAGAAAGAGTGGTTGTAGGGTTACATGAGGAAAGTGATGAGGAAAGAGTGGTTAGGGAGTTACATAGGGGAAAGTGATGAGAAAGAGTGGTTAGGGGGTTACATGGGGAAAGTGATGAGAAAGTGGTTAGGGGGTTACATAGGGGAAAGTGATGAGAAAGAGTGGTTATGGGGTTACATGGAAGTGATGAAAGAGTGGTTAGGGAGTTACATAGGGGAAAGTGATGAGAAAGAGTGGTTGGGGGTTACATAGGGGAAAGTGGTAAGAAAGGGGTTAGGGGTTACATGGGGAAAGTGATGAAGAGTGGTTAGGGGGTTACATAGGGGAAAGTGATGAAGAGTGGTTATGGGGTTACATAGAGAGCTATGAGAAGAGTGGTTAGGGAGTTACATAGGGGAAAGTGATGAAGAAAAGAGTGGTTAGGGGGTTTACATAGGGGAAAGTGATGAGAAAGAGTGGTTAGGGAGTTACATAGGGGAAAGTGATGAAGAGTGGTTATGGGGTTACATAGGGAAAGTGATGAGAAAGAGTGGTTAGGGGGTTACATGGGGAAAGTGATGAGAAAGAGTGGTTAGGGGGTTACATAGGGAGAAGTGATGAGAAAGAGTGGTTATGGGGTTACATAGGGGGAAAGTGATGAAAGAGTGGTTGGGGAGTTACATAGGGGAAAGTGATGAGAAAGAGTGGATTAGGGAGTTACATAGGGGAAAGTGATGAAAGAGTGGTTAGGGGGTTACATAGGGGAAAGTGATGAGAAAGAGTGGTTGTCGGGTTACATGGGGGAAAGTTATGAGAAAGAGTGGTTAGGGGGGTTACATAGGGGAAAGTGATGAGAAAGAGTGGTTAGGGAGTTACATAGGGGAAAGTGATGAGAAAGAGTGGTTAGGGGGTTACATAGGGGAAAGTGATGAGAAAGAGTTGTTAGGGGGTTACATGGGGGAAAGTGATGAAAGAGTGGTTAGGGGATTGCATAGGGGAAAGTGATGAGAAAAGTGGATATGGGGTTACATAGGGGAAAGTGATGAGAAAGAGTGGTTAGGGAGTTACATAGGGGAAAGTGATGAAGAGTGGTTAGGGAGTTACATAGGGAAAGTGATGAGAAAGAGTGGTTAGGGGATTACATAGGGAAAGTGATGAGAAAAAGAGTGGTTAGGGGGTTACATAGGGGAAAGTGATGAGAAAGAGTGGTTATGGGGTTACATAGGGGAAAGTGATGAGAAAGAGTGGTTAGGGGGTTACATGGGGAAAGTGATGAGAAAGAGTGGTTATGGGGTTACATGGGGAAAGTGATGAGAAAGAGTGGTTGGGGAGTTACATAGGGGAAAGTGATGAGAAAAGAGTGGTTAGGGGGTTACATAGGGGAAAGTGACAGAGAAAGAGTGGTTAGGGAGTTACATAGGGAAAGTGATGAGAAAAAGTGGTTAGGGGTTACATAGGGGAAAGGGATGAAGAGTGGTTAGGGGGTTGTAGGAAAGTGATGAGAAAGAGTGGTTATGGGGGTTACATAGGGAAAGTCATGAGAAAGAGTGGTTAGGGAGTTACATAGGGGAAAGTGATGAGAAAGAGTGGTTAGGGGGTTACATAGGGGAAAGTGATGAGAAAAGTGGTTAGGGGGTTACATAGGGGAAAGTGATGAGAAAGAGTGGTTATGGGGTTATGAGGATTGTGAAGAGTGATTAGGGAGTTACATAGGGAAAGTGATGAGAAAGAGTGGTTAAGGGATTACATAGGGGAAAGTGATGAGAAAAGAGTGGTTATGGGGTTACATAGGGGAAAGTGATGAGAAAGAGTGTGGTTAGGGAGTTACATAGGGAAAGTGATGAGAAAGAGTGGTTATGGGGTTACATAGGGGAAAGTGATGAGAAAGAGTGGTTAGGGGGTTACATAGGGGAAAGTGATGAGAAAGAGTGGTTAGGGGGTTACATAGGGGAAGTGATGAAGAGTGGTTATGGGGTTACATAGGGGAAAGTGATGAAAGAGTGGTTAGGGAGTTACATAGGGGAAAGTGATGAGAAAAGAGTGGTTAGGGGGTTACATAGGGGAAAGTGATGAAGAGTGGTTAGGGAGTTACATAGGGGAAAGTGATGAGAAAGAGTGGTTAGGGGTTCACATAGGGGAAAGTGATGAGAAAGAGGTGGTTGGGGAGTTACATAGGGAAAGTGATGAGAAAGAGTGGTTAGGGGGTTACATAGGGGAAAGTGATGAGAAAAGTTGTTAGGGAGTTACATGGGGGAGAAGTGATGAGAAAGAGTGGTTAGGGAGTTACATAGGGGAAAGTGATGAAAAAGAGTGGTTAGGGGGTTACATAGGGAAAGTGATGAGAAGAGTGGTTATGGGGTTATAGGGAAAGTTATGAGAAAGAGTGGTTAGGGAGTTACATAGGGAAAGTGATGAGAAAGAGTGGTTAGGGGGTTACATAGGGGAAAGTGATGAGAAAGAGTGGTTATGGGGTTACATAGGGGAAAGTGATGAAAAGTGGTTAGGGAGTTACATAGGGGAAAGTGATGAGAAAGAGTGGTTAGGGGGTTACATAGGGGAAAGTGATGAGAAAGAGTGGTTAGGGGTTACATAGGGGAAAGTGATGAGAAAGAGTGGTTATGGGGTTACATAGGGGAAAGTGATGAGAAAGAGTGGTTAGGGAGTTACATAGGGGAAAGTGATGAAAGAGTGGTTAGGGGGTTACATAGGGGAAAGTGATGAGAAAGAGGGGTTAGGGGGTTACATAGGGGAAAGTGATGAGAAAGAGTGGTTGAGGGTTACATAGGGGAAAGTGATGAGAAAGAGTGGTTATGGGGTTACATAGAGGGGAAAGCTGAGAAAGAGTGGTTAGGGAGTTACATAGGGGGAAAGTGATGAGAAAGAGTGGTTAGGGGGTTACATAGGGGAAAGTGATGAGAAAGAGTGGTTAGGGAGTTACATAGGGGAAAGTGATGAGAGAAGAGTGGTTGTAGGGTTACATAGGGGAAAGTGATGAGAAAGGTGGTTAGGGAGTTACATAGGGGAAAGTGATGAGGAAAGAGTGGTTAGGGGGTTACATAGGGAAAGTGATGAGAAAGAGTTGTTAGGGGGTTACATAGGGGAAAGTGATGAGAAAGAGTGGTTAGGGGGTTACATAGGGAAAAGTGATGAGGAAAGAGTGGTTATGGGGCTACATAGGGGAAAGTGATGAGAAAGAGTGGTTAGGGAGTTACATAGGGGAAAGTGATGAGAAAGAGAGTGGTTAAGAGTTACATAGGGGAAAGTGATGAGAAAGAGGGTTAGGGGGACACATAGGGGAAAGTGATGAAGAGTGGTTAGGGGGTTACATAGGGGAAAGTGATGAGAAATGGTGGATTTATGGGGTTATATAGGGGAAAGCTATGAGAAAGAGTGGTTAGGGAGTTACATAGGGGAAAGTGATGAGAAAGAGTGGTTAGGGAGTTACATAGGGAAAGTGATGAAAGAGTGGTTAGGGGGTTACATAGGGAAAGTGATGAGAAAGAGTGGTTAGGGAGTTACATGAGGAAAGTGATGAGGAAAAGGTATTGGTTATGGGGTTACATGAGGAAAGTGATGAGAAAGAGTGGTTAGGGAGTTACATAGGGGAAAGTGATGAGGAAAGAGTGGTTAGGGGGTTACATAGGGGAAAGTGACGAGAAGAGTGGTTAGGGAGTTACATAGGGGAAAGTGATGAAGAGTGGTTAGGGGGTACATAGGGGAAAGGGATGAGAAAGAGTGGTTAGGGGGTTACATAGGAAAGTGATGAGAAAGAGTGGTTATGGGGTTACATAGGGGAAAGTCATGAGAAAGAGTGGTTAGGGAGTTACATAGGGGAAAGTGATGAAAAAGAGTGGTTAGGGGATTACATAGGGGAAAGTGATGAGAAAGAGTGGTTAGGGGGTTACATAGGGGAGAGAGTAAGTGAGAAAGAGTGGTTATGGGGTTACATAGGGGGAAGTTATGAGAAAAGAGTGATTAGGGAGTTACATAGGGGAAAGTGATGAGAAAGAGTGGTTAGGGGATTACATAGGGAAAGTGATGAGGAAAGAGTGGTTATGGGGTTACATAGGGGAAAGTGATGAGAAAGAGTGGTTAGGGAGTTACATAGGGGAAGAGTGATGAGAAAGAGTGGTTATGGGGTTACATGGGGAAAGTGATGAGAAAGAGTGGTTAGGGGGTTACATAGGGGAAAGTGATGAGAAAGAGTGGTTGGGGGGTTACATAGGGGAAGTGATGAGAAGAGTGGTTATGGGGTTACATAGGGGAAGTGATGAGAAAGAGTGGTTAGGGAGTTACATAGGGGGAAAGTGATGAAAAATTAGTTAGGGAGTTACATAGGGGAAAGTGATGAGAAAGAGTGGTTAGGGGGGGTTACATGAGGGGAAAGTGATGAGAAAGAGTGGTTAGGGAGTTACATAGGGGAAAGTGATGAGAAAGAGTGGTTAGGGGGTTACATAGGGGAAAGTGATGAGAAAGAGTGGTTAGGGGGTTACATGAGGAAAGTGATGAGAAAGAGTGGTTAGGGGGTTACATAGGGGAAAGTGATAGAAGAGTGGTTAGGGAGTTACACAGGGGAAAGTGATGAAAGAGTGGTTAGGGAGTTACATAGGGGAAAAGTGATGAAAAGTGGTTAGGGGGTTACATAGGGGAAAGTGATGAAGAGTGGTTATGGGGGTTACATAGGGGAAAGTTATGAGAAAGAGTGGTTAGGGAGTTACATAGGGAAAGTGATGAGAAAAGAGTGGTTAGGGGGGTTACATAGGGAAAGTGATGAGAAAGAGTGGTTATGGGGTTACATAGGGGAAAGTGATGAAGAGTGGTTAGGGAGTTACATAGGGGAAAGTGATGAGAAAGAGTGGTTAGGGGGTTACATAGGGAAAGTGATGAGAAAGAGTGGATTGGGGGGGTTACATAGGGGAAAGTGATGAAAAAGAGTGGTTATGGGGTTACATAGGGGAAAGTGATGAGAAGAGTGGTTAGGGAGTTACATAGGGGAAAGTGATGAGAAAGAGTGGTTAGGGGGTTACATAGGGGAAAGTGATGAGAAGAGGGGTTAGGGGGTTACATAGGGGAAGAGTGATGAAGAGTGGTTAGGGGGTTACATAGGGGAAAGTGATGAGAAAGAGTGGTTATGGGGTTACATGGGGAAAGCTATGAGAAAGAGTGGTTAGGGAGTTACATAGGGGAAAGTGATGAGAAAGAGTGGTTAGGGAGTTACATAGGGGAAAGTGATGAGAAGAGTGGTTAGGGGATTACATAGGGGAAAGTGATGAGAAAGAGTGGTTAGGGAGTTACATGAGGAAAGTGATGAGAAGAGTGGTTATGGGGGTTACATAGGGAAAGTGATGAGAAAGAGTGGTTAGGGAGTTACATAGGGGAAAGTGATGAGAAAGAGTGGTTAGGGGGTTACATGGGGGAAAGTGATGAGAAAGAGTTGTTAGGGGGTTACATAGGGGAAAGTGATGAGAAAGAGTGGTTAGGGGGTTACATAGGAAAGTGATGAGAAAGAGTGGTTATGGGGTTACATAGGGGAAAGTGATGAGAAAGAGTGGTTAGGGAGTTACATAGGGGAAAGTGATATAGAAGAGTGGTTAGGGGGTTACATAGGGGAAAGTGATGAGAAAGAGTTGTTAGGGGGTTACATAGGGGAAAGTGATGAGAAAGAGTGGTTAGGGGGTTACATGGGGGAAAGTGATGAGAAAGAGTGGTTATGGGGTTACATAGGGGAAAGTGATGAAGAAGAGTGGTTAGGGAGTTACATAGGGAAAGTGATGAGAAAGAGTGGTTAGGGAGTTACATAGGGGAAAGTGATGAGAAAGTGGTTAGGGGGTTACATAGGGGAAAGTGATGAGAAAGAGTGGTTAGGGGGTTACATAGGGAAAGTGATGAGAAAGAGTGGTTATGGGGTTACATAGGGGAAAGTGATGAGAAAGAGTGGTTAGGGGGTTACATAGGGGAAAGTGATAGAAAGAGTGGTTATGGGGTTACATAGGGGAAAGTGATGAGAAAGAGTGGTTAGGGAGTTACATGGGGAAAGTGATGAGAAAGAGTGGTTAGGGGGTTACATAGGGGAAAGTGATGAGAAAGAGTGGTTATGGGGTTACATAGGGGAAAGCTATGAGAAAGAGTGGTTAGGGAGTTACACTTAGGGAAAGTGATGAGAAAGAGTGGTTATGGGGTTACATAGGGGAAAGTGATGAGAAAGAGTGGTTAGGGAGTTACATAGAGGAAAGTGATGATGAGAAAGAGTGCTTAGGGGGTTACATAGGGGAAAGTGATGAGAAAGAGTGGTTAGGGGGTTACATAGGGGAAAGTGATGAGAAAGAGTGGTTAGGGGGTTACATAGGGGAAAGTGATGAGAAAGAGTGGTTAGGGGGTTACATAGGGGAAACTGATGAGAAAGAGTGGTTAAGGGGTTACATAGGGGAAAGTGATGAGAAAGAGTGGTTAGGGGGTTACATAGGGGAAACTGATGAGAAAGAGTGGTTATGGGGTTACATAGGGGAAACTGATGAGAAAGAGTGGTTATGGGGTTACATAGGGGAAAGTGATGAGAAAGAGTGATTAGGGATTACATAGGGGAAAGTGATGAGAAAGAGTGGTTAGGGGGTTACATAGGGGAAAGTGATGAGAAAGATTGATTAGGGGGTTACATAGGGGAAAGTGATGAGAAAGAGGGGTTAGGGGGTTACATAGGGGAAAGTGATGAGAAAGAGTGGTTAGGGAGTTACATAGGGGAAAGTGATGAGAAAGAGTGGTTATGGGGTTACATAGGGGAAAGTGATGAGAAAGAGTGGTTAGGGGGTTACATAGGGGAAAGTGATGAGAAAGAGTGATTAGGGGGTTACATAGGGGAAAGTGATGAGAAAGAGTTGTTAGGGGGTTACATAGGGGAAAGTGATGAGAAAGAGTGGTTAGGGAGTTACATAGGGGAAAGTGATGAGAAAGAGTGGTTATGGGGTTACATAGGGGAAAGTGATGAGAAAGAGTGGTTAGGGGGTTACATAGGGGAAAGTGATGAGAAAGAGTGATTAGGGGTTTACATAGGGGAAACTGATGAGAAAGAGTGGTTATGGGGTTACATAGGGGAAACTGATGAGAAAGAGTGGTTATGGGGTTACATAGGGGAAAGTGATGAGAAAGAGTGGTTATGGGGTTACATAGTGGAAAGGGATGAGAAAGAGTGATTAGGGTGTTACATAGGGGAAAGTGATGAGAAAGAGTGGTTAGGGGGTTACATAGGGGAAAGTGATGAGAAAGAGTGGTTAGGGGGTTACATAGGGGAAAGTGATGAGAAAGAGTGATTAGGGGGTTACATAGGGGAAGTGATGAGAAAGAGTGGTTATGGGATTACATAGGGAAAACTGATGAGAAAGAGTGGTTATGGGGTTACATAGGGGAAAATGATGAGAAAGAGTGGTTAGGGGGTTACATAGGGGAAAGTGATGTGAAAGTGTGGTTAGGGGGTTACATAGGGGAAACTGATGAGAAAGAGTGGTTATGGGGTTACATAGGGGAAAGTGATGAGAAAGAGTGGTTATGGGGTTACATAGGGGAAAGTGATGAGAAAGAGTGGTTAGGGAGTTACATAGGGGAAAGTGATGAGAAAGAGTGGTTAGGGAGTTACATAGGGGAAAGTGATGAGAAAGAGTGGTTAGGGGGTTACATAGGGGAAAGTGATGAGAAAGAGTGGTTAGGGGGTTACATAGGGGAAAGTGATGAGAAAGAGTGGTTAGGGGGTTACATAGGGGAAAGTGATGAGAAAGAGTGGTTAGGGAGTTACATAGGGGAAAGTGATGAGAAAGAGTGGTTAGGGGGTTACATAGGGGAAAGTGATGAGAAAGAGTGGTTAGGGGGTTACATAGGGGAAAGTGATGAGCACTTTGGAGTAGGAATAGAATATGAAGAGGCTTCTTGCTCCAGCTTTCTTATATTTGCTTTTGGCCTAGCCTTTTCGTTTCTTAAGTTTTCTTGCTGATGTTGTGACAATTGTATAAGCTTTACTGCTTTTTATCAAGAACTAATGCGAATGCTCAATTATATTTATGGGCCTTTTTTGATAACGAATAAAGCTTTTTACTTTTTTAATACTCCGTTACCAGTTGTGACAACCAATCTTTTTCCCTGGTTTCCAGACCACATGCATTTAATCGTGTTTCTAGATTGTCACTTAAGTCCCCACCCTTTTACCGTCGATTTAGTTTAATATAACCACCTCGTCTACTGTACTAATTATTTTTCTTTCACTTGCTTCCCTGATAGCTACAATATCTAAAAGTTTAAATGCAATGTCAATTACCATCTTCTATTTCCTTGATTCCCATCCTTCTATAACTTTTCTTCTACATCACCATACCTTGTTTTTTCTCTCACTGCAACCCCATTTGACCCAGTAGCGGTTCTGCCTGGCTTGGGGTGAAATGATTATAAAAAATCTAGTATATCTACAAGATACTTACGAAAGTTCATTGTTGAAATTTTGTAAAATAATTCCAATTGAATCATACCTGCATTTCTCCATGGTAGATATAGAAGGTTAAAATCACTCTTTGGGTAGCGTATGTTTGTGGTTTGTGGATTTTCGAGTAAATTCTCTTCAGTTATAACTTATTAAGTTGAACTTTATAGTTAAAACTTGAATAGCTTGAGTGTTGATGACCGTAGTTATATTTTTCAAATTTAATTTATTTTTTATTATTACTGATTCACTCGTCTGATGCCTTCCATTCTGAAGTCCTCCGTTCTGATGCTCTCCATTTTGATGCTCTCAATTCTGATGCCTTCCATTTTGATGCTTTCAATTCTAATTCCCTCCATTCTGATGCCCTCCATTCTGATGTCCTCCATTATGATGTCCTCCATTCTAATGACCTCCATTCTGATGTTCTCCATTCTGATGCCCTCTATTCTGATTTTTTCTTCCATCTTCAAATGATGTCTTTATTCACACCCAGTTATTTGTAAGTATTATTCTGCTCAGGTTTATTAATCGCATCAAGAAATATATTCTCGCTATAAATAAGCTTTCCTAGCTTGAACATGGGTTTTGCATTCTAGATCACATTCCAAGCATGTATCATAGCTGAAACCTTTCAGTCTTTACAAGTCCCTTTAATTCATCATTATTCCTTGAATATTATTAATATACTTTGTTGCAGATAAATCTTAAGGTTGTATTATAGTGAGACATCGGTTCTTCTATGACCATTGAACCTTAGTAAAACCGAGACTAAAATTAGTCAAAATTTGGATTCTGATCCCAATTATTTCTACTCAATAGTCCCTAGAATAATTCGAAACTGTTACCGTCCACCATAATAACTGTTAGAATTATACAATAGATGACCCCTATGCAATAAAATAGAGTACCCACAATGTATCAATGATTTGTATATATAAATAGTCAGGCAAAAACACAACGCACATGGCTTGACGACTGAGTTTAGCATAAAACAGAATATCGCTTCTCGGTGTTGATCTCACAGTTCACAATATTCAGTTTTGTTTTTACATAAGTTATATTCCGGATATAGAGCATTTTAACCCATGAATATAGCATGACTTAAAACTATATTTTATCTCACACACACACACACACACACACACACACACACACACACACACACACACACACACATATATATATATATATATATATATATATATATATATAATTGTTTTCCAACAGTGAACTAACATTGTCTGATGACAAGGTAAAAAATCTCGAAATAGAAATTTCCGTGTCACAATGTAAACTATATTAATTTAAAAAAATTAATTATATATATATATATATATATATATATATATATATATATATAGCTGTATATATTCGCAGCTTTATATATTATATATCGACCACTGTTTTAAATTAATGTTTTGGACGGTGGAAAAATTCTTTCTTCGTTCTGTATTCACTCGGACATATATATATATATATATATATATATATATATATATAATTAACACGCTCAGCTATTGGGCGTGTATAATGATAATATACGCGGTAAAAGTCTACCGAGCGCCCATAGCTCAGAGGTAGAATCGCTGACTGACGCCAGTTCGGTCGGGTTTCAATCCTGGGTTAAAAAGCAATCGGAGTCTAACCGTACTGATGAGCTGTGATACAACGAAACAGATCTGTCTGCGGATGACTATATATATATATATATATATATATATATATATATATATATAACTAGGAAATTACTGGTGGTTAACGCAGAAATGTGTCATTAATGCGTACAATATTAGAAAAATAGAACGATGATAGATAATGAATGAATATCGGTTCAAATCACTTGTCAAGTTTATCAGATACTCGTCAGGACAAGATAGCTGCACTAGATTGTCTATTGGGCCCTACAGATGACATACGATAAACAAACTATATAACTCCGATCCTGAGAGGATGTAATGGCAGAGTATCTTTGTCCAGATTGGAGAATTCTTTTTAAGGATGAAGTATCCAGCTCGAAGCATCGGTTAATCGAAGTTGAACCTGGTCAGATGGGTGAACTCTTAGGAATACCAGGTGGATTAAGCTTGTATATGGAGGGTGGTGTAATGGATAACAGCTCGGAAGTGGGAATCAGAAAACCGAATTCCCAATACAGTCGGGTTTTTTTTATATTAACTTACACGCAAATAACCTTGGAAAATATATGAATTCGCTTCTCTCCCTATCTATTGGTTAATTAGCAAGAATTGTATCAGTAAACCTTTATTATCTCAGAAAATTCTAACAATTTAAAGATAATTTACGGCTTTAAATAACATGCAAAAGGTTGATAAGCAGTAAAAACAAACCAACGAATCAAACAGTTATTGCAAACAAGAATAACGGAAAGTAATAGTAAACATAGAAAGTAGATAATTCTCCCAGATAAATAACTCTGAAATAAAATTTACCACAATTTTCATCAGATTTTTGTAAAATAAATGATAATTTAATTAGAATTAAATAGAATTAAATATATTAAATTGCGTCAATTTAACCATCACACTTTGTACATATTCTCTTAATCAGCACTTTCCTCTCTTACGTCTAAAAAACTATCTAATTTATTAACCCTCTACTTTGAGTGACTCGTTGACCTTGTAATGAGTGAATATTTAGTAGAAAAAATAAAAAAAATAAAAACAGACAAAATAAAACAGGGAAGGGAGATGGACGTAAGAAGTCCCGAAGGCCCTAGTGATTTCGGTTATACAACATCACTGACAACACCCAACACCGCCATTTGAAAACCGTATTTTGCGAAGTATTATTATTATTGAAATCTATTCAGTGATGGTTTGAAACAACAAAAATATTCTTTAATGACCTTCTGTCAACTCTTGAGATTTTATAGAACAAACGCTTTCCTCAGGGTATTTGTTGTGCTTAAAAGGTTAGTATTTTTGCAACGTTTTCATGCCAGGTGGTATTCTGATAGAATCATAGCGCTTCTGGAGATTCTTTGGAATCAACCACAGGGCAGCAATGACAGCTGGTACAACTTTGTCCGATAGGTTACACATTCTTGCAGCATCTACCCACCACTTCACAATCTTTCTACCTTCTTGATCTGGAATGTCTCAATTTCCAGGACACGTCACATCTGTTAACAGACAATTAAGAGAATTTTTATTACCAACGTTGTATTTGGTTTAGTGTGTTCGATAAGTCCGTGAGAATGAAATGAAGTTTTACATGATTATTTTCCAGGGTCTTCTCCGGTTTATGAACTTGTTAAAAGTTTTGAGTCCACAATTTTGACAGCAAATGAGATTTTCTCATGGTACTGTTTGTACTCTCTCTGTATAAGCATTTCGTAGAAGCTTATATGTATTCAGTTAGTTAAATGCCATACGGGATGCGCGTTTGGGCGATCATGTCTCTTTCGAGACATGACTGAATAGGCAGAAGGTTCTCTCGTAGTAGGTTGTCATTCTTTCTGCGATAGACTGGTTGCCAACCATGGCTATAGGACCCAATCGATCCTGCTATTCCACCGATAGCTAGAGCGAGAAGCGACAAATACATTTCTTAAGAGTATAACAAATGCAACGAACTCAACTGGAATTCAAACTCTGCTCTCCTATTTCTCATTCTGTGCCGAGACTCATTGCACCACAACGCACATCTCCATGATATATATTACAGTCTTTATCTTTTTAGCGCACTTATCTCATTCTGCCAAATGATAAATATGTCTTTTCAGCGAATTTGTATTTAGAGCCTAGTCGTCTGCACACTCTCATTTAAGGTCACACAATAACCAGTCCCACGAGGAATCATCTTTGTCCTCCTTCGTTTCCTACTCAGTAGGTTGGAGTAATGGATAGCGGCTCGGATTGAGGATTCTGAGAACCGAGTTCAAATTCCACCCGAATCCATTACATTCATTTACGTGCTAACACCCTTGGGAAAGGTATGAATCTATCTCTTCTTCCTCCAGATATGGATAAATACTAAAACAGACAGGGTTCTATAACTTTGGGTTGCAACCGATCTAGAAGAAGGGAATTTTTGAATTCAAACCAGCCTGGGAAGGATTTGGCTTCGTCAAGGTGTCTGCTCCAAAGAATACAACTTCTACTGCTGCTGCAGTACACGTGGTGACCCTACGGCTGTAATGAGTCATAGGATATATGAATCTGGTTTTTCATTGAAATTGTATACGCAGAACTATTTCTTTACAGAAAATCTCTCTGTTATAATAAGCTCTTTATATACCTTCTTCATTCGATATTATCCTCATTCAAAGTTCTACTATCAGCAGCAGGATTTTGATCGTTGCACCCTCAGGCCTTCTTCAGGCGTTTGCTAAACCTTCGGGGAATTTCAAGCGGAACACACTATTTAACCTATAGGAGTATATTGTTTATTGTTCAGTTTGTTTTACTATCCGGCCCAATTATTGAACTCACAATTACTATGTCACCAAATCAAGGAACCAAAGGGTTAATCCACTAAGCTGTTTTGGGGCATTAAACCTAATGTTATTTTATACTACCTGCTACTGACACTGGCAGCATGCAAGATAATGATCCAAAGATTCATCTCTAATACAGTCTTCTTCTGCTGATCAATTAGTTTCCGCCAAATGTTTTGGCTAAATGTATCCGTAAATTCTATGCTAACAGTTTTTTTTTCGCACCTCTCGCTTGTGGAACTCCCTTCCGGCTTCTTGATTTCCGGCCAACTCTTATTTGCAAAAATTTAAATGCAATGTCAATCGGTATCTACTGTCATCCTGAATACCCTTTCCTCTTAATATTAATGTTCTTTCTAATTTTTCCACATTCTGCAACCCCCGTGTGCCTTAGTGGCTTTACTGCCTTGCTTTACTTACTTTGGAGTGATAATGATAAAAAATGAAAACAAAAGAAATTGATCGCTGTCATAAAATACATGCTATTTCATTTTGTTTTACAATTGTTATTCTAACTTGTGTAAGTATTTCTCTCTTCACATTCAAAGTTGTACACAAACTTAAAATTCTAATGTATTTATACTAAGTTTCCTGTGGATCAACAATTGCAAATGAATTCATTGTCTATTCATCAATTTGCGTCAGTTCATTGTTAAATCTACAGACTTTGAAATCGCACATTCTGTTTTAATATCTTCATAGTAAAAGTGGACATTCTTAACCAATGAGTCAATTCAGGAATTATACGTGGTAAGTAGATTCAAGTGAGCCATGCCAAGCGACTTATTTAACTTTGTCCCTTCTCATGACATGTCATATCCGATTCCTATTTCTCGTAGAACCAAAGGAAATGGAATCAGGTCTATCACAAAGAGAAGTGATGAAAAGGTGTCGACCTGGAATATCCGAATTATTAACATTGTTATTACTGACTGAGCGAGCGAGCAGTACGCAGACAGTGATACTGAGATACGGATAAGAGAATTCATTCTACCCGTCATGGCATCGAGTCTGACAAGGTTATACCAAACATATTAATCACAACTGATAAAAGTGCGCGATATGGTGACAGGTTATAGTAAAAGTGGCGTATGACTTTGCAGGTGGCGCCGAGTCAAAAATAAATACCTTCGGTAGTCGATTGAGAGGGTTTTCAACTATCTAGATGAGAGTCCCAAGTTACCATAGCTGTCGCACCCTTTAAACTTAATATAAAACAACCCTCCCAATACTCAGACATGATAGTGTCCCCGCTGCACAATGCGTCAGCCTCCAAGAGACATGCACACTCCACCCACGTCTACAGAACAGGTGTAGAGGCTCATCCCTTGTTCCCTATTTAGGATGTGGTATCCGGCTTTCTCTTTTCCAATCTTTTCACTTTTCTTTTTTTTGTTTATTTTTTTTCATTTGGAGTAGATAGACTAAACTATCGCCCGGTTCACACTCCACCCACGTCTATTGAACAGGTGTAGAGGCTCATCTCTTGTTCCCTGTTTAGGATGTGGTTTCCGGCTTTCTCTTTTCCAATCTTTTCACTCTTACGTAGCCTCCTGGACATCAGTGGCGTTACCGCCTTGCTTGGGGTGATATGTTTAAAAAATAAATAAAAAAATTAACCGACAAAGATATCAGTTCTACTGAAACAGGATATTTTTGGCATTCATCAATAAAAAATGTTTTAACAATTAATCTAGATAAGGACGAAGGACAATTCTGCGTGGTATTATTATTATTATTATTATTATTATTATTATTGTGTCATTTTCATCATAATTCGATTTCTGCTATAGTCACGCTACCAAGTCTGCAGAACGACCTAAGGCAGGTCGTGATGTGTTGCTATGGCTACATTTCACTTTTTTCTATCTTCAATAACATTTCTAGCGTTAAATAAAGTTCTTACTCTGCGGGCCTTACTTAACAAAACAATTTTTCGTATATCCCTTTAGTTGGGGTTTCCAGTGATTTTTTAATGTGTTGTTTTGTTCCACTTTTCATCATTCCAAGTGCACCTACTATTACTGGTACTATTCTTGTTTTCAATTTCCACATTTTATTTTCCAAGTCTTTATATTTTGATAGTTTTTCAAATTTCTTGGTTCCTATGTTACAATCTGCTAGACAAGCCATATCAATTAGTAGGCAAGATTTTTCTTTTTGGTTTTTGACAATAATGCCCGGCCTATTAGCTTCAATTTTTCTGTCTGTGTAGACAGTGTAACCCATTGAATTGTGATCTGTTCTATTTATCTAAACGGTGCGGGGTGATGTTCATACCAGTGTTTTTATATATTTTCCATAGTGTTTGCACATTGTCCCGCGTAAATATTGCCCCACTCTATCGTGACGATTTTTATATTCATTTGTACAGAACATCCTGAGATTAGATGGTCTAATTTTTCCTGATATTTGTTACATAACCTGCATTTTGGATCCACAATATTATGTATGATATTTTCATGAAAGTTCATAACAAAAATCTCTGGTTCTGCGCTGCAAGAATAAAACCTTCAATTTCAGACTTTAATTCAAATGCTGGTAACCATCGATGAGTATTTAATGACTATATTGAATCCATTGCTAAATCTGCTGCTATGAAAGTCGGCTCCCTGTGCAGGGCCCGGAAATTTTTCCCACCTGCAACTATTCTGCACATATACAAATCTACCATCCGCCCGTGTATTGAATATTGCTGCCATATCTGGTCGGGTGCCCCTGCTGCTCTCCTTGGGCTTCTTGACAAAATACAAAGGAGGATCTGTAACGTGGTTGATACTGACTTGGCAGACCGGCTGCAGCCGCTCTCACACCGGCGTGATGTAGCTTCCCTGTGCCTTTTCTACAAGTACTTTCATGGCTTCTGCTCCGATGAGCTTAGATCACTGGTGCCGCCTAAGCATGAATTTACACGAGATACTAGATTAGCAACTAGGTCCCACCCTTTTACAGTTAAACAAATAAGATGTTGTTGTAAATTCTACTCCAACAGCTTATTTTCTCGCGCTTCCCGCCTGTGGAACTCCCTTCCACAAGTCTGCTTTCCCGACAGTTACAATCTCCAGGTGTTTAAATGTAGGGTCAATAGACACCTCCTATCACACTAACTCCCAACTATTCTCACAACACTCTCATCTACCCAACCCTCATTCTCGGTATCCTTACCCGCCCATCACCCACCCTCTGTTATTTCCTATATTTAATCAGCCTTTCGCCACTCTACGTAGCCCCCTGCACAGTAGTGGCAGTGACATGCCTTGCTCGGGGTGAAACGCTTATAAAAAAAAAAAATACTGGTTCCCGCTCAATCACCGAAGTTAAGCAACGTTGAGCCTGGTCAGTGGCTAGATGTGTGACCGTTTGGGAATACCAGGTGCTGTAAGCGTTTATCGACGGATGTGCGATATTAGCCATGCAGAGGTTTGACTTGCCAGCGTTGTTTTTATCTGTTCAAGAGATTTATCCTTGGCTTTTATTTTCATGTTATTTTTACTGCAGCAGTTGGTTCTTAGCTTCCGTCTTGATTTTCTAGAGAATCTACTAAATGTAAATCTCATTATTATTATGACATTTTTCATCATATTTCGATTTCTGCTATGGTTGCATTACCAACCAAGTCTGCGTGAAGATCTAAGGCAGGTCGTGGCGTGTTTTTATGGCTCCATTTCATGTTTTTCTATCTCCCCTATCATCCCTAGCGTTATATAGACAAAGTTCTCCTTAGTGTGTGGGCTGTACTTAATAAGACAATTTTTTGTATATCTCTTAAGCTGGGGTTTCCAGGGATTCTTTCAATGTGTTGTTTTGTTCCATTTTTTATCATTCCAAGTGCACCTACTATCACTGGCACAACTCTTGTTTTCAATTTCCACATTTTTTCTATTTCAATTTCCAGGTCTTTATATTTTGACAGTTTTTCAAATTCCTTGGTTGCTATGTTACAATCCACTAGAAAAGCCATATCAATTAATAGAAAAGTTTTCTCTTTCTGGTTTTTAACAATAACATCTGGCCTATTTGCTTCAATTTTTCTGTCCGTGTGGATGGTGTACTCCCATAGAATGGTGACATCTTCTATTTCTGTAACCGGTGCTTTGTTTACAACCAGTGTTTGTTTACAGATTTTCCATAATGTTTGCACATTGTCCAATGTAAATATTGCCCAACTCTATCGTGGCGATTTTTATATTCATTTGGAGCAAGCACAGAACAGCCTGAGATTAGGTGGTAAATTGTTTCTTGGTGTTTATCACAAAACCTGCATTTTGGATCCATAATATTATGCATAATATTTGCCTGAAAGTTTCTAATGAAATGACTTTAGTCTTGTGCTGCAAGAATAAAGCCTTCAGTTTCAGACTATAATCCAGATGCACGTAACCATCGATGAGTATTAACTTTATCAACATTGGATTTATTGACACGTTCTGTATATCATTATTATTATTATCTTGTTTGCATTCATTACAAATATTATTATTTTGGTGTATATCGGTGTGTAAAATCCTTGCGTACATAGAAAACAGCTCTGAATGTATTTTAAAATCTATGGCAGAATAAAAATTTAAGTAAGAATTGAAATAATCCAAACGACAACATTGTCAACAATATCGAGGAAAGTTTTGGAGCATTCTGGAGACTTACTGTCACATGAGCTTCAGTTAAATTCATTATTTATACGTCGCAAGAATACTCATAATAATTCGTCATCGTGTTTCTGATAATAGAATAAATGGTGAATCAGTTCGGCTTGTGTGAATCGAGAGAGTGAAATCATTTTATGGGCCGTCATCTTCTTCATCATCGGTAGTATCATTGCTTTTGCCTTTCGTCATCGTCATGTCATCAAGATAATTTGCAGCCACTAAATTCCAGGAATAAATGGCAGACATGCTGAGAAAATTTGACCACCCGAGGCAACAAAGACATCATCAAGATGCCTCTCATTTTCATTTCTCTCTACTATTCAAATCTGACTATTGTCTTGCTTTATTTAAAGATAAGAAATTCAATGATATCTATCTATCTATCTATCTATCTATCTATCTATCTATCTATCTATCTATCTATCCTCGGTTTTGCACTTGGCGACACAGGTGGAGTCATTTTGTTTACTCTTCTAATTTTTAAAATTTGTCTTCGCTTTCTTTTTAACCTTTCTTGACAATGTATTTGAACGAAAATATCACTTGGTCGCAATTGTAGTATTTCGGATGTCACTAAAATTGCGTGTAGTTCAAGAAAGGGCATTTTTATTTTGAAATAAAATTCCATTTAAACTTATTACCAACTAATTATTTTAAAACAAGAAAAACAGATTAACTTGACGAAATACTTCACGCCCAGAGAATTAATAACGAAAAAAAAAAAAATTTAAATAAATATAAGATAAAAAATTGTGGGAAAAATAAATAGTTATTTCTGTACTAGTGGCTTTGACAATATGTTTGTCTATTTAATACCGGCTTTTATAAGAGGCACACAGTACTGATTGAATTCCCTATTCTAGCAGTATTCGACTCCATGTTGAGAGGCTTTTCTTCACTGATTTTCATGTTTATAGTGATTTTATCAGGACGTGACGATCACGGATCTCCACAACTTCCTACTCTTTGGAGTTCTAAGAAATCTTTCTCTTTTTACTATCCCTCTTTGTTCTTTTGGATCTGCATTGTGGTGCAGTGGACATCGGTTCGGAACGAGTAATCGGTAGAGCCGAGTTCGAATTCCAGTAGAATTCTCCCTCCAGGAGAATAGCAGAACAGATTAGGTCCTATAGCCTTTTTTGGCAACCAGTCTATCGCAGAAAGTAATAGCAACCTACTGCGAGAAAATCTTCTGCCCAGTCAGTCGTGTATCTTTCGAGACATGATCACCCAAACGTGTATCACGTATGGCACTTAACTAACTGACCTTTTTCTTTCAGCTCGTTGGGCTAACGGCCATATAATCTTGAAACACATGTTCTCGTATGATCAACGACATTCAGCAACGTCGCGTTTGGTTAGTCTCTAGATGGTTGACCTCTTTTCTTTTGGCTTGCGAGTGATGTAAACGATAACAGCACGGAAGTGGAAATCAAAGGTGTGAGTTCCAAACTCCAACCTGCCCCCAAACCTATCTGCGTTACCTTCACAAATATACGAGGTATTCGCACTAACTTTAATAGTGTAGAGTCTTTCCTTCTAACTAACTCACCCGATATCTTAGCTATATGTGAGACTAACCTTGACCCTCCTATCCCCTCTTCAGAGCTGTTCGTTCCTGGTTACCTTCCTCTCTTCAGGAAGGACTCCAATGTCCATATGCATGGGCTTGGTGTATATGTCAGCGAACAACTCCCCCTAGCCAGGGTCACATCTCTTGAATCCCTTGATCATTCCTTCATGTGCTTCCGTCTCTCACTTCTAAGCTCGGTTAGCTATCTCTTCTTCCTCTACCGCTCCCCCTCCTCCTCTGACTGTACGTTACTTGATTGCATCTCGACTAACATCGACAGGGCCATTTCTTCTCACCCATCTGCCCATATATTTGTGTTTGGCGATTTTAACGCCCACCACACCAAGTGGCTTGAAAACTCAGCCACCGACCTTGCTGGGATCCGCACCATGCACTTTTCAATAGCCCAAGCTCTAACGCAAGTGGTGGACTTCCCCACGCGTTTCTCTAAAAACCCTAACGGAAGGGACTCTTTACTCGACCTTTGTTTCACCTCCATCCCAGACTCCTGCACTACCAGGCAACTCTGCCCCCTTGGAAACTCTGACCACGCCGTAGTCTCCGTAAACATATCAATCCACACTAACTCTACCCAAGAAAACCAGACCAGCAGAATATCATACTGCTACCAAAGAGCCGACTGAGACTCGTTCAGGGACTTCCCCTGCGACGTCCCCTGGAACAACGTCTTTGATCTTCCTGTCGAAGACTGTGCCTCCGAAGTCTCCTCTTGGGTTAAGGCTGGCATCGATGCTTTTATCCCTGCCAGAAAATTCCAACTAAAACCTAATTCGTCCCCCTGGTTCTCACCCGCTTGCTCGGCCGCTATTGCCCACCGGAACCATTTCTTCCGGCTCTATCGAAGCTGCTCGTCGAACCAAAACAGGCGCCTTTTCACCTCAGCACGGAACAAGTGTAAAAAAGTACTGAACGAAGCCAAGAGGGCGTTTGCTACCAGAATTAGGCAACGCATAGCATCCTCTAAGTTTGGCTCCAAAGATTACTGGCGTCTCTGCAAAGGCGTGCTCAGCAGGAACAAGACTTCAATACCCCCACTAATCAATGAATTTGAAGTTCTCACCTCCCCAGCCGACAAGGCTGAATGCTTTTCCCGTAAATTCTCAACCAATTCGACACTGGACTCGTTAGGAATACCTACACCAGACTTCCCACCCAGAACTAAGGCTCAACTAAATAACGTCCACATTTCACCCTCGCTGGTCGCCAAGATAATTGCGCAACTTGACCCACACAAAGCGAGCGGCGGTGACGGAATCCCAGTCATAGTACTGAAGAAATGTGCCCCAGAACTCTCCTCTGTCCTCTCTAAACTCTATAACCTCTGCCTATCTGCTTCCTGCTTTCCTGCCTGTTGGAAGTCCTCCTGCGTAGTACCTAAATTTAAGAATTCTGGCGAACCCTCAGACCCCGCCAATTACCGTCCTATTAGTCTCCTTCCAATCTTTGGCAAAGTTTTCGAAGCCATTATCAACGCCGAGGTGATTCAGCACCTTATGACCAACGGGCTTCTCTCTGACAAACAGTATGGGTTTCGCTTCACCAGGTCTACTGCTGATATGCTAACGACCATTACCGAGTACATATACCAGTCACTCGACAAGAATGGTGAAGCCCGAACCGTTGCCTTGGATATCTCCAAAGCATTCGACAGGGTCTGGCATGCTGGCCTCTTGTGCAAACTGCGGAGCTATGGGATAAATGGACATCTGTTTGACCTCATCCAGTCCTTCCTCTCTAACCGCACATTAAAGGTGGTATTAAATGGGCATGCCTCCCAAAACTACCAGACGAACGCTGGCGTCCCTCAAGGTTCTATCCTAGGTCCCACGCTATTTCTGATCTACATTAATGATCTCCCCGACACCATTAGATCCCAAGTTGGCATGTATGCCGACGACACAACAATCTACTCCCGCATCGATCAGAAACCAGGTCTGGACGACAAAGTGAACCTCGCTGCCGCACTTGAAAGGAACCTCCAATCCGTAGTGACCTGGGGTAGGAAATGGTTGGTAAATTTCAATGCCTCCAAAACAAAGCTGTTATCAACTAACCACCATAGACAATCGCATCTACCTCCCATTAGCATGGGACAGGCTAGCCTCCCAGAGAGTAAAATACTACGCCTCCTTGG
This sequence comes from Ascarosepion bandense, assembly GCA_037127315.1. Classification (NCBI taxonomy): domain Eukaryota; kingdom Metazoa; phylum Mollusca; class Cephalopoda; order Sepiida; family Sepiidae; genus Ascarosepion; species Ascarosepion bandense. Next base: position 1,441,686 of record JBBBDQ010000814.1, on the reverse strand, counting down.
CCTTACACTCTCGGCGGACCTCAAATGGAATGACTATATTGAATCCATTGCCAAATCTGCTGCTACGAAAGTCGGCTCCCTGTGCAGGGCCCGGAAATTTTTCCCACCTGAAACTATTCTGCACATATACAAATCTACCATCCGCCCGTGTATTGAATATTGCTGCCATATCTGGTCGGGTGCCCCTGCTGCTCTCCTTGGGCTTCTTGACAAAATACAAAGGAGGATCTGTAACGTGGTTGATACTGACTTGGCAGACCGGCTGCAGCCGCTCTCACACCGGCGTGATGTAGCTTCCCTGTGCCTCTTCTACAAGTACTTTCATGCCTTCTGCTCCGATGAGCTTAGATCACTGGTGCCGCCTAAGCACGAATTTACACGAGATACTAGATTAGCAACTAGGTCCCACCCTTTTACAGTTAAACAAATAAGATGTAACCGTAAATTCTACTCCAACAGCTTCTTTTCTCGCGCTTCCCGCCTGTGGAACTCCCTTCCACAAGTCTGCTTTCCCGATAGTTACAATCTCCAGGTGTTTAAATGTAGGGTCAATAGACACCTCCTATCACACTAACTCCCAACCATTCTCGCAACACTCTCATCTACCCAACCCTCATTCTCGGTATCCTCACCCGCCTATCACCCACCCTCTGTTATTTCCTATATTTAATCAGCCTTTCTCCACTCTACGTAGCCCCCTGCACAGTAGTGGCAGTGACATGCCTTGCTCGGGGTGAAACGCTTATAAAAAAAAACCTTTGAGAAGGATACTAATACACCTGTTCTTCTTCCAGCTATGGGTTAATTAGTGGGACTTTTATTACTAAACCACTATTATTTCAAAAGAATGTATAATCTAAAAATTATTTTCCACCCTACAACCCCTTTCCTCAGATACGAAATGTTGCTAGCGTCTAGCTACTCTATCGCTATTTCCATGGACAATGTTCAGACGAGTTACATTTCTTAGGTCCACAACTTCAGGCCCTTACAGCTAAAATCCGCCATGCTACATACACAGGGCTGAATCATCCTCAATTCCTTCGAATTCCGTTACTAAAAAGAAAGTTAAATTCGAACAGCTTCTTCACAAGACCCGCTACTTTGTTGAAAAGACACCTAAGGAGATGCTTCCCCAATCACTAAAATCTTAATCCCTTCAAGTCTAGCGTTAATCGTTATCTACTTTCAGCAACCTCATTCATTGACCATCTATTTTGAGTGGCTTTTGTGTCTTGTATTATGTTAACAAACGTTATAATAATAATGAAAGGTGTGACCTGAGCTTAGTCTGACACATGGTTATATTTATGGAGCACTCTGGAATGATCAGCAAAATTAGATCTGCAATCATTGCTATAAAATGATGCATCTCAAATAAGGTTTGGCATAAGACTACAAATATTGGGATTACTCAGTAGTCAGTTAGTTAAGTGCCATACGTGATACACGCTTGGGCGATCATGTCTCGAAAGAGACATGACTGACTAGTCAGAAAATTATTCAGCAGTATGTTTCCATTACTTTCTGCGGTAGACTGGTTGCCAGCCAATGCTATAGAACTCAATCTATCCTGTTATTTAACCCATAACTAGAGGGAAGAGACGGATTAATACCTTTCCCAAGTGTATTTGCGCGTAAGTGAATGCAAGGAATTTAACTGGAATTCGAACTCGGCTACTCCAGTTTCTCATTGCGAGTCGATATCTACTGCACCAGAACGCACTCAGTGCTCATGATCTAAAAATGATTTAAAAATGTAGTTTCCTATTCATTATCCCCAGAACAAGACTGTCTGGCTTCGGGCTTTCCTTCATTTTATTTCAATTGTAAACTACTATTACTTCCGACGAGTTTTTAATTATTCGACATTAATTTTCGATTTCATCTTCATATTTTAACCGGATGTAGACAAAGTTGGATAAGTCGCGTGCCAAGAAGTACGTCATGTCTCAAGAATTCCTGATTTCTCTCACTATCTGAAGAGCGTGCCAAATGCAGACAATGAGAACTGAAGACTTACTCGGCAAACACAGCATTATGGCCTATTGTTACCAAAGATTGCGGTGCGAGATTCACCGCATGAGCCTTAGCTTTCGAAGAATAGATTCCATATTATTGGCCACTGTAAGATTCTCAAGCTTGCGTCATGCTGTTCTCTGCCGCAAAAACTTATAGCAACCAAAGTGCGCCATTATGGACACATCAATTGCAATTTCCTCCGGGAATTAGGCGTGGTACACTGTTGACGTTAGCGACTTTCTGATGTGCATTAAGTTGGATGTTTAAAGCAAACTTCACATACATATACACATACACATCTACACATAAACACACTCATACATGAAGGTACAAACATACACTTAAATACATCTGTGTGTGTACATATATATACTGACGAAGAATAAAATTGTAACATCCTGAAAATGTATTTAATTTCAAGATTAACCATAGAGATAATATAGTGATTAATATTGATGGTATGGAAAGGGTGGTCTCATTGATTTTGCTATTAACGTTCATACCATTATCCTTCATGGTGTTATCAGTAGGGTCGGTCAGTTTTACTCTTTTTCTCCAAATCAACTTTGAAAAGGTCTAGATAGATGGCATATAATAAAATAAAAAACTCATACCATATTTTAGATTCATAGCTTTAAACCCCTTTTGAGGAAATGCAATCAAAAATCGGCATTGAAAATGCGTTTAAAAAGCCATTCATTTTGGCAATATTTAATTGAAAAATGTTATTATTTCAACAGTAAATAAAAAAGGTTTACTATTTTAATATGTAAATTTTATATCACACGAAAATTAATTCAATCCAAATATTTATATAATCATATCATCAAAATTTTAATTGTAAAATACTTTAGAAATAAAGGAAGATCGTAGTTGAAAACGTAAGGTTTTAGCAAAAATGTGTCTTTGTCTTGCTTCAAAACCATAAACAAAATCAGAAATTTTAGATGTTAATTTAACTTCTCTTTCAACATCTGATAAGGTTAAGGAAAATCAGGCAACTCTAATTTTCTCTTATTTATAAGAGATGTTTGAATTTCATATTCTGAAAAACTTAAAGTGGTTGCAGGTTTACAAATTTTATTTTCGGATGTCTTAATTCTGACCAGTTTTATCAATTGGTCTACTGATTGTTATAAATTCCACTTGTGGCAAATTATGATATTCTCTTTGACACAATTTGTGGGCCTGTAAAAGCAGTCGAGCTTCTTGTTGTACCATAAACATATTTAAAACAGTTCTAAATGGTGACTCATTCTGATGTAATGAACAGCAAATTGCATGTAATTTTTAATGAAGATTCTTTTCCAGAGAAGTCACAAAGCCTGCCATACATCCAATAATTGTATCTGTGTTGTCTAAAAGATCAGCTTTTTCTCCCCAAACACTAAAAAAGCGTCTTCTGTCGTACCTGTAGTTGAAACTATCCCATGAATCAGGTATTTTCCAGTTTCAGTTCCTGTCTCTTGAGAAAATGTTAAACGGTTCTGGTCCCCTTTCTTTTTTAAATTTAATGTCACCATTTTCCCCTATAACTTATTTATACAGCAAATATTCTTTATTCATCTTGTCATTAACTTCTCAACAAACAAGCTTTTTAATATCCTCACTGTCTTTCATGTGTCATCACTTTTATTTTAGACTTTATCTATTTTTGATTTATCAATAAAAATGTTTTTAAAATCAAATCCTGGGTAAAAAAAAGACCCATAGATTGTAAATCCAAAAGATGCTTCAAGATTGGCGGAAACATCTGCTCGATATTGCGTTTTTTTTTCCAGACATTTTAATAAAACGTTTTTTAAAATATTACTTTAGGAAATAATAATAAATTAAACTACACTGTGCATTTATATTTTACTTAAAATTGAAGCTTACGGCCTATCACGTTGAATACACCGGTTCTCGCTCGATCACCGAAGTTAAGCAACGTTGATCTGGGTCAGTACTTAGATGGGTGACCGCTTGGGAATACCAGGTGCTGTAAGCGTATAGTGACGGATGTGCGTTGTGGTGCAGTGGATATCGGCTCGGAAAGAGAAATCGGTGAGCCGAGTTCGAATTCCAGTTGAATACCCTGCATTCACTTAAGCACTGGTACCCTTGGGAAATGTATTAATCCGTCCCTTCCCTCCAGTTAAATAACAAGAGTTGGACTTGGGGACCCTTCCCTTAAAAACAAATCCCAATGAATCTTATGAATCTTGATACTCGAAAAGAAAAAAAAAGTATTACTAGACACAAAACTTATATAAAATCAACAATAAATTGTTGAAAGAAAGAGGTATTACCAGCAATAAATAAATAAAATTTAGTTGGCAATAAATGATCCACCGAGGTTGGTTTGCAATAAAAACAAAACAACCAGCCAACAACTTAAAAAATGCAAGTAATATCTTTTCTTACCTTATATTTCACAAAAGCCTCCTATTCAAAAACAAAATATTCGCTAATATAATGGTGTAAAGACAAATAATCAGCCATTAAATTTAAATCCGATTCATTAAAAATAAAACGTGAAACCGATGTTTTTAGTCTTTTAGTTTTTTTTCCGAAATAAAACTATCGCTTATAATAAATTAGGACATGCTTATCATTTATGAATGGTTTTACTGCATTCAGTGCAAAAAAAAATTCTTTCGGAAAAAAAAACAAAAACTAAAAAATAGTTTTTAATTGATCTTGTAGTGAATAAAAAATTAAGAATCAAAATCAACTTTCTTCATTTTTACAAAAATTCACAATGACGTGTGAAATCCTGGTTTTTTCCCAAATAGAAAAAGAGTTGACCATGTGCTTAAAGAAAAAGTCGAAACCAGATTTCGCAAGAAGGTGTTAAATTGATTTTTGACCAATGGGAGCGACTTGCAAGACTTGAGGACTTCACGAGTCAGTGTAAAAAATCTAATGACAATAAAACAGCCCCTATCAGCGTCAGTGGGACAGTCAGGGATGGAAGCAGCAAAGACTACAAGCTAAAGTGTAACGAGAGAAGCTTCAACGCTGACCCGGACATTTGTCCTCTTTCTTTCTGCTGATTTCGTCTACTTCTTCTTCTCCATCCAAAGACATTCCTACTGAATACATACATACATACATACATACATACATACATACATACGTACGTACGCATATACTCTTTGAGCAATTATTACTACGAACATCTTTTTTGAACACGAACTCTACCTTCAACTTCTTAATAATGTTTCTAATTGAACATTAACTTCTACAACTTGTATTATTCTTTCCTTTTAATAAATTTCTATTTTAAAATGCAAAATGTATATTTTATTTTTACACTGTTCCACACATGTTTTTTAATCATCTCACCTCAAGCAAGGCATTCTACTGCCACTGTTGCGCAGGGGGTTACAGTGGGGAAAGTGATGAGAAAGAGGGGTTAGAAATATAAAATGTTAGGAGGAGGGTAATAGACGGATGAGGATACCGAGGATGGGGGTAGAGTAGATGGAAAAAGATCTTGTGAGAATGGATGCGAGTTAGTGTGATAGGAGATGTCTATTGTCCTTACATTTAAATTCCTGGAGATTGTAGCTGTCGGGGAAGCAAGTATATGGAATTGCACAGGCGGGAAGTGCGTGAAAAAAAAGCTGTTAGAGTAGAAATTACGGTTACATTTTATCGGTTTCACTGTAAAAGGGTGGGACCTAGTTGCTAATCTAGTAGCTCGTGTAGGGGACACCAGTGATCTAAGTTCTACATATTCCAAACTACCGACAACCAACCTTCTGATAACGATAAAAACCTTCTGATAATTCTGATGATTATAACTCTGGATAAAACTTGTAAACTGTAGGGAGTTCGGTTAAGTATGACACAATGCCGAATCAAAGAAACATTAACCAGATTCCTCCGTTACAATCTTAACATAACCAGCGATTTGAATACATCGATGTTGCTTTTTTTAACTGCACGTAAATAATTTATTTTAAACTAAAATATATAAAGCATTTTATTTATTATAAAAATCATATGTGTACTATTTCATATGTTTATCTTTTTCTGTATTTTAAAGAAACATTAAACCTCAGTTTTAAATAGATTTACATTCATTTTATTTCTAAGCATTTGAACAATCCTGCCTGATTATTTATTCCACTTAACACTGCAACAATCTCCGAGATATTAATTAATTTGATTTTAATTGTATTTCCTCGAATGAAATCGAAATTTTTATGGCATCATGCCTCAACAATCTAGACCTGTCCAAGAGTTTGGTTAAAAAATCAACTTCCACTAATGTGTAGGATGGCCTTGTGGGTCAGTTTATATAGTTCCTTCTAGCAAAATTCCGTGTGGATAGGTTGATGTGGCATGAATGCTGATTTTATGCTTTGAGTGGTCATGTTGATTTCTCTATTAATATTGATGGTTTGGTTAGGATGACCTTGTTAGTGGTTTTCTTAATATTGATGGTATCGTCAGGTTGATGGTATAGTTAGATTTGCTATGTTGATGGTTGTATTGGTGTTGATGCTTTTATTGACGTTGATGTTAAGGTGGATATTTCGATGGGGAAGTTCAGGTTGATAGTCACAGTCGTCAGATTGATGACCGTATTACTATTGATGGTATACTCAACTGTAGTCATTTTAAGCTTTATTTTAATGTTAATGGTATGTTATACTCATCATTATGATGATATTATTAATAATAATGCTTTGGCGTGGGTGATATTTTTGATAGTTCTCTAAACTTTGATGTTAGAGATGTTGATAGTAGTAGCCACGTGGATCTTTTATTAATGTTGATGGATGGTTGCAGTTGGCATATTGGTAGTTTTGCTAATCTAGATAATTTAGCTAGGATGGCTATTTTGATAGTGTTCTTATTTCTGATGAGAATGCTTACAGTTAACCATATTGATGGATCCATTAATATTGATTTTGTTGTCGTGATGGCCATAGTCATGTTTCAGTTAATGTTAATGGTATGTTTTGTGTAGTCATTACGATTATTAATGGTGTGGGTGACTTTTTTTGACAGTTCTCTAAATTTTGATATTGGATAAGTTGATAGTATCATTATAGTAGTCACGTTGATTTTTTTTATTAATGTTGATGGATGGTTGTAGTTGGCATATTGATGGTTTTGCTACTCTTGATGATTTAGCTAGGATGGCTATTTTGATGGTGATCTTAGTCCTGATGACAAGGCTTACAGTTGCCATATTGATGGATCCATTAATATTGATTTTATTGTCATCATGGCCATAGTCATGTTTCATTTAATGTTCATGGTATGTTTTGTGTGGTCATTACGATGGTAATATTAATATCGAGGGCCTGGTTTGGGGGACATGTTGATGGTATAGTTAGGGTGGTTATGTGGACGGTATCGTTATACTAGCCATGTTGATTCTTCTATTAATATCGATAGGATGGTTAAAATTGCAATATGGATGGTGCTGTTAATGTTGAAAATGAATGGTAGGAGCGATAGCGGTGTCGTAATGAGAGTGAATGAGGCGTCGGTATTGATTTTGATGCTATTACTGAATGTTGAATGGCAGAAGGAAAATTTGTAGAGGTTGTTAAAATCGAGGCCGTTGTGGTTGGGTAGCAGATCGGTGGCGGGTGGTGTGTTGATAGTCAAGGTTTAGAAAAGGTGTTGTATTTCTCATAACGCTTTAAGTTAATGAACAGCGTTCTCGTTTTTCTTTTTTTTTTTACAATTTCTCTTCAACTTCGTCTTCTTATCTCGCTCTCTCTTCTCTCTCTTCCTCTTTAGTTGTCATCTGTTTTTTGCTGTTCACCTCAGTTAATTCGGATGATTGAGTTGATATTTGCAACTAAATAGCATTTAGCAAGTTTATGTGGTTGTGCGTAAAGCACTAGACTGCAGACCCCACAAATCAACACAAAAAGACAACAGTTAAAAGATATAACTGTAATAAAATATAATAATAAAATATAACTGTAATTTGCGAAGTTTGCATTCTGCGCCCTCGTTATCTATTCCTTCTTCAAAGTTATTTTCTTTGCCGTTTAGCCCGCCTTTCAGCGTTCTCCAACCCGTTTTATCTTTATTGGGCTTAACTTAGATTTAGTACAATCATGGGACTCTATTAAAGACCAAACTCAATACAGATTAGTAATTATCCATAAAACCAACTATTACCCGCAAAACGAGGTGCGTAAATCTAAGCTTAGTCAGACGCAAACATATTAGTATGTGATGCTCAAAAAGGATTGATTGCCTAACAAAATTCTTAATCGTAACCAAATTTTTAATCTGATGTGTTGATCAGTGGTGGTTTTAGCCTGCACAAAGCCATAAATGTGGAACACTCAGGAAGAGACGAATTGACTACAAATTAAAAGGTTTGAGGAGTTTGCTAACTGCAACTCAATGAATCGTTCATTGCTATTGAAAAATCTCGTGTGTTTCTGCTTTTTCTTTCTTCATTTTTATTTTATTCTTTCTTCGTTTTCATTTTCCAATTTCTTCTTATTTTCTACTTTTTCTTTTCTCAGACTTGTGTTTTTTTCTTCTTCTTTTCTTTTGAGCATTTTTCCCTCCTGGACATTTTCCTTCTTTTTTTTTCTTTTCTCACCTTCTTATTTTACTTTTTTATTTATCTCCTTGTTTATGTTGTTTTTCTTTCTTTCTTTCTTTCTTTCTTTCTTTCTTTCTTATTATCCTGTTTTTGCTTATTCTCTTTTTTATTTTATTTCTTTTTCCATTTTATCCTTTTTTATTTTTCTTTCCTTTTTAGTTTCTTTTCCTTTTTTTCCTTTTTACGTCCCCGCTTCATATCATCCCCTTTATTTTCCCTTTCATTTAAGTCTCTTTTCCATATCCTTTCCGTTTCTCCCTTCTTATCATCCCTTCTTCTTTTCTTTCTGGTTTCGTTTCCTCTTTCTTTTTTTTCCCGTTTCTCCCTTTTTATTATCTCTTTTCACTCCTTAAGAGACTCTTTTCCTCTTTTTCTCTTTCCTTTTCTCTCCTTTTTAGTTTCTTTCCTTCTTTTCCCCTTTCCTTTTGTCTCTTCTTCTTATCCCTTTCCCTTTCTTTTTAGTTTCTTTTCTTTGTTTTACCATTTCTTTTTCTTATTATTCCCTTTCGTCCCTATCTTGGTTTCTTTTTGTCTTTTCCCTTTCTCATTACCCCTTATTTTCTCTACATTCTAGTTTCTTTTCCTTTTTCTTTTCTTTTCTGCCGTTCTATCAATCCTTTTTATTTTTCTCTCCACCTTAGTTTATTTTCCTTTTCTTTTTTCTTATTATCCTCTTTTTATTTTTCTCTTTTTCGTTTCTTTTACTCCTTTTCCTCTTTCTCATCTTATTTTTCTATTTCCTTATCTCTTCTCCTTATTTTCATTTTTTCCATTTCACTTTTCTTTCCCTAATTTATTTTCCTTCTCCCAGTCTGATTGCCAACTTTTTCTTCTCTTGTTTTTATTTTTCCTTTTTATTTCTTCCTTCTTAATTAACTATTTTTCTTACTCGTTATTTTCTCATTTTCTTTCTTTTATTTTCTCCTCCTTTTCTTACCATTTTTCTTCCCTTTCTATTTTCCTTTCTTTTTCTCGCACCGTATAACCATTATCAAGCTGAGATCTTGTAATGTGATGGAATCATTATCTTCACTCTCTTCAGTATTCATTGGTTACATAATTTTTTGTTCTTTTACAATGACGCAGATGATGTCGAGAAAACCTAGTTTCCTAGAACTACGAGTTGATATTTTGTTGGTTCATTAGCAATATACAAGACAAATAGATCACTCATTTAAAAAAGAGCGAACGAAAGAGAGACAGAGAACGAGCGAGGGAATATATATATATATATATATATATAGATAAGTGTGAGTGTGTGAAGGGGGGGAAACAGATAACGAGAATAGTTTTCTCCCTCCCCGAGAACGAAAATATAACATTAAACAAAAAAAAAAAAAATCACACAAACACATCCGCAAGACAGCTGTTGGCCATATTGGTGCGTATTGATTTCTTTGATTAACGTAAATATTTCTGGTCGCTGCGACTAAACGCATCTGCTGTAATTTCGTGTTGTGCCATGCGTCGATCGATGCAAGCAGCCGTGATTATATCCATGCCCCCAGTCTGTCTTTATAAATAGAAAAAAAAGAAAAATCACTCCTCCATGAAATGGTATCAAGAACAAGAACTTCACTATTCTTCGATATCTATGTCTTTTAACACACACACACAGACATATATATATATATATATATATATATATATATATATATATATATTCTGTGTAGGCATAGAAATGAACTCTGTATTGTGTTTCGTAGTTTCAAACCATATGGTATCGTTATTGTGTGGGTTTATTTTTCAACTGTAGCTTGTATAAAAATTAATATCTGGGAGGGGTTTTAACAGAGGACAGAAAATGTGACAGTTAAATATGAAGGCGTATTAGGATAAAGAGAGGTGCCTTCTAAAAGTTAAGCAAAGTTTTAAGAAGCAGGAAAAATATAATTGGGAATTAAAGAAAAGATCACGGAACTGTTATGCAATATCGGTATTCCTATATGGTGGTGAATGCTGGACAATCTAGTCACAGATGGAACAGAGATTTGAGACAACAGAAATATGGTTCTACAGAAGGTTGCTGAGAATACTGTTGGCTGAGCATCTGAGTTTTAGAGCAAAATTGAAAGAAAAGGAATTCATACGTAGTATCAAAAATAAATAATTGAAATTTCTAGAGCGTATAATTAGGAAAGAGGGTTTAGAAAAATGGACACTCATAGGACACATTAAAATCAAAAGTGATAGACGAAAACAGCGCATAACCTGCATAACGAGCATGTGTAAATGGTTGGCTGAACAAGCATTAAGAAATTCAGCAAAATACATTACTAAGGGCTAAAAGAACAGGAAGTTGTGGAGCACCATGATCACCAAACCCTGAAAGAACACGCCACAGAAGAAAAATCTTGCACAAAGATGAGTACCATGCGGTCTAATTCTCGCTTAAAGCGGGAAAATGCTGTTCAATATTTTGATTTTCATATGCATACAGTTTATATTTTTCTAATTTTAAACGTCATTGTAGAAAATACTCGTGTTCGAGTTGACGTTCCGTTTATTTATTAAACAGTATAATGTGTGTGAAATTATATTAAAGAAACATTTGTGCTACCCTGTAGGATATGAGCCTGTGTGATCCAGGGCAGAGGGAGCTATTGTTAAGCCCAGCACACTCTAACCAAATTAGCCACCGAGAACAGTCGGTCAGGTAAGGCTAAATTTGTGCCTTTAAGCGAAGTTTCTCTTGTCAAAGATCTTCCGAAATTCTCCCAAATTTTTCATATCTGCAGTTTCGTATCTAAACCTGAGTAGAGAATTTTAGAATACAAATTTTTAATAATCCGACAGATTTTTATCATGTAAAACGTTATTATTCTTGGATACTCCTGTTTGTGTAGACGCCCCGTTTATTTATTAAACGAGATATTTATTTTATATATTTTTATTTAAACATTTCACCTCAAGCAAGGCGGGACTGCCACAAGTCGGCAGGGGCTTACAGCGAAAGAAAAGCCTGGGTACGGGGGTTATTGAAGAAAGGATAAAAGATAAACGGGATTCAAGAAGATAGAAGATGGCAATTTATGTTGCATTTATATGATTGAAGATTGTAGCTATCAGGGAAGTAATTAAACGAAAGAGAGTTCCATAGGCGGGAAGTGCGGGAAAAGTAACCGTTCTAGTAGAAGTAGCTATTATATTTAACTATTTCAACGGTAAAAGGGTGGGACCTAGATGTCAAACTAGAAGTAATAATTAATGAAATACTAGAGAAAAACATTAACATAAAAAATACAGAGAAAACAATTAACATAAAAAAAATTGCAATATGAACTCTGGTAAAAAAGGGTTACTGAACATTAGGTTTATAAGACCCAAAAATTCAGTTGTTCTTGCCCCTAAGGACGCGTGAGTCAGTGGATATAGACGTTGGTTAGTTTCTGTGACTTGACCGAAAGAGTTGTGAGTTCAGTACTTACAGGGCTAGAGTTCATGACTACCAAAAGAGGCACAAACTAAGCAAGAAATGGAGTTCATATACCCCAGTGATAATAAAGAAGAAGACCGGTACGCACAACGACCGAAACGATGTACCAATGGCAACAAAGATCAGGATAATAGTCTGAATAATGTAAATACTGTAATAATGAATAAATACAAAATAACCTAAAATAATCTAAAATTATTTATAAATGGAACTTTGTGTGTGTATGTACGTGTGTGTGCGTTAGTTACCTATAGACTCCGAAACAGCTGAACCGATTTTCTTGAAAATTTACACAGTTGTACTATAAGCGTCTGCGAGTGTTCTTAGCTAGGTTTTGTGTCGAGGTACCACCGATAAATATCGATAATCGAAAAAATCGGGTTATGGAAGGAGTGGTCCGATTTTAATCAAATTTGATGCAATCATAGACAAAGACATAAGAAACGATATTCAAAAGTTTCAAGGTTGCAGTTCTTACAATAGTGTAGAAAATCGATAATATATATATATATATATATATATATATATATATATATGTATGTCCTTTATACAAATCCAAAATTTTTATCCGATTCTCACCAAACTTCACACAAATATTCTTTAGGCTTCTGGTCAGGTTTAATTATTTTTTCCAATTTCTCCCCGATATTGGAAATCGATACCCCGATATCCAATCAGGTCTGATCAATATCAGGATTTCAGCCCTTTTATCGTGGTTCTTGCTGCAGAATCTGCTCTAACTTGGTAAAATTATAGTTTTTAGACTTAAACATTAGTAGATCTTCTCAGACGACTCATTTTCCCCGATATCTGAAATCGATACCCTCGATATTGCTTTTTAGTCTTTCGTGCCAATGTCCAAAGAGTTTGAGCTCCAGGATCATGGATTAGTTTTAAAGCTTTCATTACACCCGAGCAACGCCGGGCTATACTGCTAGTCAATAATAAATAAATAATGATTTAAAAGTCAACACCCCCTTTATAATAGATATATTCTGGTCTATAACTATTTCCACTCAGTAACCATTAGAATAATTTTAAAAAATTTAACCGTCCCCGTTTATCAAATAGGCGTTAGCATAGCAGAATAAACAGGAGATAACTAAAATGCTGCCTATAATACGTCACATATAAATAGTCGCTAATTGATCTCACTGTTTATATATATTTTCATGTTTAGAATAACAAACAGGTGTCAGTATGTAACTATTATGCATTTTCTTTTTCAGCAGGGATATAAAAAATCATGCAAATCATCTCGAATATTCTTAGGATTATTCAGGATCCTTTCTTATTTTGCAGAACAGTAAGAGGTATAATATCCAAGGTTCTAATGGCAGTGAAGACTGGATAATCTTTTCACAGATGAAGAAGAGACTTAAAGTCACAGAGATGTTGCTTTACAGGAGGATGCTGAGAATACCAGTAATTCAATATATAGTCAGTCATGGCATTTAAGTAAAATAGAATTTAAAAAGACGATAAAAATAAAAACAATAGGCCTATAATGAGAATGGACATATAATGAATTTCCAGAGAATGTAACACTCACAGAACATACTGAAGGCAAAAGAAACTTTTATATTTTTTTATAAATATTTTCATTCTAAATGCTCTGAAGAATTCTCTTTTATGGCACATGAACTTTATGAGTTTAAGCCCATTACTAGATTTTACATTTACAATGGCTAAATACAGCCGTAAGTTCTATGCTAACAGTTTCTTTTATCGTACTTCACGCGTGTGGAACTCTGTTTCGATTTTTTACTTCCGTGTCAACTTCCATTTTCAAACATGTAAATGCCAATCATTATCTTCTATCTTAATCCATGTTCTTTTATTGCTTTCTTGATTTAATAATGTTTGTTCTCTAACACTCACTTATCCCTTGCGACTTGGTGACTTCATTACTTGGTGTGAAATGATTAAAAAAAAGCAGATGCCAAATCTGCTGCTATGAAAGTCGGCTCTCTGTGCAGGGCCCGGAAGTTTTTCCCACCTGAATCTATTCTGCACATATACAAATCTACCATCCGCCCGTGTATTGAATATTGCTGCCATATTTGGTCGGGTGCCCCTGCTGCTCTCCTTGGGCTTCTTGACAAAATACAAAGGAGGATCTGTAACGTGGTTGATACTGACTTGGCAGACCGGCTGCAACCACTCTCTGACCGGCGTGATGTGGCTTCCCTGTGCCTCTTCTACAAGTACTTTCATGGTTTCTGCTCCGATGAGCTTAAATCACTGGTGCCGCCTAGGTATGAATCTACACGAGATACTAGATTAGCAACTAGGTCCCACCCTTTTACAGTTAAACAAATAAGATGTTGTCGTAAATTCTACTCCAACAGCTTCTTTTCTCATGCTTCCCGCCTGTGGAACTCCCTTCCACAAGTCTGCTTTCCCGACAGATGCAATCTCCAGGTGTTTAAATGTAGGGTCAATAGACACCTCCTATCACACTAACTCCCAATTATTCTCAGAACACTTTCATCTACCCAACCCTCATTCTCGGTATCCTTACCCGCCTATCACCCACCCTCTGACATTTCCTATATTTAATCATCCTTTCTCCTCTCTATGTAGCCCCCCTGCGCAGTAGTGGCAGTGACATGCCTTGCTCGGGGTGAAACGCTTATAAAAAAAAAAAGCAGATGTAACAGAGTATAAAGTTTGTGTGGTAGCAAAATGGCAAAGAATTACTCAGAATAACTAAAGACAGGAAGTTGTGTAGCGCTATTATCACCCATAGTCTCAAGTCATGTCACATGACAAATTCGGTAACCCATGAGGGTTAAAAGAGCACCACATGTACTGTAACTATAACAGTAGTCAGCTGGCGGAACCATCCCTCTTCAGACTGCTATTGATCTAGTCTTTCAGGGTGACACCATTGCTCCTTTTCTTTTTGTTACCATCCTTGACTACGTATTTTTGCAGGATATCAAATTGAGAATCTTGAAGATAAACTAGATGATGAGTTTCACTTGATAAAGCTCATCATCTAGTTTATCGCCAGGATTCTCAAATCGACATCCTGCAAAAAGTTGATCGATATTGACTATGTAGATGATCTGACCATTACTGGAGACATTATTAGCTTTCTTAAATAATCTAAAAAATGCCGCTAACGATGATGTACTTTATGTCAATGCCTCTGAAACGGAATTCATAAGCTTCAACCAGCAACGCTCAGTAAAAACAGTCTCGGGGGAATCAATGACACATTTTTACACGAGTACATTCGGACATGTTCTCAGTTCCGCTTTCTTGAAACTCAAGAAACACGAGACGAGCGTTCCGTTGTCGAGTAGCAGAGGAAGTTCTACGTGTGCATGTTGGGAAAAAATGAGTTTAATAAATATGGTGCGGCGGATTAACGTAAGGTTTTGTGTGAAGATTTGTGAAAGATGCTTTAGTATTTCGCGAGTTCATGGCTAAAAATGAATATAAAAACAAGTTAGATATCTAATTCCCAAAACTTTTGACTATTTCTGAAATTGAAAAAGAAAAGAGATTGCGAAAGAAAAAATAAAATTATGACATTCCTGTCATCCAGTAAGACATGACTATATTACTGAAAGGCATCCTGAAAAACGGGTTCCAAGAAGGTTTCAAGATATTAGAATATATTTTTCCGAAATGCATAGCTTCACAAGAAAATACCAAGAGGATAACAGAAGCCACTCAACGCTGCTTTTGTAGAACCAGTCTAGGAACTGAATTACTACATCTCGTATACCTAAAAAAATCTACATACAATAGAACCTGTTTTGTTATCCCAGGAATTTTAACAACCCGTACTCTCATTTGAACAGGAAATGATATTTATATTTAATTGCAACTATTTATATTTAACTTATTATAATACTAGCAGTATAGCCCGGCGTTGCTCGGGTGTAACGAAAGCTTTAAAACTAATCCATTGTCCTGGAGCTCAGACTCTTTGGGCGTTGGCACGAAACACTAAAAAGCAATAGTTGTTTCCAGTTAAAGCGAAACCGTAGACTGAAAGAAAAATGAATGGATCTAAGTCAAATTTTGATTTCCTGGTATCGATATCAAATAAGTGTTTTTCGTCGTGAACTGAATTTTGAAATAAGTCCTCTGAGTAAATGGTATCATGGCTGAGACTAAGAACTTCAATTATACCTATTTAGAGCCAAACCCGAAGCAAAAACTAAAATAAAAGGGCTGAAAAAATACAGACATATAGGCATATAAACAGACACACACACAAACACCTTGTCTTATATATATATATATATATTATCGATTTTCTGCACTATTATAAGAACTGCAACCTTGAAACTTCTGAATATCGTTTCTTATGTCTTTGTCTATGAGCGTATAAAATTTGATTAAAATCGGACCACTCCTTCTATAACCCCATTTTTTCGATTATCGATTTTCGATATTTATCGGTGGTACCTTGACACAAAACCTAGCTAAGAACACTCGCAGACGCTTATAGTAAAAAAATAAAGAAAATCGGTTCAGCCGTTTCGGAGTCTATAGGTAACGGATACACACACACAGACACACACACGCACACAGACAAAGTTTCATTTATAAATAAGTTTAGATTTATAAATAAACTTATAAACAAACATATAATAAAATCTAAATTTAACTGCAACTATTTATATTTAACTGCAGAATATTCTGAACATGGACACGGTAACTGAACAATTGATTCATGTCCTCATGTGCGCGCATATTATCTCATTGGTACGTATTTATAAATACAGGGAGTTTGAAAAAGGATAAGCAAGAAGATATTGCCTGCCAGCTTGGTCTTCTTTGAGTGTCCTATAAATGACTCCTTGTTCCAGACTAGGGTCAACTAAGGAAATATTCCTACGTTTCGAATTGTTCAACTACGTGAGGATGCGCACTAGTTTCTTCCCAGACTCACATGGACGCAGCAAGTGATTTACTAATGGAAATGTAGATCTATTTGCATACACGCGCTTATTTATAGGCACGCCCAAACACATTCCTTCATTTGGGGGAGGGCAAATATTTATTTAAATATGCTCTGCCTTCATCGCTTTTCGGTCATTTTAACCTAGTCAAGTCGCCTTAATAAGATTATCGAAATGTTTCGCTTTTCATTTTCTACGTTGGCTTGAAATGATCTTGCATAAAAAACTCTGTAAAAAATTAATTACAAGCAAAAAATAACAACGAAATAAATGAAGAGATGAAATGATACAAAGGAAAGGTGAAAAGGAAAAAAAAATGAAACCAAAGGAAATTTGAAAGAAATTATCGAAAAAAAAAAAATAATGCAAAACAAATAAAAATAAAAAGACAAATGACTAAAAAGTGAAAAAAAAAAACAAAACCCTCTGCCTTCGTAAAAAAAAAAAAGAAAAAAAAAGAAAAATGAGGGCAAAAAGTAAAAGAAGCCTTAGGGAAAATGCTGGTAAAAGAGAAAAAAACAACTAGAAAAATTAGTGTGAACTGAATGAAATAAATAAATAAATACATAAATAGAGAAAGAAAGATAATATCTAGAAGTAAAACAGAAATCGAAGAGAGAAGGAAAAGAAAAAAAAAAGAAGAAAAGGAATAACAAAACAATTAACCAATGGAAAAAAAACAAAAATTTAGAGATGAAAAACGAGTCAAAGCAAATAGAGTAAAAATTTAAAAAAAATACAAAAAAAAAAGAAAAAATGCAAACTATAAAAAACTCCGAGAAATGTTGAAAACTGAAGGAAAATAAATAAATAAATAAAAGAATAAGAATAATTGATAAGTGAAAGACGAAGAAGAAAAAAAAAAAAGCAGAAACACATAAAGAAGTATGACTGAAGAAAAAAGTATTCCCCACCAGATAAGCGGCTAAAATTGAGTTTTTATTAAGTTTTCAGAAAGTAAACGTATAATAATAATAATAATAATAATAATAATAATAATAATAATAATAATAATAGTAAAAGAATGAAAAATAAATGTATGACAAGAAGGTGAAAGATTTAATAGAAAGAGACTAATAGGATTTCATGAATATAGAAGAAAAAACAGATAAAAGAAAGAATGAAAATACAGAAAACCGAGAAAAAGAGCGAAAGAAAAACAACCTGATAAGAAAAAAGAATAAAGAAAAACTAAAGGAAACAATGCAGTTAACAACCATAAAAGAAACGCAAAGAAAATATGAATTAATGAGGGGAACTTGAATAAAGAAAGAAAATCACTAAAGAGATGAAAATAAATAGAGAGAAGCAAGAAAAAAAATAATGAAAGGAAGGAAGAGAAGGAATGAAGGAAGGGCGTAATTAGGGAGGAATGCGAATTTTGAAAAACAATGACTGTCGGCCATCTTTCTTTTTTACCAATTCGTTCACGTTCGCTGCTTTATGTCAAATGGCAGATATCCTTGCTTGTCTCATATTATTACAATAACTTGTTTTCAACCAGCCGTTCTCCCAGACACTGACAGATATGAAGGAAAAATGTACAAAAAAATTCATTAAAATAATATGAGAAAATAAAAAAAACATACATAAGATGAAGCGCCTTGCGGAAAATTTCCTCAAAATGAAAAATATTTCTCCTCATGCATTTTGCAATTTCATATTTTTTGTTCCATTTCTTCTTTCCTGCCTTGCATCGTTAGTTTATTTGTATGTTTTCTTTCAAGATATTCTTGTTGGCATTTTCTTTCTTTTATTCTCTTCTTTACGGTAATGTTTGTTTGTTTGTTTGTTTGTTTGTTTCTTTCTTTCTTATCCCTACCTAACTTTTCCTACTTTTCTTTCTTTCTTTTTCTAAATTTATCTCGTATTATTGCATTTTTTTATTTCTACGTTTTCTTTCAAGATCTTTGTTTTGGTAATTTTCTTTCTGTTATTCTCGTCTTTACTTTTATGATTCTTTTTTTTTCTTTACCTAAATTTTCGTATTTGTATTAAATTTAGATATTATTTCTGTACTTTAGATTCTTTTTATTATTCATTTCTTTAGTCCTTTCTTTTTTCTTTGTTTCTTTTTTTCTCAACTAACCTTTCCTGTTCTTTCTTTCTTTCTTTCTTTCTTTCTTTCTCACCTCTTCTTTACTGCTTGTCCAATTCTTTTTTCTTTTATTCTCAACTAACCTTTCCTGTTCTTTCTTTCTTTCTTTCTTTCTTTCTTTCTTTCTTTTCTCACCTCTCCTTTACTGTTTGTCCAATTCTTTTTCATTTATTCTCCACTAACCTTTCTTTCTTTCTTTCTTTCTTTCTTTCTTTCTTTCTTTCTTTCTTTCTTTACTGCTTGTCCAATTCTTTTTTCTTTTATTCTCAACTAACCTTTCCTGTTCTTTGTTTGTTTGTTTGTTTCTTTCTTTATTTTTTTTCTTTCTTTACTGCTTGTCCAATTCTTTTTTCTTTTATTCTCAACTAACCTTTCCTGTTCTTTCTTTCTTTCTTTCTTTCTTTCTTTCTTTCTTTCTTTCTTTCTTTCTTTCTTTCACCACTCCTTTACTGTTTGTCCAATTCTTTTTCATTCATTCTCCACTAACCTTCTTTCTTTCTTTCTTTCTTTCTTTCTTTCTTTCTTTCTTTCTTTACTGCTTGTCCAATTCTTTTTCTTTTATTCTCAACTAACCTTTCCTGTTCTTTGTTTGTTTGTTTGTTTGTTTGTTTGTTTGTTTCTTTCTTTCTTTCTTTCTGACCTCTCCTTTACTGTTTGTCCAATTCTTTTTTCTTTTATTCTCAACTAACCTTTCCTGTTCTTTCTTTCTTTCTTTCTTTCTTTCTTTCTTTCTTTCTTTCTTTCTTTTCTTGCCTATCTTTTAACTGTTTGTTCTTTATTTCTTTCCTTCTTTCTTAGATTGCCTATCTATTTCTACTTGTACTTTATTCATCTCTTATCTTTGCATTTTTAGTTTATTTGTTTGTCTTTCTTTCAAGGCCTTTTTTAGGGAATTTTCTTTCTTTCTTTCTTTCTTTCTTTTTTCTTTCTCCTCACCTGACCTTTATTGTATATACTTTCTGTATTTCTTTCTGTTTAATTTACTAAACTTTCCTGGTTGTACTTTTTCTTACTTTCTTTCTTTGACAATTCATTCCAACCTCGCTCTCGTAGAATCTATGCTATATAAATCTTTTATATTTCAATATGTGCATTCGATGGATCTTTCTTCATATTTAACCACTACAGATAGTAGTAAAGGAAAGTTTTCGATAGGTCCAACAAGTTCTGAATATTTTTATTTCATTCCTTTTTTGTGTCAAGTTCATTCATCTCCAGGCTACTATTACCTTTTTTTAAATAATAATTTTTGTGGAGTTGTTGTGGCGAAGCTTCGCTGCAAAGTTGTAGTGACCGGTTTGTGCCGGAAGTAAGACGCAGAAACAAGAAGGGATGTTCACGACAGTGAATTAGTATAACAAGAACATATATACAAAGTGTTAATAAACAGTAAATAGAAATAAATAAGTCTGAACGCTTATTGCCTGAATCGTAGCTGGCTTTAACTGCCTCCTTAATAGTATTTATTGGCCTCCTCACTTAAGACAAAATGTGGCACAAGGCCTTCTTAATGTGAGTAATTCCGGACCATATAGCCCGGGCAAAATTTATGTATAATTTTCCCTAGATAAAACTCTACCCTTCGGCGGAGCCTCAACTGGGTTATTACTCTCTGACTTCGAGCAGAGAGTTCGACAAGACAAGTGTTCTTGCTGATGCACACACGCAAAACACAAATTGCGTCCTTAACTGGTGATTTTCTAAGCGCAGCTTAGATGTGGCACAAGGCCAGTGAGGACCAAACTCCCTACTTAATTGTAATGTTACTAGTGATACAAGCTTGCTAACTATTACACCACCTCGAGGTGTCCAACTGTATGATTAACTGCTTCCGGAAGTCATGCAGGTAATTGTGTATAGTAAGAGGAAGAGTTCATTCTTTGTAGAAGGGTACATAACAACAACAACAACAACAACAACAACAACAACAACAACAACAACAAACAACAACAATAATAATAATAATAATAATAGAAATATGGTCTCCAGTGTGCAGCCAAGTAGTACGAGGATTCAACACTGTCAGCAGACGAGAAGGAGCAAGTAAAATTCATGTAGGATAAAACCATCTTGATTGATAAGCGCCTAAAAAGCAATCGTCCTGATTTCTCACTGGTTCACAGGAGCAGCTATGGATGGATTTTGATAGAAGTTGCAGTATTTGGGATAAAAACCTCGTGAAGAGGTATCATACGAAGACATAGAGGTACCAAACCCTGGTCGGGCAGTAACGCATATTGTCCCTCATGTGGTTAGTGCACTTGAGACTGCTTTCGAGAATCTTTCTACTTCATAGGACGCCTTGGGGATACCTTACATCAGTGGAGGTGCGAAGGTGGCAGAATTACTAGGAACAGCTCAAGTGCTTAATCTTAAATTTAAGCTAATAAACCCTTATTGAATATTATCGTAATTATTTATGCATAATACGAAATTCTCCCCAATTTATTAAGCTTAAATCATAGGAATGCGTATTATATACAAAAACTA
Source organism: Ascarosepion bandense (assembly GCA_037127315.1). Taxonomy (NCBI): domain Eukaryota; kingdom Metazoa; phylum Mollusca; class Cephalopoda; order Sepiida; family Sepiidae; genus Ascarosepion; species Ascarosepion bandense. Next base: position 1,420,132 of record JBBBDQ010000814.1, on the reverse strand, counting down.
AATATTACCTTTTTTCTGACCCTGTACCATATGCATAACCGAACGTAAATTATATCTATGACACAAACTAGGTAATGTGAGTTTAATCAAGTTTAAAGAGTTTAATCAAATATTGACTTTAAAATTAAAAAATATTATTTCTACAGTCACTAAATACATTTTAGTCTGTTTTATGGCTGTCCATGTCAAAGGTCATGATAGTTCTATCTACGGCATTAGCAGAGTCGATGATGTTGTCATTTTTGATGTCGTTATCTAAATCCTTCTTTCTCAAGAAAAATGTCATTTTTTCTGCTGATCATGGTGTTTATGATGAAGGATTTTTTTTTTCCAAAGACTTTTGCACAGATCTATACAGGGAGGCTCTGTCAAGTTTCCAGTAACCATGTACATATAAAGGAGACATCTGCTTAGCGAACTTGGCCTGTCAGAATAAGGGACATATTTTCCTCTTTTAGCAACTGATTTCACTTGTTGCGAGCCAGTACATTAAAAGGGTTAATTATTTTAAAAACCAGTATCATCTCATGCAACGCAGTAACGTCACTAAGACACAAGGGATTACAAGAAACAATAATAATGAACGGGAAGAGGAAAAAGTATTTTGGAGGACAGTAGATAGCGATTGGTATTGCTTTTAAATTTTTGCAGATAAAGGTTGGCTGGAAAGCATGGAGCCGGAAGGGGGGTTCGACCAACGAGAAGTGCGAGGAAAGAAACTGTTATAATAGAAGTCACAGTTACATCGAGTCACCTCAACTTTAAATTGATAAGAACTCTACGCCAATCCAGTCAGTCAGTCAGTTAAGTGCCATACGTCATACACGCTAAGGCGATCATGTCTCTTTAGAGACATGAGTTACTGGGCAGAAGATTATCCTGCAGTAGTTTGCCATTGCTTTCTGCGGTAGATTGGTTGCCAACCAAGGCTATAGAATCCAATCTGTCCTGTTATTTAACCCATAACTGGGGGAAGTGACGGATTAATACCTTTCCCAAGGGTATTTGCGCGTAAGTGAATGCAAGGAATCCAACTGGAATTCGAACTGGGTTCCCCGATTTGTTGTTCCCAGTCGATATCAACTGCACTACAATAAATTCAAAATGTCTATGTACCATAGCGAAGAGCTCATCTAAAGAATTACCATGAAATTATTTATAGAAAACGACAACCTTACAGCGAACAAAAACTAACTGAAGCCGTTCCGCCTGATCAGGACCAATAATATTGATGATTTTTTTAGATTTCATCAAGGTGTTCAAGGTAAAAAGCAGGGGCACCAGACCATATTTGACAACAATTTTCTAAGCCTGGACGAACGGCAGACTTATGGATATGTAGGAATGGCTTATTAATATTGATGTTCAGTATTTGAAGAAATTTTAGGATTATGGAAAATGTAGATGAATGCCTTCGTGTTGCAGTATGTTTTGAATGACTTTGTGATATTTGTCTATATTTCTGAGATGAGGTAGTATTTACAGTATTTACATTATTCGGACTATTGTTCGAATCTTTGTTGCCATTTGTATGACGACCTTTTTCGGGTGCTGGTAATTTCGAACCGAACCCTTTATTACCAATCACTGGGGTATATATACACGTTAGAATTGTATATATATATATACACCAGAGATATAGACGTTAGTTAGTTCCTGTAACTTGACTCAAAGAGTTGTGAGTTCAATACCAGGATACAGCAGTGGTGAACAAGTAACTAGCAGGCTTATAGGGAGATAACTCATGACTTCCAGCGGAGACATTACTACGCAAGGAATGAGAATGATATACCCCAGTGATTGTAATAAAGTGCTTGGTTCAAAATTCCTAGCACCTGAAGAAGGCCGGAGCGTACAACGGCCGAAACGTCGAACAAATGACAACAAAGATGAGGACAATAGTCCGAATAATGTAAATATTAAATTTGTGATAATGTATTTTAAGTTGCTTTGCCAGTTTTTCTTTTTCCACCGAAGACTCTGATCGGAGTATCTGGCCAGTAATTTCTGTGTTTGAAAAATATTATAAACTATTTTCTTATTTCTAGTCGATGAGAATCGTATAAAATTTGAACAGATGTTGGATTCAGTTAAATTAATGTGTTACAAGTCTAAAATATTTATATCGTATTATATACGAGTGATGATTTCTCCAGAATTTTGTATCGCAAAATAAAGGGCGAATATTATACACGAGAGTGTATTATAAATGAATAAATATGGTACTGCTACTACTACTAATAATAACAATAATAATCACATCTCTGAAAGACAGCAAATTTCATATTTGTGGAGAAAAATAAAAGATAGACTATGCTATAAGTGGATGCAGCAATCTAGCAAGCAGTATATACTGTGTGTGTCTGTGGCTTTGAACTGGTTCATTATGGTACCTATTCATCTGTCCCCAAACATGAAGATACTTAGCTGGTAAACGCTATAGCATTGACGATGACGTCATACAATCTGCTGTTGTCATCTTTGATCAACAGAATGAATATTTCTCCACCAATGGGATCCAAAGAACAAAGAAGAGTATCAATCATGTTGAAAAACAAACCTCATTTGGTCACATTCCTTGAGAATGTCCCGGCCAGCCTATGAACTTTTCAGCCATTTTTGTATTCACATACGATGTAACCCGGATATTGAGCACTTCAACTCGTAAATATATATTTGAGTACATAAATTACAAACTTTATGTCAGCTTCTTTTTGATAAAATCTGTTCATGCCCACGTAAAATCCTCCGTGTACTGTAATTAAAAGATGTAAGAAACTTTAATTAACTTTAATTTTTTTTATTTTCCATTTTACAAGTACTTTCAATCTCATCCTGAGATCATCTTCAGGAGTGCAAGTACTAACAACAAAATAACAAAAAAGTGTACAAAACTGTGTTACTTTATATTACTGTAATTTCATTTCTTTCTGCTTTGAATGAAACAGTTGACAGTTATGCTTATCGTTCATTAGAATTGTGAATGAACGCTAAGCATAACTGTCAACTGTTTCAAATGTAACTTAATATGAACTGCTTTAAGTAAACAGAAATGTTGAGCAATCCGGTCTCTATACTAAACAGTGACCGAATCGCTCACGAATTTTGCTGCACAATTCGAATTATCAGACAGGTGTTGGCCAATATCTGAGTCATGTGCATTTATTGTTGCTCTTTTTACAACAGTTGTGGCACAAGGCTAAAGAGGGAAATACTGTAGGTCTGGTCAACATTAACTATTCTAGATTAGGAGAGGCATATTCACAATCCATTTATTCATCACATTTGCTCATTAAGCACAAGAACTCATCAGTCACCATTCAATCGGCCATATACTACAATACGATACGTTAACATGAAAACTAAAAAATGACATAAAAATTTAATTATGCACAACTGTCCGGGTATCTCTTTTTTCCTTACAAAAATATATATAAGCATGATGATGTGAAATGTTGAGGTAGGAGATGAACCCACAAGACGAAACAAAATATAAGAAAAAATTCAAACAAATATAAAATATGTTAGTAAGATCCGTCCAACCAACAAAAAAATGAGTGCATCCGCTGAATTCGACAGAATCAACAAGATGGCTTAGAGCAGAGGGAACAAAAAATATGATGGAGTTAGAAAATTAAAAATCTGACCCAGTCGAGATAAAATGGCGACAAAAACAAATTTGATAGGTTAGGAATGTCGATATGTATCATAACAAAAGTAAATGCCGGGAACATGCCGAGAACGAGTCTTATTCATATCAACTAAGTAAACAGAAAGTTTATCTTAATCAAGGGAGGCTTCCTCCAGAAAACCCCCACCCTTTGCGTCCAAGAAGAACTGGAAAAGAAAATCAAAGCTGACCGCGTTCACTCGAATCAAGCTCATCACTTTCATTCACCGTTCACTGAAATCTATCGATAACAAACAATTTCTATAAGTTCTTATCTTCATCCTCAGCTGATGCACAAGTAATCCGACCAGAGAAACACCATTCGTTGCACCCCAGAATCAGATTGCGACATATTATCGAGATCGATGGAAAAGTGATGCTCGGCATCGATACAAGACATCAACTTGTTGGCATAATCCTAGAACTTGCCCACCTGAGGACAATGGTAGAAAGCATGCGAAGCGGTTTCCTATCGACCAAATTTGCACTGTTAACAGCTGGGCGAATCCACCTAAGCTCCTCTTAAGGCTATGTCACTCAGAGATGACGCGTTCTGGATCAAACGCCAGGTAAGCAAAAACTCTTGGGTGCTGAGTTAATTCACCGCTAGGCACAAAAAAACAAAAAAAACAGAAAAAGTGCAAGTTGGTCACCGACAAGCCGAGCCGCCCGCAGATTGAATCCTTCGCGAGCCCTCCACTAACTCTCTATACAAGAGCCTAATATGCCGAGAAACATTATTGGACCAAGGAATGACTTCCAAGGCCAATCGACTGATTCCGGGGCTTACGTCGGCGTTCAGCCCTATAAACAAATGAGTGAGGGTAAGGCTAGGGAAAATGTTCCTAACAGATTTTTGCAAATAGAATACTTTGTCAAAGCAGAGCATAGAAAAGCCAAACATTATTTTCGCATCTTTCCATCTTTTTTCCCCTCTCGTTTTATTACCGAATATCATATTTTTGTCAATAAAATCTAATTTAGTCATAGTTGCTTTTTCCTCCTTCTTATATATATTCTCTTGCAGTACGAATTGTTTTCTATTTCGTCAATTAACTTTGCTATATAGCGGGCGATGGATGACTTAATATAAAATAACAGACATCTCATTTTAGAAGATATAATTAGATAAATTACACAAAAATATCTTGTAATACTAAAGAGTAATTTACTCAATAAAATGGCCATTGGCTTCAACCGCGGCCTCCAGATGACATCGGAATCTGCTGCAACTCTTCTGGATGGTCTCCTTATTAAAGTCGATGAATGTTGCCATAATTCATGCTTTCAGTTGTTTCTTTGGTGTTATAAGAAGCCTTGTTGGTCTCTCGCTCAACTGCGCCCTACACATCATAATCAGAGGGTTGCAGTCTAGGGAGGTAGTTACCCAGATGTAAGTGGTGATGTGGTCGCAGAAATGGTATGACAACCATGATTGGGTTCTTCTGATCATGTAGCATGGTGCATTGTCCTGTTGCCAGACATAGAGTTTTCCAGCAGTCAGCCTCTTGGCACAGGGCATCACTTAATTCTTCAAAGAACTTGATGTAAGCCTTCATGTTGAATTTAAGGCCATGTAGGAAGATAAAAAAAAGACATAACGTGGCCATCACTAGTGATCACTTCAAACACCATGATGTCGACTAGATATATATTGCAACTCTTTTCTAACCCTATGCACTAGTCAAAACATTTTGAAAGGATCGTATTGGAGATTCCGGCGCGAATGACAAGCATTACAGCATTCCATTTTCAAATTTTCGGCGGAGTGAATTTCATTAAGGCGTTTTTTGCTAGACAGTGCGTAATTGATCCGACTAGACTGTGCAGACGACAAAATCAAAACCAAGCAATACGTATGCACAAATTATAAAATAGCGACAATTTACCCATCGTACCCTATATATATATATATATATATGTGTGTGTGTGTGTGTGTGTGTGTGTGTGTGTGTGTGTGTGTGTGCAGTCAACAAAATCAAAAGCAAGCAGCACGTATGCACAAATTATAAATAGCAACAATTTACCCATCGTACCCTATATATATATATATATATGTGTGTGTGTGTGTGTGTGTGTGCGTGCAGAGGTCACGTCACAACAATTTCGGGCTTTAGAGAAAACGCATTTACCGCGCATATGACAGCAGGAGTCGCGTCTATGGCAAATTAGCCCGACGGAGCCTATCAGCTGGCTTTTGCATTCAGACTTTTTCTCTTAGTCTGATAGCCACATCAAAGCAAAAGAGTCTCATCTTCTCTGTTGGAGAACAAAGAGATTCATACCTTTCACGGTAGAGATTTGATCCTGGCTAGCTGATTTCTCGTTTCAACTTGCTAACTGTTGTACTACCCTTTTTATGCAAATGTTTGTGCCTATGTCTACTTTTTCTTTCTCTATGTGCATATGAGTTCGTATATTTTTATTTATTTCCCACTCCCGTTTGTATGTGTGTGTGTTGGTGCGCGTGTATGTTTGTGTGTGTGTACATATGTATTATGATATGCTTTGCATAAGTACAGTAGTTTGTTACACTTTTGAATTTATATTTAAGTTTAAAAATAATTGCAAATAATTTCATATTCACGTTTCACTGTTATTTTATTAGCAATTATTTCCCAAACCTTTTCCAATAAAAATGGAAATTAGATGAGTGTCCTAGCTTTACATCAAACAAATTGTATTCTTCGATTCTATTCTTTGGCGCGCAAGAGTTGAGACGGGCATTGCGTGAAAATTGCCAATTAAACCCGTGTTACCCGCTTTAAAAAAAGACTTGAGATCTATAGTAAAGTTTGTTTTATAATTTTATTTTCTATCATTTAAATTAAGCATATCCAAAGTGAGGGAAGCTGAAAAGTTTTAAGAATTGACTCAAAATTAAACCCTAAAATACCGCTGAGATAGAAGGAGTTAACTATTTCACTTTTTTTCTCATGAAGTCAAGGCCGGCAATAAAGAAAAGAAATCTTTTTATCAACTTACACTAATGTTCATTCTTTGTAAGATTCAAGATCTACTTGGAGGTAAATCATAACAGAGTAAGAGATAAGAGGCACAGTTTATGAACATATGCGGGGAATATAACGATTATCCCTAGATTTGAACAGATTAGGGTTTTAATGATCAGAGAAGCATCCACTTGTGTGTCGATTCAACAAGGTAGAGATTTCTGGGTAGAAGCTCTTCTAATGGAACTTACATTTCAACAATGAAACACAAAAGTTTGATTGATTCATTCGTTTTCTATGGCGATGCAGGTTATTTAAAGCTAGAAAATATTTTAGATTGTAAGAATTATTTTTTGAGGTAATAATGATGTGCGTTGTGGTGCAGTGGATATCGACTTGGAATGAGAAATCGGGGAGCCGAGTTCGAATTCCAGCTGAATTCCTTGCATTCTATTACGCGCAAATACCCTTGGGAAAGGTATTAATTCGTCTCTTCTTCCAGTTATGGGTTAAATAATAGGACATATTGGGTTCTATAGCTTTGGCTGGCAACTAGTCTACAGCAGAAAGCTAATAGCAACCTACTGCGGGATAATCTTCTGCCCAGTCAGTCATGTCTCTTTCGAGACTTGATCGCCCAAGCGTGTATCACGTATGGCACTTAACTGACTGAATGATTTTGCGATACATTTTTTTACTAATTAACCGACAGCTGCAAAAGTATTGGTGGATTCATATATTTTCCAAGTGTAATAATTTCGAGTCCTTTTTCATTACCCCATACGCACATCCAAGATCACGGCACCTATTACTCCCAAACGATCATCCATCTAGCTACTGACCAGGCTCGATGTTGTTTAACTTCGATGATCGTACGAGTACCGGTGTTTCAACGAGATATGACCGGAAGTCTAGCATGCGAAGGTTATGAGATTGGTTTGCAAAATGTCCATGGCATAGTGGGTCTTATCCAAGAAGGTTAAACCTGATGGAACCAAGGAATGTACTTCATCTGAACACTTTTCATGGAGACAGTGATAGAGCAGCGAGATGTTAGCAACGTAGGAAAGGGACGGTAAGATGGAACAAAATTAATCAACCTAAAGGCCGCGTATTAAAGAGCCAAGATCGTTTATGCTCCGAAGATACACAGTGTTTTTTAACATTTAAGGCTGATCTTGTCGATAATATAATATCACAATATGATGCTATACAGTCAGTCAGTTTAGGTGCCATACGTGATACACGCTTGGGCGATCATGTCTCGAAAGAGACATGACTGACTGGGCAGAAGATTATCCCGCAGTAGGTTGCCATTGCTTTCTGCGGTAGACTGGTTGCCGACCAAGGCTATAGAACCCAATCTGTCCTGCTATTTAACCCATAACTGGAAGGAAGAGACGGATTAATACCTTTCCCAGGGGTATTTGCGCGTAAGTGAATACAATGGATTCAACTGGAATTCGAACTCGGCTCCCCGGTTTCTCATTCCGAGCCGATATCCACTGTACCACAACGCACATCCACTGCTATACAGTAACAAAGATAATTCACTTGATTTTGAAGCAACTATTATTACAAGAGTGACTCTCCTCTCAAGAGACTTGAAGAGACTAATTGAAAATAACGGAGAAATTACAGTTACCAGAGGAGTAGCAAGAAGGCAAATAGAGGAACTGGTTCTTCGAAAACACGAAACTTAAAATTGTGAAACGCCAATAGTGAACGAAATTAATATGGTAAGAAAAAAGGTCAGATGGAAAGAGAAATTTATTATTCATGATATAATAAGGGCATAAAATCAGTAACAAAAAAGCCAATTTATACATAACTCAGAAAAATACCAAATTCAAACTGTCTGAAGAGAGAAATGAGACTGTTCTTTATATAATAGACCAGCTGTATAGCCCGGCGTTGCTCGGGTGTAATGAAAGCTTTAAAACTAATCCATGATCCTGGAGCTCAGATTCTTTGGACGTTGGCACGAAACACTAAAAAGCAATAGTTGTTTCCAGTTAAAGCGAAACCGTAAACTGAAAGAAAAATGAATGGATGTAAGTCAAATTTTGATTTCCTGGTATCGATATCAAATAAGGTTTTTCGTCGTAAACTGAATTTTGAAGGCGAAATAACCCCTCTGAGTAAATTCTTGGGAATATCTCGATAAAATTCTGTTAGTGATTATCACCAAATCCTATAGGATATTCTAATGCAGATAGTGACAACGTTAGAATAAAATAATCCAAAGTCTGACTGAATAAACATCTAAAAAGATTTAAAACCCGATAAAAGTTCCTGTTCAGTACGATGAAAATCAAAGCTAAAAAATATCAACAACAACACAATTTTTAAAAGTATCCAATTCTAAAAGATTAGGACGAGCAAAGAAAGTAATTACAATGCCAATGATCAGGGGAGGACTAGATTATTGTGCAAAACGCACGGGAAAAATCTTGCAAGTATTGACTTCTGAACTTGAAATAGGAACATTAAAAAAGCATTCTCGCTTCGGCGAGCGTTGATATTGAAAAGAGGAATGCTCACTTTATATTCTTAAATCACGAGAAGTGACCTGAAAATATTTTTCCTAGCAAACGATATCATATGCTCTATATAATAATAATAATAATAATAATAATAATAATAATAATAATAATAATCCCTTACTATTCTGCATAATAGCACTAACCAGTCAACTTAATAAGACAGAATGTAGTTATAAAATAGGCCAAAAGAAAATAAGCCATCTATTTTACATGGATGACTTAAAGTTATATGCTAAGAATGATAATGAGCTGGAAGGTCTTCTGCAAACTGTAAAATGCTTCAGCGAAGACATTGGAATGAAATTCAATTTGAATAAATGTGCTAAAGCTACAGTTTTACGTAGATCAATACATGAAACATCCTCAATTAGCTTAGACCCTGCTGTAACAATAAAAGAATTGAAACCAGAAGAAGCTTATAAATACCTAGGTGTAAATGAGAGTGAAAACATTCACCATAAAAAAATGAAAGAAATAGTGCGTAAAGAGTACTATAGAAGGCTACGAATGATATTAAAAACTGAATTGAATTCTCAGAACAGTGTTATGGCCATTAATAGCCTTGCAATCCCAGTTGTCCAATATAGTTTCAACATCTTAAACTGTACTCTAAACGACATCAGGCGAATGGATTCTAAAACAAGAAAGCTTCTTTCTAAACATAAGATGCATCATCCAAAGGCTGATGTAGACCGTCTATACATACCCCGTAAACAAGGTGGAAGAGGTCTTATTCAGCTAAAATTGTCATACAAGACAACAACTATTGGCTTACTAACATACATAGAAACAACAAAGGATTGGATGATACAATTAGTAAGGCAACATGAAGAAAGAAAGAAAAAATATCCAATAATCAAAGAAGGCAGTAAATACAAACAAGATTTACAGTTAGTAGATTCTGTAGAAAAGCAAAACAGAAGCCAAGAACCATCTATTGCAGCAAAAAATATGAAGAGAGCCAAAGATAAAGCTCTTGAACAGATGAAACAAAGCTGGCAAGGCAGACCTCTGCATGGCCAATATCCAGAACGTGCCAATAAATCTAATGTTGACAAAGTTAATACTCATCGATGGTTACGTGCATCTGGATTAAAGTCTGAAACTGAAGGCTTTATTGTTGCAGCACAAGACCAAAGTCTTTTCACTAGAAACTTTCAGGTAAATATTATGCATAATATTATGGATCCAAAATGAAGGTTTTGTGATAAACACCAAGAAACAATTTACCACCTAATCTCAGGCTGTTCTGTGCTTGCTCCAAATGAATATAAAAATCGCCATGATAGAGTTGGGCAATATTTACATTGGACAATGTGCAAACACTATGGAAAATATGTAAACAAATACTGGTATGAACATCACCCAGCACCAGTTACAGAAATAGAAGATGTCACCATTCTATGGGAGTACACCATCCACACGGAGAGAAAAATTGAAGCAAATAGGCCAGATGTTATTGTTAAAAACCAGAAAGAGAAAACTTTTCTATTAATTGATATGGCTTTTCTAGTGGATTGTAACATAGCAACCAAGGAATTTGAAAAACTGTCAAAATATAAAGACCTGGAAATTGAAATAGAAAAAATGTGGAAATTAAAAACAAGAGTTGTGCCAGTGATAGTAGGTGCACTTGGAATGATAAAAAATGGAACAAAACAACACATTGAAAGAATCCCTGGAAACCCCAGCTTAAGAGATATACAAAAAATTGTCTTATTAAGTACAGCCCACACACTAAAGAGAACTTTGTCTATGTAACGCTAGGGATGATAGGGAAGATAGAAAAAAACATAAAATTGAGCCATAACAACACGCCACGACCTGCCTTAGATCTTTCCGCAGACTTGGTTGGTAGTGCGACCATAGCAGAAATCGAAATATGATAAAAAATGACACAATAATAATAATAATAATAATTATAATAATAATGATAATAATAATAATTGCTTTAACAACAAAAACAATAATAACAACTGGAACAATGAAGTAACATTGTAGAATAAAGTTAGATTAATAAGGTCTGTTAACAACGTTCCAGCACGTTCAAATCGTAATTCGTTTGATGTTGGTTAGTGTGTCTAAGAAGAGCCAACGCTCAAAGGAAACATTCGTTTGATTATATCTGCTTTTAAACGCTAATGCCGGACATGAAAATATCGCTTCAGCTTTCCAGGAGCACGTTATTATACCGAATAAGGAGAAGCCACTGAGCCGATTTCGTTAGACAAGTGCCGTACGAAGCCATTCTCTCCCCTGTCAATAAATGAAGGCTGTTTCATGCATAATATGAAGTTTTAATGCGCGTTCTTGTTCTGGCTCCTCATCTTCTTACTTCTTCCATTTCTTTCTACAAAGTTTATTGTGACGCTTCAGTAAGTATCTGGTTCCCCCCACCCACCCATGCTGTAGTCTATCTTGACAAGACAGTCAGTTCAGTGCTATATGTGATACACGCTTAGGCGATCATGTCTCGAAAGAGACATGACTGACTGGGCAGAAGATTATCCTGCAGTAGGTTGCCGTTGCTTTCTGCGGTAAACTGGTTTCCATCCAAAGCTATAGAACCCTGTCTGTCCTGTTATTTAATACATAACTGGAGAAAAGTGATGGATTAATACTTCTTCCAAAGGTATTAGCGTATAAGTGAATGCAACGAATTCAACTGGAATTCGAACTCGGGTCCCTGAGTTGATAACCACCGCACCACAACGCACATTGACAAGAGACAAATCAAACAAAAAATGAAGTATTGCTGCCATAACTGATCTGGAGCTGTCACGACCTCATCTGCCTACCTTTTAATTCCTTATTTTAAAAAAAAAGTCTGCGTGGCCTTGTAGGCGGTGAATTATTCCCCGATCAACAACCCATTTCCAACAAACGAAGCGTCCTTAGTATATTGCGCTATCGTGTTTTGAAGCGATACATTCATTCGTCTCACTACTCTTGATCTATGCAAGTGGGACCCACTATACCACATACACAAAGAGGAATCCTCTCCATTCCCTAACTAACAAGTAAGTTCTATTCGGATAGCTTCTTCCCAAGAACATAGACCCGGCAAGATGGTTTCTCAATCACTATAACCTTGACTCCTTCAAGTTTAGTGTTAACCGTCATCTTTCCTCCACAGATGCATAAAATTCACTTCTTGTAATGCGAATTACGTTTTGTTTTAACACATAGTACCCACCTACTTTTAGACCATTATATATATATATATATATATATATATATATATATATATATTCCATTTTTAAACGGGTTATTTCGATACCCAGGTTTCTACCATGAGTGGTGTCTTCATGAGATATTTAATATCTGATTTTACCTTTTACCATTTTCTTTTTAAGAACGCTCTTGTAACAGTGTTTTATTTGAACGTTCACGTGGCAGGGAATTTATGAACGCGCATTGTTTAAAATAAAACGGATTATGACGTTTTCATCCATGGTTGTATGAACCTAAGAGGTATTTCTTAGTGTGGATGCATTTAGTCATAATTTCTGTTCTTTCGTTTAACAGTTCGTCTTTATTTGGGTAGATCTTAATTTCTAATTTTTCTTTTCGGTACAGTCTACATATTTGTCCACCATTGTAAGGCTTGGCTGTTTTTACAATGCTCCACGTTATGTCTGGGTCCAGATTTTGATTTCAGTTTCCAGACGTGGTTAGCCAATTTTGTATTGTTTTTTATTTTTTACTATTTTAAATGTAGATCTGTAGTTGAACAAAACTACATTTAATAGTTGTTAAAATCAGTTATTAAAAATCGCCTGAAGCCACCACTGATGATAGAAACCTGGGTAGCGAAATAACTCGTTTAAAAAGGGAAAATATTCAAAAGTTCTACAATAGAAATGTGTACTGGTCTAACCCTATTAAGACCAAAAACTAAGTATTAAACATTATATATATTATTTATTTAAAATTTATAACATATATATGTTATAATATTACTACAAAAGTAGGCTTTTTGTTTCGACACTATTCATATCGTATCAAGTGATGAATTCAATTACAAGTTTCAGCGTCTTAAAAGTTTAAAAGAGTAGCTAAACCCCTTTAATCAGGGAGGCGTTGTTACAAAAACAGGATGGACCAATCCAAACAGAGCAATCTCCAGTCTGAAGAATACCAGAATTCTTTGTAACAACGCCTCCCTGATTAAGGGGGTTCAGCTACTCTTTTAAACCTTTGAAACCCTCAAACCTGGAAGTGAATTCATAAATATTATTATCTCTACTTTGAATTGAGAGCTTTTTAAAGAATAGTGTTTCTTTCGATACGGAATATTATTCTATTCATACCTACCCTATACTATATATATATATATATATATATATATATATATAAAGTAGTATCCTTGGTACTTTGTAAAGTCAGTTCCACAGGGGATTGTAATCAGATGAGAACTCAGTGGTAGAATTTAACAGAGTATTAAAATGAAAACAATTTGGATGCCTTTATAAAACCACAAGCAGTATAGCCCGGCGTTGCTCGGGTGTAGTGAAAGCTTTAAAACTAATCCATGATCCTGAAGCTCAGACACTTTGGACGTTGGTACGAAAGATTAAAAAGCAATAGTTGTTTCCAGTTAAAGCGAAACCGTAGACTGAATGAAAAATGAATGGATGTAAGTCAAATTTTGATTTCCTGGTATCGATATCAAATAATTGTTTTTCGTCGTAAACTGAATTTTGAAGGCTAAATAAGTCTTCTGAGTAAATGGTATCATGGCTGAGACTAAGAACTACAATTATACCTACTTAGAGCCAAACCCGAAGCAAAAACTGAAAAAAAGGGCTGAAAAAATACAGACATATAGGCAGATAAACAGACACACACACAAACATCTTGCCTTTTACATATATATATATATATATATATATATATATATATATATATATTATCGATTTTCTGCACTATTGTGAGAAATTCAACCTTGAAACTTCTGAATATCCTTTCTTATGTCTTTGTCTATAAGTGTATCAAATTTGATTAAAATCGGACCACTCCTTCTATAACCCGATTTTTATCGATTATCGATTTTCGATATTTATCGGGGGTACCTCGACACAAAACCTAGCTAAGAACACTCGCAGACGCTTATAGTACAACTGTGTAAATTTCAAGAAAATCGGTTGAGCCGTTTCGGAGTCTATAGGTAACGGATACACACACACACACACACACACACACACACACACACACACACACACACACACACAGTTCCATGTATAAATAAGTTTATATTTAGATTGGTAATAGCTTATTTGGCGGAGCTCTTACAGACTGCTCTTCAGACCAATTTTTCTCACAAAAATGAATGGGTTAGACTTATCCAGACAAAAAGAATCATGGAAGGACAGGAAGGAAAACTGGGCAAGGGGGTTAGATATACAGTGTCAGTTATTACGGGAGGCTCTGTTTCTATCCCAGGCGATTAGATGATTTTTTTTCTTTTGAGGACATAAATTATGTAAAAATTGTCCAATTTTTTTTTTTTTTATCCGAGCGCCTTCGGCTATACTTTCAACCATTTTCGAGGATGGATGTTATTTTTTTATTTTTATTTTTTTAAATCGTATCACCCTGAGAAAGGCGTTAACACCACTAATGTGCAGGGGGCTACATAAGAGTAAAAAGATTAGGGGGCTGCATAAGAGTAAAAAGATTAGATAGGAGAGAGTGAAGAGAGTGAAGAGAAAGACGAACCAGTTAGAAATGAGCAAGAGAAGGAAGGGAATACAGGTGTGATGACAGTTGCAAAGGTGGAGAGAAAGGAAAAGATATACAGGGTGGTGCAGAAAGAACTAGAGTCAAGTGGTTAAGAGATGAGCATTGACACTGCATTTAAATTCCTGATGTGTTACATACCGAACACGGTAAGAATGTTGTTAGCGTGTTCGTAGTTGATATTACTCTCACACCCAGATTGAGCACTCTGGAAGAAAGGTATACTTTGAAAAAAACAGTAGCTACTCAAGCATCTACGTATCGTTCATTTAGTAATGAATTAGAACACTGTAACTACTGGCCTATGAATACATGGTATATTACACGCTAAAAGTCTGCTCCCTCCTACAGAGCGCCCATAGTTCAGAGGTAGAATCACCGACTGCCGTCTAGTCGGTCGGGTTTCAAGCCTGGGTAAAAAGCAGTCGGATGTCAAAGCGTACTGATAAGATGTGATACAGCGGAACAGATCTATCTGCAGATGACCATATATATATATATTACAATTTTTAACGGTTAGTTTCTAGTCAGTGCCTGAAGATTGTTTCATGCATGAAAATGAATATAAAAGTTATATCTATTATTTGTAGTATATGCATGTATGTGCATGTGCGTGTATTAAAATAATAGTTCTTTTTCACTTCTGCGGAAACTAAAAAATATTAGAAGCAAAAATAAAAACTTTTGGACAGAAAATACATTCTTTTCATCGATTTCAACCCTATTTTTCCACATCGGCCTTGCCATTGGTTATTTATTTTTGCCAGCGACGAACAAAAGCCTGAATATCTCGCTCGTAAAAATCTGCGCCAGATATATATATATATATATATATATATATGGTTGCTTTCATAACTGTAAGGGCATTCAAAATGTCACTTCAGCAAAGGCATATTACATTAAAAAATGTTTTCAGGAGGCAACCAGGAATTAAATCAGCACTCCACAATATGGCAAAAAATTCCTCAAGATTCGCTGAAGCAGAAAACAAACTTGATACTTGATGACACTAGATTTCATGTATTACCCATGCTTTGAAAACATTTTGCACTGTATTCGATGAAGCAACCCTGCAAGAATTCCTGGAAGTAAAAAATAGAAAAAAAAAAACAAAAAAAAAAAACAGAAAGAAAAAACGATAAAGACAAAACATATATATATATATATATATATATATATATACGTGCGTTAAAATATTAACGTTAATGCCGGCAGGAATGGTAATATTCAGATTTAAAAAATCAAAGGTCATTTATGCGTCTATATTGACATAAAAAGCAAGATATTTTTTATTATTTACATCTTTGCTATCAAAATTTCTAATTTTAACTTTTTTTTGGAAGATTAGTGTTTGATTTGCTTTCAAAATGAATATCAAATTCTTGTTATGCAAAAGATAAGGCTAGAAAACTTTTTGCATATGTTCTCATACTGAGAATAATATATCTATCTATCTATCTATCTATCTATCTATCTATCTATCTATGCTTCTTCATTATCTATCTATCTATCTATCTATCTATCTATCTATCTATCTATGCTTCTTCATTATCTATCTATCTATCTATCTATCTATCTATCTATCTATTACATTACAGATATATTTTATAAGTACATATTGTGCTAATATATACAGAGTGCAATGGGTAAATTGTCAGAGTGTTATATTTTTAATTTGGCGCATGTGCCTTGTATGTTTTTGATTTTGTTGACTGAACAGTGTAGTAGAGTCGGTTGGGTACAGTCTATGTGAAAAAGAGCACCATGACGCAATTCACTCTGCCAGAAATTTGGAAACGGCAGATTGTACTTCTTAGAATTCGGGTTGAAAGCTCCAATATGACAATCTCAGACTGTTTGGGTGTCAATCTGAGGTGAGTACAGAGGATTCGGAAAGAGTTGTATGAATCTAATAGTGCTTATAAAAGTATGACAGCTCGGAAAACTCACTCTGATTGCCCTGTGAAAAAACAAGAATTCCTGAATTTGATGGTAAGTGCATCAAACTCAAAACAGAGGCCTACATCAAGAAGTAGTGAAGCGGTAAGGCTGCTCTGGGTCAAGAGAGTGGCTGCTAAGAGACCCTATGTCTGGCAACAGGACTTTATACCATGTCACACAAGCAGAAAAACCCAATCATGACTGTCAGAAAATTTCTGCGACAACTATATCTAGTCACCTAATTCCCCAGACTAAACCCTCTTTGATTATTATATTTGAGACGCAGTTGAGCGAGAGATTAACAAAAATCTTTGTAACACCAAAGTTGAAATGAAAGCAAGAATTATGGCAGCATACACTAACTTAAACAAGAAAACCGTCCAGAATAGTTGCAGGAGATTCCGAAGATGCCTGGACACCGTGGTTGGAGCAAATGACGATTTTATTAAACAAATGTGTTCTTTAGTACTTCAAATATTGTTTGTGTAATGCTGGTAAATATACCAGTTAAAATGAGATGTCAGTATTATTTTCATTTTCGTGTCAATTATGCGACAATTTATCACACTGCTTAAATAAAGATCATCTACTCAAACACCTGTATCCATTAAAATTACTAAGAAATACGAAACATCCGTTAATTCTTCATGCATAAATGAGTTACGGTCTCTTAATATCCATTAATTCTTCATATGTATATATTCAGCTATAGTCTCTTAAGTAAGTGGGTTCCTGAGCAGAACAAATTAATGAATAATTATATTTGGCAGACCACGAAGAAGTTTCGTGAGGGCATCGTTATGATATCAATCATCAGAGTTTTTCGATCTGCAGATTAGATTCGGTCAGCAGATAAAAAAAGACCCTGATGAATGACGACATCATAACGGTGCCCTCATGAAACTTTGAAGTCGGCATGCACCTAGCCAGTTAAACTGACAAATTCCTTGTGTTAAACAACCCCCCACACACGTATAAATATATTATAAATTATACCTTAGAACATGTAAAAAATACAATCAACTACAAAATTGTACATTTTGTATCGACATTAAAAGAACAGTATCTCATCAGGTAGTTTTACTATAATTATTAACTACTTGATGAGACACTGTTCTTTCAATGTCGATACAAATGTACAGTTTTTAGTAGTTTGTAGTTTTTACAGTAAAGCATAATTAATATTTATTTTGCGGACGTGCGTTGTGGTGCAGTGGAAATCGGTTCGGAACGGCAAATCGGGTAGTTGAGTTCGTATTCCAGTTGAATTCATTGCATTCACTTACGCGCAAATACCCTTGGGAAAGGTATTAGTCCGTCTCTTCCTTCCAGTTATGGGTTAAATAACAGCAAAGATTGGGTTCTATAACCTTGACTGGCAACCAGTCTACCGCAGAAAGCAATGGCAACCTACTGCGGTATAATCTTCTGCCCAGTCAGTCATGTCTCTTTCGAGACATGATCGCCCAAGCGTGTGTCACGTGTGGCACTTAACTGACCGACTGATAATCAATATTAAGTATCCATTGCTCTATTTTATATTCATCACTGTTTTAAATTAATATTTTGAACGTTGCAAATATTTTCTTCGTCCATTATTCATTTGTATATATATATATATATATATATATATATATATATATCGAGATAGCAAATACTTTTCTAAATATATACTGTTAAATATAAGAGACAATGAATGTCTATTATGTTTAATCATGAGCCGTTCTAAACATCGTATTTTGGCTTTAATTTCAGTTGAAAATAAAGACAAAAATTCTTCAACATTTGGATAATTTTTTATCAATTTTGTTCTAAGCTTTCGGCTCACATGAGCCATCTTCAGAGAGATTATAGAACCGCATTGGAAATTTTCAAACTGCGTTTGCTAGTTTTGGTAACTGTTGCCGTTGCTTAGAGGAGTTTTATGTCAGCACAAGATAAAATCGTCGCTGATGGTGGATGTTTTTGTGTTACCGTCCTTATAACCTCTCTGAAGATGGCTGTGTCTGCTTTATATATATATATATATATATATATATATATATATATATATATATAAGGTGTCCATAAAGTCCATGTGCATTTTAAAAATTAATAAATAAAAATAAACTTATACATTTTTTAATCACCTTATGATTGCATAGCACATGAAACTACGAGACGTACCATCGACATAGAACTATATATATATATATATATATATATATATATATATATATATATACTAGTGACGAAAAGTTACTTGGAAACCGGAGTTCATGATGCAGACTAAGGCTGAATTAGGGCAGTAGAGCCTTACTCTTCTCACTCCAATCCCTGGGGATTTATTTGTTACAAACCTGTTAATGCAATATGAACTAAATTTTCTGAATACATTTCTCCCAACAAGACACGCTTCGGACTTCAGGATCCTCTCCAATGAACTCGATATTCCTCCATTATATCCTGGCGACAGGCTTGCCATGATGACCGTTATTAATTACGAGCGAAATCTGAAAAAATGATAAAAACTTCAAATAACAAGATTCTTAAAATTCATTTGTAAATCCGTTCAATTCTTCGTTTCTTTTTAGTAAATTTATCGATTACTTTGCTATTAAATATCAGAACAGCGCTCTAACTTCGTCTTTTTCAAAAGGTTTTTATTAATCAAAATGAAAGACAAATTACATAATCTCTTTTCACATTCTTATTTACTCGGTTTAATGAAGAAAACGATCTCTCACAGATATGCTCAGTCGTAGTAATTTTGTTACTTCAGGCAGAACTTCTTTTGGTTCAAATTTCAGTATCATATGGCTTAGTTTGCAAAATCCGCAATATAAAATGGTTTCTACTCTCATTTCAATCCAACCTATTTTAATCTATTTTTAATAGACATCCAAAGATGAAAACGTTTCCATCGAAAAATCTTCATAAGTATCAAAAGACTTCGGATTCAATAATTCAACAAATATGAACACTCATTGTTGTAAATCATTTCTCAGCGTAAACAATAGCTTCCGCCGAAATTTTGTTAACGTTCTTAAACAGCTTTTGGTTCTTGATGCCGACGTCGCTTCTCCGGTTGGTAAGAGACACCATCAGGAATTTGGCGTTAAGATTCTTGAAGTTTGTTGTTCGTGATATCAGCCAATTGCTTTTGAAGTTCTCAATCTCACAAATACACCACAATTTTTTTTTTAATCATTTCACCCCGAGCAAGGCGGAAACGCCACTGATGTGCAGGGGGTAAAAAGATTAATTAGAAAAGAGTGAGGAGTACAAACTAGTGAGACAGGAACAATAGAAAGCTGAGAAAGCAGGTGCGATGACAGATACATAGGTGGAGAGAAAGGGAAGGTTATACAGGTGAGGGGAGAGAGCTAGAGGCCAGTGGTTAGTAGATGAGTATTGACTTTGCATTTAAATTTCTGGAGGTTGTAGCCGTCAGGAAAGCAAGAATACGGGAGTGAGTTCCACAGGCGGGAGGTGTATTCAGCAGTCTGTTTTGGGTGATCGAAAACGGAATCTCTAAGGCTCTCAGTATGGTTTTAAAATCCAGTAACAAAAGTTTGACCTAAAGAACTTTAGGGTTGCAACAAATCTCCTTGCTTGTGCTAGATTTTTTTATATAGTTGAAAAAATATCAGAAAACACTTTAATTTTGTCGGAAAAAATGGAAACTTGTCGAGATCTATAGTTTCGACATGTCGAAGGTAAATTTTGAAATTAACTTCCTAATGATTTCATCGACTAATGCTATTCAAGTCGTCGAATTTGATAAAAAGTTGATATTTGTTTTAATATTTTGAAATGAAGGAATGCAAAATACAAAATATCGTGAGTAGAATGAGGTTAGTAAAAATGATCAATAATTAGTTTTATATATATATATATATATATATATATATATATATATATATATATATATATCCTAATGAATAAGGAATGAAGAAAATAATTGCAGCGTTCAAAACATTAATTTAAAACAGTGCTCAATATAAAATAGAGCAATGGATATTTATTATTAATTATACTTTAGAACATGTACAATTACAAACTACTGAAAAATTGTACATTTGTATCGACATTGAAAGAACAATGTCTCATCAAGTACTTAATAATGATGTTAACAAACGTTTTATTGAAAATTAAAAAAAGAACACCACTTCCTTTTATGGTTCGAAATCTTTTTGTACGAGGAAAAAGATATTAAAAAGCGGAAACAGGAAGAGGGTAGAAAAGATGAGAAAATAAAATAAGAAATCAAGAAAAAGAAAAGAAAGAGTAAAGGGAAATATACAGAGGAAATAAAAAGTAAAAAAAAATAAGTGAGAAAGGCCATGGTGTTTCCAATAATAAAGATACGTATGGATTAAAAAATATTTCTCACTTAGCGGTTAGACATGGATAGTAATGGGATTTCTTCTTCTTCTTCTTCTTCTTCTTCTTCTTCTTCTTCTTCTTCTTCTTCTTCATGTGCCGTAGTCCTTCAGGACGTAGGCGATCATGGACTTCTACTTGGCCCTGTCTCTTGTCGCTCTCAATATTTTCCTCTTGGTATCTCTCTGAAACCTCACTCCACTATCCATTTTCGCAGGACTATCAAATGTCTCGCACCGCTTTTCCTTCTATTCGTCCTGTGAGTTACAAATTCTCCAGGTCCTCCTTTCTCATTACGTCTCACAGGAACCTCATCTGTCACTTCCTGATGTTAAGTATGAGTTTTCTTCTCGTTTGATTCCTCTCCAACACCTCATAGTTGCTCATTTGCTCGATCCATGGTATCCTCAGCATCCGTCTGTAGAACCACATTTCTGCTGTTTCAAGCCTCTCCTTCATCCTTGAGGGGGATCGTCCAACATTCATTGCTATACAGAAGAACAGCTGTCACATAGCAGACCATCACTCTTTTCTTTCTTTCCAATATGATTTTCCTGTCTTCCAGTACTTTGGTTAGCTCTTGAAATGCGTCCTTGGCCATGCCAATGCCTCTTCGGATCTCAGTGACATATTTTCCCTCCTCTATCAGAGCGCTTAAATTTCTTTTCTTGTTTTATTTTAGTTTCTCCAATCTGTAGTTGGCATTCTGTGGTCTTTTTATCTAACGAAGATGGCGCACGATTTATTGTTTAATGATTTTAAGATCAGATTTTTGTTTCTCTCGGACTGGTTGCGCTATCAAGTAAGTTCAGTCTACCCAACTACTTCTCTATAGTAAGGGGTAAGAAGATGGATTCCAACTTTTTTGCATGAGACTTAGTAAGATTCAAGCTCAACAGCCTCGGGTCGAATTTAAACCCAGCATGCTAATTTCAATTTTTCTCCATTTACGGACAAAGGAAAGAGGCGAGTTCATACTCAAACACTCATTTTTTTCACTTGACCCTGTGCCAGCTTAAGCTATTAGTAAAAAGAGAGTGAAAGGGAAAGATATAAACCAAAGAATCAAAAGAGATTTTGAAAGAGATTGCTGATTTCGTTTGCTTTGCTGCAAAGTAAATTACAGAAACTTCATTTCCATACTTAACATCTCATGACAACGATCGATTGGCCAGCGTGGAAATCGTTTCGAAAAAAATTATCAGTCATATTACAATATCAAACCCAGTGTGGTTTAATTGAATAGTTAACTGCAGTTTGTGAGGTTAATTTTCTTTTCCTTCTTTTTATTTTTCCTGCACTTGCTTTCAATATGTCTTTCACAAAACGCAAAACTCGAATTTTTTACCTTATATCTCTGTCAAATGTTATGAATTAATAAGGTTTTGCATTCATATTGAATAGATCAGCACAAAATTAAATTGGACGCATCAACTTCGGTTAATGGCTACTGTAACAAGACTAGTTGATCATTATAACTGGTATGATAGTATAGTAGAATGTTCGATAATCACTGGGTGTCCAATACCATTGGCCTTGTGATAAAACAAAGCCAATCTTTTTGAATAAGATAGGGTGCTTTGTATTGGGTATGAGTTAGCGAGCTAGTTTGGGTAACCATTAGTACACGATGATTTGGATACTAACGTGATTTCCATTACAGAATTTGATATATAAAAAAAAACTCAACACGGTTTTTTTTTTTTATAAGCGTTTCACCCCGGGCTACGTAGAGTGGAGAAAGGATGATTAAATATAGGAAATGTCAGAGGGTGGGTGATAGGCGGGTAAGGATACTGAGAATGAGGGTTGGGTAGATGAGAGTGTTCTGAGAATAATTGGGAGTTAGTGTGATAGGCGGTGTCTATTGACCCTACATTTAAACACCTGGAGATTGTAACTGTCCGGAAAGCAGACTTGTGGAAGGGAGTTCCACAGGCGGGAAGCGCGAGAAAAGAAGCTGTTGGAGTAGAACTTACGGTTACATCTTATTTGTTTAACTGTAAAAGGGTGGGACCTAGTTGCTAATCTAGTATCTCGTGTAAATTCGTGCTGAGGCGGTATCAGTGATCTAAGCTCATCGGAGCAGAAGCCATGAAAGTACTTGTAGAAGAGGCACAGCGAAGCCACATCACGCCGGTGAGAGAGCGGCTGCAGCCGGTCTGCCAAGTCAGTATCAAGCACGTTACAGATCCTCCTTTGTATTTTGTCAAGAAGCCCAAGGAGAGCAGCAGGGGCACCCGACCAGATATGGCAGCAATATTCAATACACGGGCGGATGGTAGATTTGTATATGTGCAGAATAGATTCAGGTGGGAAAAATTTCCGGGCCCTGCACAGGGAGCCGACTTTCATAGCAGCAGATTTGGCAATGGATTCAATATAGTCATTCCATTTGAGGTCCGCCGAGAGTGTAAGACCAAGGAGGCGTAGTATTTTACTCTCTGGGAGGCTAGCCTGTCCCATGCTAATGGGAGGTAGATGCGATTGTCTATGGTGGTTAAAATAAAAATATTTGAAAACTTTTCACACACACACACGCGCGTGCGCACACACACACAGAGAAAAAACACACATATACATCAATAAAAAGGTAAGAGAACAATTATTCTTAGATGACGCGTATTATTCTCTGAAAGGTGAAGATTTATTTTGTTGTACGCGTTCATATAAAAGCGTAAGGATGTAATTGTTCTATGAAGGATTTTGAATTCGAGAACATTCATGAATATTCATTAGGTAGCTGAATGTCCAATCAAAACTTGTGAAGGACATACTGAAATTTCTATCTGATAAATATTCATAAAACATTGCCTCGATAAAGTCCTTTAGAGGACGAAACGCGTCGGTTAAGAATATTTTTTTTGTTTGTTTGTTTGTTCATTTTGTTGCTTCACAGATACACTCCATAAGTCTATCTATCTATCTATCTATCTATCTATCTATCTATCTATCTATCTATCTATCTATCTAAATGTCTCTGCGTGTGCCTGTGTGTTTGTGTGTGTGTGAACAGTGGAAGCAACACTGTATAATAATATTCAGTTTCCCTGCTGTCTACAACATCGAAGTATTTTGAATACTAAATATTTCTTTCTGTAAACTAAACCAAATTTTAAACAACACACACACACACACACACACACACACACACACACACACACACACACACACACACACACAAGAAACACACGCGCACACCCAACACACACACATATATATGTATATGAAGGAAAAATCATGGGAAAAGCACAGAAATAAATTATCTTAAAACACAACTCTACAAAATAAAATAAATTTTATTGTTGAGTATTTGTTTTCTTTCATGTTGAAAGAACAAAGTCCCACACAAATATTTTGCCTTTTAATTTTTACAACACAAAATAATTATTTACATTAGTATGATTGGAAAAACTGAATGTACCTACTTAATTAGATAGTCACGTATTCATGTTGTTTTAAGAATGCGAGTAATTTTTCAACAGTCAGCAAATGAGAGCTATTTTATTAATATTTTTATATAAAGAAAGTTTAGTCAAAAAATATTAGTAGTATTAATAAATTAATTACTTAAAAATAGAGAATTTATTGCAAGAAATTACTCAATAAAATATGTAAAAAATAGAGTAATTAATTATGTGAAAGGTGTGAGTTATCAGTGTGTGAAAAACTCTGGTCAAAGGTTTACTGAAAACTGTAAACAAAACATTGTTAATTTACTTTGTGAATTTTATAACAGTAAAGACTCCAGGAAACTAAAAGTTAGATTTGATAAACTCAGAAGTTTATTTGTTAATAAATACTTTTTCCTAATTTTCAATTATCTGTTTTAATGTGAGTAAATATTGTTAATAATTTTCTTCAGTAACCGTTCGAATTTTGTATCGGACAACATGGTCGTCTGAAATTTCAAAACCCTAAGTGCGTTTGAGGTGACGTCACTGATTTATTGATAAATGCGAATGTAGAAATTTTTAATTTACTTTATTGTACAAAAAATGATTCATTTGAGATTATTAGTGATATTACTTGAATCTATTGAACTTTTGATACAATTTTTAATGGTGTTCATTAAATATATATACGACTGTATGCGAATGACTCTATCTATCTATCTATCTATCTATCTATCTATCTATCTATCTATCTATCTATCTATCTATCTATCTATCTATGTGTGCGTGTGTATATATAGGTAATTATATATACATTTAATCTGGCCCCTTGTCGATATGTGAGACCAATAATTCATGTTACAATTGACCGTTCAGCTTTGAACTGACTCAATAGTAACCCATACATATGGTTTGATCACATTTGACAAACCCATTCAAATACATTGTTTAGGAAGAATACATAACAGAAGAATGGACCACAAAGTACTCCGAAGTATGTAAACAGTACTCCTTTGCTGTGAATTTAGAGATTTAGTCTTCCAGGCAGGCTGCAACTCAGGGCAGGAGAGTTCACTCGGCTTGACGTCTTCAAGGGCTTAGCAACCAAAGAGAGCAGAACAGAATCAACCAGGATTTAAAAATCAGCTTAACAAAATTCGCTTTCGCACATTCATATATATATATATATATATATGAATGTGCCCGGAAGAACCGTTGTGTGAAACGCGGTAGGTCGTGGCTCACTTCTAGATTTCTTGTATTGTATTCTTGCTCTACTTTTGTACTTTCGTATCGAACACTTTATTGTTAAGGTTTCGTCTTGGTGTTTTTTTCTTTCCAACGGGCACTAGACGTATTGTTCTTGTGCGTTGTTTGTTTCTTTTTTTTCTTCCTTCATTATTTAACCCACGAGGTAGTTCTCGCCGGGTTACAAGACAGTTTAAATTACTGTTAAGTTAGCATTATTTTCGGATGTTTAGTCTGTCATTATTAGTGTTGCCTTACTGTGATTAAGTTCATTATATACATATATATATATATATATATATATATATATATATATTTATATATAAATATATATATATATATATATATATATATATACTTAATAGCACTGTTATTTTACATCTAACACTATCTTAATAACATCAGCATTCAATGTGAGATATCTACGCACGTAAAGAATTTTCCAACATTTTTGTATATATCTGTAACTCTTTACACACACACACACACACACACACACACACACACACACACACACACACACACACACACACACAAATGAATAATACAAAGTAACATGGAGAATGGCTCACATTTATAAAATAAGCAAATTTTTTTTTAAATAATCAAAACTCTTATTGCGTAAATGAAGTATCAAGCAGTATTACGCAAAATATGTGTGTATATGTGTGTATGAGTTTATGTGTGGGTGAGCTCACGCGCGTGCGTGTGCTTGTTTATATATATGTATGACTAACTCATACACACATCTGTATATGTTTGTGTAAAATTTATATGTCCATAATTTATATATCTATAAATATATATGTACAAGTCGCACGCACCCCCCCCCATATATATATATATATATATATATATATATATATATATATATATATATGTGTGTGTGTGTGTGTGTGTGTTTGGACACGATTTACTGCTGAAATATAAAGGAAGAATCCGAAATAGCAAAACACGAAAAGATGAAAGGCTTTGGAATTTTATATCTGCGCGGAAAGTTCTAGACATCAGAAAATGTTCTATCTGACCAATGTGCAGTAACAAAAATAATAACAAGAATAGTAAGACATAAAGAAAAATATCGAATCTCTTTGTCGCTCTCTAATGCGAATGAATAAGAATGTCAAGGGTCGCTGAACCCGGCCTTATGAACGTCCCCCGTCCCCAGATTCACGATCGATCCTTTGGTTCTAGTGTCCGGAACCGGCGCGCAAATAATTAATCATGCTCTGAGACCACAACCGAAATCGCTTGACTTATTTTTCGGCCGCACTAACCCACTAAGCATTCCTAATTGAATTGTTTCGTGCGCACAACGGTTTTACGCTGTCCGTCTTACTGGACGTAGGCCGAAACGAACAGGACCGGAATGAGTCGAGCTTTACCGAATCGAATAAAGATGACTCTTTCTAATGTTTCGATGCGCGCATGTCTATTTCAAATTTTTGTATCTTTTTTATTGCTACTTTGACGGATCAAAAGAAAAAAAATCTTAGAAATAAACGGCAATTGAATTCTGCTGATTATAGCACAATTACGGATATTAAACTGACCGCTTTCATAAAACTATAAATCATCCATTTACAAAAACTTTTTTTTATTGTTTTCCTTTGTTACTCTTGCCTTGGATATGTCATGTGAGTTTCAAACTCTTAAAGTTCTTGTTCCTTGCCTCTTTCTGATTGTAAGAATTGTCATTTTCGATCATATTTTCTTTCGTTCTATGGCATTCTCAGCATCCTTCGATACAAGCCTATTTTTATCTCTGAGTCTTCATCTGTAAGGAATATTTCCGGCATTCACTACAATATAGAAGAATAGATATTACGTAACAGTATAAAATGTTTTTCCCTACTTTTCCTGCTTCTTAATATTTATCTTATGTTTTGAAAGACAACTGTTGTTATGTCTTTGGGTCTTTCTGTGCTTTTCACAACCTAAAAGCGTAGGTGTTAAAAAAAATGGTTGGCGGATTTTTCAGAGTGAAAACTGATGTGGTGCAGTTTTTGCACTGAAGGTTATAATCGTGCTATGTCGGTTGTTAATGGACTTAACGTACTCAAAATGTTAGGAACTTGGTAATCTTCCACTGAAAGCTGACTTTTTAGTATTCGGCTAACTGCCGATTAGTATCAACTGGCTGAACTCCAATAGAACTCTAAATGACTCCTATGAACGTCCCGTTAACTCTTATTAATAAAGGAGGGAGAGTCCATTATCTAAGGAATAGGTGTGTTTCCCCATAACAAAAACGAAATAGTAAGAAAAAGTAATATGGATGTCATAGAATGAGTAAGCATGGACCATGGACAGAACATGTGAGTGACGACGAGGTTTTGGAGCAAATGGACACAAAAATGTAACTGATACTTAGCATCAGGAAAAACAGCTAGAGTATTTGGGACATGTAATAGGGAATGATGTGCGATGTGGTGCAGTTGATATCGGTTCGAAACGAGAAATCGGGGAGTCGAGTTCGAATTCCAGTTGAATTCATTGCAGTCACTTACGCGCAAATAACTTTGGGAAATGTATTAATCTGTCTCTTCCATCCAGTCATGAGTTAAATAATAGAACAGATTGGGTTCTATAACCATGGCTGGCAAACAGTCTAACACAGAAAGTAATGGCAACCTACGGCGAGATAATCTTCTGCCCAGTCAGTCATGTCTCTTTCAAGATATGTTCGCCCAAACGTGTATCCCGTATGGCACTTAACTGACTGAATGAGGAAAGATGGCTTTGAGAATCTGATGCTCACGTGACGGGTAGAGAGGAAGAGAGACAAGAGAAAGTAACGTATGACATATTTGATAGACTTGAACAGATCGATGGTGGAGCGAGAATTGAGTTGTATAACAGGAGAAGGGTTATTAAAAGCGACAAGGTATAGGAAAATGTGGAGGTCCATGATCGCTTCCGTCCCGAAGGAACACGGCACATAGAAGAAAAAGAGGCATAGATTTGGAGAAAATTAAACATAAAACAGAAAAAGATAAATAAGAAAACAAACAGAAATGAAAACAATGTACAGGTAGGGACAGATAGTCAAGGTCGCACCCTCAGGATTCCTGTAACACTAACCCTGCCGTAGTAAATATAACCCTGACTAGAGCAAGTAAACCTGATCGAACTTTTCACACTTTATGAACAGTCAGTTGGTTAAGTGCCATACGTGGTACACGCTTAGGCGATCAAGTTGCGAAAGAGACGTGACTGACTAGGAATGTAAATAAGATTCATAAGGACGAGATCCCGTTAAGGCCCATACTTTCTATGATCCGGTCTTCTCTATAAAAAAGTTGCAAAGTGGATTACTACAAATATCAATAGTACAAAAGAAACACAACGAAAGAGGCTGCAAATGTCAAATGAACACAAATACATATAAGTGGTATAGCAATCTAAACTTATTTATAAATGGAACTGTGTGTGTGTGTGTTTGTTTGTGTCTGTGTGTGTCCCCGTTACCTATAGACTCCGAAAAGGCTGAACCGATTTTCTTGAAAATTTACACAGTTGTACTATAAACGTCTGCGAGTGTTCTTAGCTAGGTTTTGTGTCGAGGTATCCCCGATAAATATATAAATCGATAATCGAAAAAATCGGGTTATAGGAGTGGTCCGATTTTAATCAAATTTGATACACTCATAGACAAAGACATAAGAAACGATATTCAGAAGTTTCAAGGTTGCTGTTCTTACAATTGTGCTGAAAATCGATAATATATTAGAAAGAAAGACCCAAAGACATAACAACAGTTGCTAGTTTCGAATAAATTGATTAAACGAAAATAAATCTTTAATGCAAAAAGAAATATAATTCTGCAACACCTGTTCAATAGATGTGGGTGGAGTGTAAACCGGGCGATAGTTTAGTCTATCTACTCCAATTGAAAAAAAAAAATAAAGGAAAAGAGTGAAAAGATTGGAAAAGAGAAAACCGGAAACCGCATCCTAAACAGGAAACAAGGGATGAGCCTCTTCACCTGTTCAATAGATGTGGGTGGAGGGTGAACCGGGTGATAGTTTAGTCTATCTACCCCTCCAATTGAAAAAAAAATAAAGGAAAAGAGTGAAAAGATTGGAAAAGAGAAAACCGGAAACCGCATCCTAAACAGGAAACAAGGGATGAGCCTCTTCACCTATCCAATAGATGTGGGTGGAGTGTAAACCGGGCGATAGTTTAGTCTATCTACTCCAATTGAAAAAAAAAAAAGGAAAAGAGTGAAAAGATTGGAAAAGAGAAAACCGGAAACCGCATCCTAAACAGGAAACAAGGGATGAGCCTCTTCACATGTTCAATAGATGTGGGTGGAGTGTGAACCGGGCGATAGTTTAGTCTATCTACTCCAATTGAAAAAAAAATAATAAAGGAAAAGAGTGAGAAGATTGGAAAAGAGAAAACCGGAAACCGCATCCTAAACAGGAAGCAAGGGATGAGCCTCTTCACCTGTTCAATAGATGTGGGTGGAGTGTAAACCGGGCGATAGTTTAGTCTATCTATTCCAATTGAAAAAAAAATAATAAAGGAAAAGAGTGAAAAGATTGGAAAAGAGAAAACCGGAAACCGCATCCTAAACAGGAAACATGGGATGAGCCTCTTCACCTGTTCAATAGATGTGGGTAGAGTGTGAACCGGGCGATAGTCTAGTCTATCTACTCCAATTGAAAAAAAAATAATAAAGGAAAAGAGTGAAAAGATTGGAAAAGATATATATAAATATATATATATATATATATATATATGTAACTGCATGTATACATATGCATGCATATCTGTATATGTATGTAGTGTGGATGTGTGTATATGACTTTATAATTGTGCATATGTGCATGTATGTGTATGTAAGTGTATATGTATATATGCGTATGTTTGTGTATAAGTATGTATATATATGTATATATATATATATCTATATATGTATGTATGTATATATATATGTATGTATGTGTGTGTGTGTGTGTGTATGTACATATAGAACTTTGTTGAACCCACCTTTAAATAAAATTTATTTATTTATAATTTTTATTTTGAATGCTATGTCCATATTACCTTTTAATTTATACAAAAAGATTAATTTTGGTTAATTTTTAGCAGAGCCCTATAGAATATATAAATAATTCAGTTCCTTTCAAACTTTTTGAGATCTATCTTTGAATTTAATATTTTTAATTTAAAATTTAAAATTTAAGATTTATTTTTAAGTTTGCATGTCTAAATTTTTCTATAATAGTTGTCCCAGTCATTATTTATTTAAACTAAAATCTCTTTGGTAAATTCTTTTCAAACGTTTTTTTTTTTCAACATTGATGTCAGCAGTTTTCTTTTCTTTCTAAGCAAAAATTTGTTCATAGCTTACTTCCCAGTCAACCAACCCTTCCTCCTCTTTTCCTTTCGTTCCCCCTACCGCTTCTATCCCTCTAACATGGCTAAATTTTAACTTTTAAACTCTTGATTCTTGTATGGGGAGGAGTATGTCTTCTAATATGAGACATAGGTATCTGTCTGCTTTCCCCTTCTTACTTCCTTACATTCAAAAATTGTTAATCACACCCCATTTTATTTTCCTGTGTATGGAAAAAAATCTTTTTGACTTCTACCAGTGTAAAAACTTGTCACACATTTGAATTTGAGTAAATAAAATTTTGGTTTCGCAGTTGCTGAAGAAGCAAGGACTTCCTCGTAGAAATGGCTATCCAACGGATTTAAATATCGAAATTTTTGTATTATCATATATATATATATATATATATATATATATAAAACAAAAATTATATATATATAAACATTATTTGTTTGAACATTATTTTTAACAGACATGCGATTTAGGTAGATATTCTGTATTTGATTAAACAGTATATATATATATATATATATATATATATATATATACTGGCCTGAATACTTTTTGAAAAGAATTGTATGAAAATATGTACCATTCGGCAGGATTCCAACCTATGACGCCTAACAACATAGAGAAAGCCATCAACTGATCTGATGCGTCATAGCCGCTCGACCACGAATAATTTCACAACCGAATCAAGCCTTATTAACACACATTTTCCATTTTTCGTAACAAACCATCTCTGCTCTGAAAGCGTATCTTAATGTAAACAAATGCGAACTGACAATGTTACAAAATGTTCCGGAGTTTTAAGAATATATATATATATATATATATATATATATGCGCCGGGACATGGAAATTCCCAGGTTGGTGTCTGGGGGCGCATTTATACCACTGGACAAGATACCATCCTTAGTCTTTGTTAAGACAGGTAGACAGGTATCTAGGAGAAGGAAACTCTGATGTAAACCTGAGGTCTTTTCTTGCTTAATCTGTGGCAATTTTTTGCATCGACTTGAGTTTATGAATGGATCCAAAAAGTGTGGATTGTATTTGCACAGGCTTTCACCACTATAATCAAATCATTTGTGTGGGTTTCTTGACAACTTAAGCTTATTCAAACGTCCTGCACACACAAAAGTTCACAGGCGATAGGGTGAACGCGACGGGAACAGGTGAAGGATATCACTGGAAGTTCCTAGCTGGATCTCTACACTGTGGCGACCGGTGGGTGATGGCCGTTCTGCACAAATACCTGAGCATTTGTGCAGTTCGTGTCCTCCATCGGTGACAAAGCAGCCCTATTTAGGGACAGCACTGCTTTCTCCATCTGGGGAGGGGAAGATAAAAAGAGCCCTAAACAAATTCTTGCTCAAAACCACCCTTGACAGCGTACTGCAGCTGCCTAGGTATCCAGCACACAGTTCCAATAATAGAAGAAGCAAAAGCTTTCATTTTGGATCTTGGAATGTCCGCACTCTACTTGACAATGATAATCAGCCAGAACGTAAGACGGCTCTTGTTGCACTTGAGGTGAAAAAGTTCGGGATTGATATTGCAGCCCTTAGTGAAACGCGCCTGGCTGGCAACTCGCAACTGACTGAAGAGAAAAGCGGGAATACCTTTTTCTGGAGCGTCAAAGGCCCAGAAAAGCCTCGTCATTCCGGAGTAGGATTTGCTATCAAGTCCACCCTTGCGACGTCATTACCAACCCTTCCAAAGGGTTTTTTGGATCGCCTAATGACATTAACACTCAATCTAGAATGCGATACCCATGTCGTATTAATTAGTTATTATGCCCCCACGTTAGACAGACCAGAGCCGGAGACAAATGAATTTTACCAACAACTGAGGGAAATTGTTGCGAATGTGCGACACAAGGATAAACTTGTCTTAATAGGTGATTTTAATGCTCTTGTGGGGGTGGATAGCGCATCATAGGGTGGTGTTTTGGGTCATCATGGTGTTGGTCGTATGAATGATAATGGTCTTCTTTTGTTGTCACCTGTGTATTACCAACACGGTATTCCAACAGAAAAACTCCCACAAGACTACATGGATGCACCCTCGTTCAGGGCATTGGCACTTGATTGACTACATCATCACCAAAAGACGTGACATTAAAGACTTTCATATCACTCGTTCATTCCATACAAGTTGCTATCTTTTCGACCATGCATTGCTCCGAAGTAAAACAACGTTGCATTTACAACACAGACGAATGAAATGCTCCTCTGTCCCCAAACAAATTAACGTCCTTCCATTAAAAAGCACCGGTCAACAAGCGGCACTGTCGGCCCACCTTCATCATTCATTAGATTCTGTTGAAATAACTGATGATATTGAATCTTTATAGAAATCATGACGTGACGCAATTCACACATCTGCATTGGAAGTTCTGGGCTTACCTATTCGTAAGAATCAGGACTGGTTTGATGATCAAAATGTTGAGGCACGGGATTTGATCAACGAGATGCACAAGGCTCACAAAATCTGGATTGAGGATAAGAACTCCACATTAAAGAAGAAAGAGTATAATGCATGCAGAAGCAAGGTCCAGAAAACACTACGGCAGATGAAGGAGGCATGGTGGTCGTCACATGCCAAGTCAGTGCAAGAAGCATTTCATAGGAAGGACTCGAAAGCCTTTTATGAAGGTATTAAGAAAGTTTTTGGGCCACACGAATCTGGTGCTTTTCCCATATTTGCAAGTGATGGCACACTGCTGACTGACAGAGCGGATATTTTGAATCGCTGGAAGGAGCATTTCGAAGCAGTTCTAAACAATGCTTCTACAACTGACGAAGAAATAATTTCATCTATCACTGAGCGACCTGAAATTCCTGAACTCTCTTTCCTTCCAGCGGTACATGAGGTTTTTGTTGCTATCAAGCAAATTTCTTCAGGCAAAAAATCTGGGAAAGACGCCTTACCTCCTGAGGTTTTTAAGTACGGTGGTCAGAAACTGGTGAAGAAGCTGCATAGTCTCTTTGTGAAGATCTGGCTAACTGGAAATGTCCCTCGGGATTTCAAAGATGCACTAATTCAACACCTGTACAAAAACAAGGGCAATAGGAACATCTGTGACAACCATCGTGGCACCTCATTTTTATCAATTGCAGGGAAGATCTTGGCAAGGCTTATTCTCAACAGAATAATCAAACACCTTGTTGACGATATCTACCCCTAATCTCAGTGCGGTTTCCCTGCTGGTCGAGGTACTGTCGATGTGATCTTTTCCCTCCGCCAGGTTGCTGAGAAAGTCCGAGAGAAGAACGAGGAGCTGTATATGATTTTCATTGACCTTACAAAGGCCTTTGACACAGTCAACCGTGCAGCTCTCTGGAAGGTTTTGAAAAAGCTGGGAATACCCGACAACATGCTGAATGTAATCCTGTCTTTTCATGATGGAATGAAGACATCAGTTGTTTCAAATGGGGAGTCTTCAGAACCTTTCAATTTGTCAAATGGTACCAAATAGGGTTGCGTAATGGCACCTGTGCTGTTTGCTTTGTTCTTTTCAGTTATGCTGAAGTATGCTTTTGCTGATATTGGTACAGGCGTAGAATTCAAATTCAGAACAAGTGGTGGTCTCTTTAACCAGCAGCGTTTCAAAGCTAAGACCCTTATTCGACAAACTATCGTTAGGGATCTTTTGTTTGCAGATGACGCTGTACTCTGTGCAACCTCTCAGGAAGAAGCGCAACTGCTTGTAGATAGGTTTTCCGCTGCTTGCAAGGCTTTTGGTCTGACAATCAGCATCAAGAAAACAGAGGTGATTCGCCAACCGACCCTCACACCAAAGCAAGTTCTGGGTGTGAACCAGCGGCCACCAGTATACAGCTTTCCCGATATACCAATCCGAGTAGATGGCAAAGATCTGAAATATGTGAAAAACTTTCCCTATCTTGGAAATAAGGTTAATTGGAATGCTTCTCTTGATGATGAAATCATAAATCGAATTGCGAAAGCAACTAGTGCGTTTGGGAAACTGCGCCATCGGTTGTGGGATGATAGGGGGATTAGCCTAAAGACTAAAGTACTTGTGTAGAAAGCAGTTGTGCTAACTACGCTGCTTTATGGATCGGAATCATGGACAGTCTATCATAATCACATCCAGAAGCTTGATATCTTCCACAAAAATTGCCTTAGAACAATTTGTGGTTTCACCCTAAACAATCGGATGTCGAATGCGGACCTATTCACGCGCTGCGGTATTAGCGGAATTGAGAGCTTTTTGATGCAATCACAGCTGCGTTGGGCAGGACATGTCTTACGTATGGAAGATGACCGGATACCAAAGCAAGTGTTGTACGGCGAGCTTAGCAGTGGACGGCGGAATGTGGGTAGACCTTTGCTTCGCTTTAAGGATAAGCTGAAAATGAATTTGACATATACAAATATTCCTCACCGTGATTCTGAACGAATTGCCTCTCAACGAATTGAATGGAGATCTGCCTGCCAGAGGAGCATCAAGCAGTTCTCTGAGACTGAGATTGACCATCTGCGCGTAAGACGTGAGAGAACCAAAGCATCTACAAGTGTTCCAGCCGATCATTTGTGCAATCTCCCTTCTTGCCTCCATTGTGGACTTGTACATCTCTTGCAGGACTCAAATGCCATTTACGATTGAGTAAGTGCGGGCATGCTACATCAAATTAAACGGTTGTCTAGACCTCATACGTCGTGATCGACGGGAGAGTGCATCATATAATTCCAGGTGAAGAGGACTCAAGGTTTTACCATTTTGAGCGACGGCATTTATTTTATTATGAACAGTGCTCAATATAATAAATATTATAGACCTTTATATAATTATATAGTTATGAATTAATTGTACATTGCGACACGGACATTTCTATGTTTCGAGATAGATTCTCATCATCAGACAATGTTTGATGTTGGTTGTACAGATGATTTACATTTAAATACAAAAACATTCGGTTTGCTGCGTTCGTATGCTGGAGGATATAAAATTTACAGGTGTGCTTCTTTCAAGTAATTAGATCGAAGATTCATTTTGGAATTTGGCCCCATAGAATACATACTTTTTTCCTTCACTTATTTTACTTTTCTCCTTTCTTCTTTTCCTTCCTCAACGGTCAAAATGTTAACCTGCCTTTAACCTAACCTTATAACTTTCCTTTTTTTTCGCTTAGTTTTATTGTCTTTGATGTGATATGCCCATTTAATACCAAGGCTGTCCTTTTCATTTTATCATTTTTAGTCTCCTAATTTAATTGCTCCTATCCTTATACCATCTTCTAATATACATTTATATGTTGTAAACTTTTTTTTATAAATAGGAATTTTTTTATATAAATAATTTTATGTTTCAATTTATTTTGATAGTTTATCAGTAATTATTTTCCTTAAGCACTTGTTGGCTATATGCATGTTATTTCATTTAAATTTTATCCATTTTCTAATGTGAACATTTTGCAATGTCTGCATGACATTTAACTCATTGCGTTTATTTAATAGACTTTTATTCTTAAGTGATTTAATAATATATATTTTTTCGTATAAACATAATGAACATTGTTCATATAAGGACTTATATGTTCTGGCGTCTTTTATAATTTTCCACTTTATTGTGGGTGTTTTTGTTTTGTTTCCTTTAGATACCAATGATATTCCGATAGGGTTGTTCAAGTTTTGTATTTGTCATTATTAAATGAAGAGGTGTTCTGGTAAATGCGCTGTTTTAGAGTGTTCTTAGTGCTGCCTATATAAATCTTTATATTATTTGGGTTTTCCTTTGAAGATATTTCTCATTGATAGACAATGATTCCGTTAGGCACCTGTTTTCTAACGGGAAATCTATAGGGTTTCTACAGTTACGTTTTTTCTTATCTAAATTGTTACTTTCTGTTATCAGGTTATTTTTATTAATTTTGTTAAAGTTTTAAAAATATTATCATTGTGATTTTTTATGACTTTTTCTAGATTGTTCATACAGCTGTAGCTTAATTTAATAGTATTTTTTATTAAAGATCTTACTTAATGGATATTTTTCTGGAAAGTGTTTCCTAATTAATGCGAGGAATTTTTTCCCCAATTTACTACTAGTCATTTGGTTGAAAGGGGGTGTCTACCAAATAATATTTCTATTCCTATATTTTCTTCGGGGGGTTACTTTTCTCGTTTATATATTTAATATTTGAGTTTTTATATCAACTATTTCGGAAAGCAGTATTATAAAAATTGCTGTCCTTATTAAATACTTCTTCATTAGCTAAATTTCTACTAATTCTGTATTCTGTTGATGAGGGTACATGTTTGATAACAGATGGAGGGTGGTTAGACTTCAGGTGAATGTATAAAGGATTAGTATTTGTTTTTTTGTATGGTTGGTGTATATTTTTCTAGATCTGAGGTTACATCGAGGAAATCTACATTTTTATATTTGTTTTAATTGTTACTTTAAATATAGATTCTAAAACTCTTTATGTATCATCTTTCTAATTTTATTTCTTTTAAAATTTGTGGCATTTCTTATTATCATAAGTCCATCATATATATATATATATATATATATATATATATATATATATATATATTATTCGGACTATTGTCCTTATCTTTGTTGCCATTTGTACGACGTTTCGGGCGTTGTACACTCTTCAGGTGCTAGAAGGCCGGAGTATACAACGGCCTAGATGAGGACAATAGTCCGAATAATGTAAATACTGTAAATACTACCTCATCTCAGAAATATAAACAAATATATATATATATATATATATATATATATATATATAGAGAGAGAGAGAGAGAGAGAGAGTATATATATAAGAGAATGGAAAACCCGTAAAGACCCGTAAAGTCAGAGAGGATACTCCCAAAAAAATTATCTAACTAATGTAAAATAACAATTAGATAAAAATAGAGAGCTCAATGTATATTATCCAGAGCATTATAAAATGTTGAGAGGATAAACTCAATACATAATTAATCGGCTATAAGTCCAGGATTTAAATTTTGGATTCATAACCGTTTAATTACGTGTTGAGTTTTGCTCTCAATATATACATGTAATGATTTACTGATACGCGTTCTTTTAATCAACCCATAAGTGGGAGATGAAGTGAAGTCATTGCTTTCTCAAAAGTATTGAGCTTACGTGAATATAACAAACCCAACTGGAATTGAAACACGGCTCTCTGATTTCCATTTCCGATCTTTTATCCATTACTTTATCTGCACATACAATCTTACTCCAGCTGGTACTCCCAAGCAATATTGACCTGTCTCGATATTGCTTAACCTCGCTAATCCGGTGTTTTCACATAGCTTGACCGTAAAAATGAGGACATATATATATATGGTCAAATAAAATAAAATCAAGAGAAAAAATGTATTTTAAATCGCCTACATGTTTCGTCCTGTGATGGACTTTATCAAGGCAAAAAGACGAAATGAACTTTATTCTAAATTACGTATCTATAAACAAACAGTGTTGGCAACCACAAAGACGCTCACAATATACGTAATTTATAAATTACGTACCAAAAAATTCATAATTTATAGATACGTAGATTATAGATACGAATAATGCTCATTTCGTCTTTTTGCCTTGATAAAGTCCATCACAGGACGAAACGCGTAGGCGATTTAAAATACAGCTTTCCTCTTGTCTTTATTTTATTTAACCATTCTGTCCTTAATCTTAGATTATAACTGAGTATATTTTTACACACACACACACACACACATATATATATATATATATATATATATATATATAGAGAGAGAGAGAGAGAGAGAGAGAGAGAGGGAGACAGACAGACAGACAGACAGAGATAACGGGGAGATAGAGAGATTAACAGTTGGAAATAGCTGTGGATAAAATACAAATAAAAAAACAAAGCTATATGCAGAGAGAGAAAGAGAGAGTGAGAGAGAGGGAGAGAGTGAAAGAGAGAGAGAAACAATGTACATATCTTTATAGTTAGATTAGAAGGATAAAAATGACGGGAATAGAAAAAGAGAGGCAGAAAAAGAAATGGAAAAAAGAGACATTAGTAGAGGAAGTGAAAAATTTCGAGAGAGAAGCAGGATAGAAATAAGGAGAATCAAATAAAAAGAAGTAAGAGAGGTAAGAGAAAAAGATAGAGAGGTACAGATCCTGAGATAACGGGTGAAAAATAGAGAAAGAAGGAAAAGAGACGTTCTGCGGAAAACGCGATTGATAAGGATGAGATAATTTGAAGAATTAAAAAGTGACAGTGAAAAGGGAGATAACTCAAAATGAACGAAAGGAGAGAAGACGATAAGCATTTAAAATGAAGAAATGATTAATTCTGATTTTTATCTGCAATGCTAATTCATTCATAATATGAATGAAAAAGAAATGCTTATCCTAAAGTTTCTTCTATTTTTTTTTTGTTTAAGAAAATCTCTGAAAAAAAAAAGTTAAAAGAGGAATAAATGTTTGAAAAAAAAAGAAAGTAAAAAAAAAAAAATGTCCCCTAATCTCTCAAGATAACGTTTCTGCCAATTTTAATATTCCTCAACCCGCTTTACAAAAAGAACGATAGCGGGGTCCTTATTTCAGTCAGAATCGATCAATTGCAATTTGCATGATGAAGGCATTCGCGGCGCCTGAGAAAAAAAAAAAAGGTCTTTGTTTGATTCTGTTTGTTCCCTTTTGCGGCTTGAAGCGCTGAAAGTGAAAATAGAAACACTAATGCGCATGCGGCCATTTACACTTTGCTGAACGCTTTAAAAACACAAACACAACCTAGCCATTTACAGGCACATACATTCGCGTCTGCTCTCAAGTTTCTATTTGTATATGTACACACAGATATATATATATATATATATATATATATATATATATATATATATGTACGTATTCTGATATGGTAAAACATGGTCTGTTTTATGCAGGCAATCATTTCATTAAGGGTGTAGTTTGTAAAAAATCACGCTT
The DNA here is from genome assembly GCA_037127315.1 of Ascarosepion bandense. Taxonomy (NCBI): domain Eukaryota; kingdom Metazoa; phylum Mollusca; class Cephalopoda; order Sepiida; family Sepiidae; genus Ascarosepion; species Ascarosepion bandense. The sequence goes on along the minus strand of JBBBDQ010000814.1, from coordinate 1,379,983 downwards.
GATACTTGTGGCATAATGCAGTATATCTTAGCTTGTTCAACATGTCCTGTCGTATTTTGTCGGAGAAGGAATAAAAACTAGTTTAAATGCAATCAAATTAAATTTATTACCCAGGAATAATTGTTATTAAGAAGAGCCTGAGTAATAGTTTCAGAAAGTAGGGGAATAATAATTAAATTTTCTTGCAGAAAAAAAAATCCTGAAAGTTGACTGAAAAGAATTTTGATAGTGCTAAATTGATATCTATTCTACTTTTAAAGCTTATGTCAATGAAAAAAAGTTGCAAAGCTATTTGCGTAAGGAACACGCAGAAAAGTGGTGTGTGCGTATTTTGACAATAGTTGAGTTTCCTTTTGCTCGTTCAAGATTTTAACAATAAATATCTGCACTGATAGCGTTATTTTATAATATATTATTTGTAATAGCTGTAATTAACCATAGCTAAACTGTATTCCCCTATACAATTTCTTTGGGCAACATCGGTGCCGTGAAGATGGGAGATATGCTGCATGGCCAACAGCCGATTTCTCATAAAACCCTGTACAAGCAATGAGGGCGACGGACATGTGCATCAAGATGTGGGAAGCCGTTGCCAACCATCACTCACACTGAAAACACGATTTACGCCGTGGGATAGAAGCAGGAAGAGAAGAAACTGAGGCTTGCTACCGGGGAGAAGCGTTCTGACGGAAAGAAAACAATACGGTGACATTAGGGGAGAGTGTCTTGACATGTATTCCTTGCAGTAGAGACTGTCACTCCATAACAAATGCTGCGGCGTCATCAGAAGCTGGGGTATAAATATCTGGGGTGCAAACCCAACTTCTCTTGAGATCAACGGATGCCACATAAACTGTAAATATCTATAACCCTTCAACTGCTCACCGTTACCTTACGGTTGTTAGAATTTAGGTGGAGCTATTTAAAGAACTGTTTAAATTATATATATATATATATATATATATATATATATATATATATATATATATATAATCAGGGCCGTAGCTGATGCTAAAAATACACCGGGCACAGAGAAATTTGCCCAGGTTTATTAGTTGACAATGTGATGCCGTCATCAGTGTCATCCGTTTCCAGAAACTGTAATTTTTGCAAATTTTTTGGATTATTCCAATGGAAATTAGGCACAGAACGTAAACGAAAGCAGAAAATCGGGTTCGGACTTTCTGAGTATAACCATTCTTTTCTCCCAAAATTAACAAAACAAAATTAACAAAATAAACAAACAGATTTTTACTGCGTTCATGCGGATGTTTTCAAAGTCTTTCTTTCTTTCTTTCTTTCTTGCTTTCTTTTTTCGTGAATTGTTTAGTTTAATTTCTGACGAAGACATTTTTCTTTGCCCGGATTATCACTATGATTGTACGGATCGGCCCGGACCCGTGCCCAGACCCGTGCCCGGACCCGTGCCCGGACCCGTGCCCAGTAGTCAGATACGGCCATGTATATAATTATTACTTTAGAACATGTGCAAACTATAAACTACTAAATGTTTGTAGATTTTGTTTCAACATTGAACGATCAATGTCTCGTCAGGTTGTTTATTATGATGGTAATAAACGTTTTATTGAAAAAAATCAAAAAAATGACCACTTCCCTTTATTTTTAGAATTTTTTGTATCAGGGAAAAAGATATTAAAAAAGGGAGAAAAGAAAGAGGGGGGAGAACATCAGATATAAGATGAGAAATCAAGAAAAGGAAAAAAAAAGAAAGAAAGGGAAAGTTACAGAAGAAATAGAAAGTGAAGAGGAAAATAAGTGAGAAGATATAACGAGGAAAGAGCCAATGAAAACGGCTTCTGCAATTATATATATATATATATATATATATATATATATATATATTAGAAAAAGAATTATATTAATAATTATATTACTAAATTATATTACTCTATTAAATTAAATAAATAAATTTAACATTGAATTCTTTTAAGTTCGTCTCTATCGAAATTTACCGGATTTATATACCAAGTATTCTACGTTATATATAAATATATATATAGAAGAGATACTGGTAAGACCAGTACATGGTTATTTAAAAATGTTCTCAATGTACAATCAAAAGAACGAACAATATAATAAAGAATGAAAAGTTCACCACTTACTTGCTATTCAGGTTTCAACCATAACCATCTCATCAGGCAGTAAGGGCAACCTGCATTTTTTTGACGATTATCTTCTTGTGAGCATATTTGATTAAAAATGTTAGACATATTGCTCCTATTTTTATTTTAATCCTCTCGTAGCCACGACTCCAATACTTAAAAATTCTTAACGGTCTTATTATTAAAATAAAAAATAAGTAGACACAGTATGTCTAAATTATTTAATTAAACATGTTTAACTCAATATAAGCTGCTTAAATATACACATTTTAAGCTTCATGATCCAACAGCGCTCCTTAATAACAACAGTCAGCAATTTAAACGTAACCTTGTGAAAAGTTAAATAAAGATGGCTGAGTTCAACTCAAAAACAAAAGAGCACAAGATTCGTGATTACGAGAGGACTAAATAAAAAGATATCAACACAATATGTAGAAATTATTTAATAAAACATACTTATATATATATATATATATATATATATATATATAGATATAGATATAGATATATATATATATATAGAGAGAGAGAGAGAGAGAGATTGATTGATTGATTGTTTAATTACTTATTTTTCAGTCATAATTAAATTAAACCAGTACACAGTTGTATTAAAAAGTGTTCAACGCAATTATATTGTATAACTTTTGAATATTCTTCATTTGTAAACGAGTTATTATGCGACCTAGGTTTCTACCATCTGGTGTCTTATTGCAAATCGCCTGAATACACCACATGGTAGAGACCTAGGTCGCATAATAACTCGTTTAAAAACAAATGAAGAATATATATATATATATATATATATATATATATATATATATATGTGTGTGTGTGTGTGTGTGTGTGTGTGTGTGTGTGTGTGTGTGTTTAAAAAGAAATTAGACGCCTCCTATTGCTAGTAAAGTGAGTTTCATCCTCACAGGATATTCATTTAATTACTTTAACCACTGTGCTAGAAATAGTTAGCATAGAGAATATCTGATGATGGGTTTGTCATAGTTTAATAAATACTATTTAGGCATTACATATGATCTCGGTTTATGACCTTCCAACAGTGTTATAAAATCTTGTTAAATATCTGCACCTAATCACGTATTTTTATCGGTAATTACAATTATTCTGATAAAAATATTTCTTTTTTTTTTAGATATATTCTCAAGTACCAATCCGTCTGCGTTTTTTTTCTTCTATTTTTTGACATTGAATATCTTTGATATAATATAAAAAATGCCGGAAATTTTTGCACTCAACTGGTCACTGTTATTCATAACGGATACTTTTCGGAGCTGCTTGTGCACGTGTAGGTGTTTTTTGTTTGTTTGTTTGTTTTAGATCTGCAAGCAGATCTGCCCATCTACTAGATCCATCAGTAAGGTGGGATCCAGAATGGCTGGGGAAAGGTTAGTTGCAGTGAATGGTCGCACCAGATTTCGATTCAAACACATCTTTTCTTGTACTTCACCATATGTACGCCAACGTATGTTAGTATTCAGAATTTTCTTTTTACTGCACATGTTTAAAAGCCCTTATGATATATAGTCCAGAATACCGAGATGATTAAAATACATTGAGAAAACTTCTTCACTACACACATCAGTTCATACTCAACGCTATAGAAAACGAGCTTATAAAATGCACAAATTCAAAAACCTAGACACCACCGATAATACTACTACTAACAACAACAACAACAACGCAAAATGGTCCTGGGTATGACGATAAACTGCATCCGGCAGCAAGGCCTCTGATTGGGAGTTGTGAGGAGCATGGACCACCTCTTAATTGCTGTTGTCCCTAGGTTCACTCTGACCCGGAGTGGTATCATCTGTTAGGGTCCCAGCTATGGGTAAACAGTTAACCCTCAAACTGAGGTCAAATCACTAGAAAAACTTTTATAGAAATATATACATAAAAATAGACTCTTATAGAAAAATATGCGTGTTTGAAAGAAAAATATTACCAACAATACTTTTCTGAAGGAAAAAGTTATTGCCATAACACATTTTTGAAGGAAAAAAATATTACCAGCAATTCATTTTTGAATACAAAACTAGAATACATCTTCAGTTTTCTAAAATAAAAAAAAATAAAAATTCACCAAAATCTAACTAAATCAACCTTCTCACTATAACCAAATATTAAAAGAAATACCTTAAATCCCTACCTTTTTGGCATTAAATAACCAACAAAGAATGATATGCCGTTAAACAAAACTCAAACTCAACTCACAACACAAAATTCATAATCCTACCCTCTAACACTCTTTCTACAGACTGTAAATAAATATTTGTGTTTGGTAACTTTAACGCCCGCCACACCAAGTGGATGGGGAACTCTGTCACTGACCTTGCTGGTGTCCACACCATGAATTTTTCAATCACCCAATCCCTTACTCAAGTGGTGGACTTCCCCACGCGATTCTCCAACAACCCTAATTTAAAGAACTCACTACTACACTTCTGCTTCACTTCCATCCCAGACTCTTGCACGACCAGACAGCTCTGCCCTCTCGGAAACTCTGACCACACCGTAGTTTTCGTCAACATTTCATTCCACTCCCACCCTACCCAAGAAACCCAGACCAGTAGAATATCCTACTGCTACCAAAGAGCAGACTGGGATTCGTTCTGAGACTTCCTCTTTGACGTCCCTTGGAACAACGTTTTTAGTCTTCCCGGCGAAGACTGTGCATCCTAGGTCTCTTCCTGAGTTAAGGCTAGCATCGATGCTTTCATCCCTGCCAAGAAATTTCAGCTTACATCTCATTCGTCTCCATGGTTCTCGCCCGCATGCTCGGCCGCCATTGCCCACCGGAATCATTTCTTCCGGCTCTATCGTAGCTACGCGTCGGACCAAAACAGGCGTCTTTTCGCCTCAGCTCGTAATAAGTGTAAAAAGATACTTAACGAAGCTAAGATGTTGTTTGCTACCAGAATGAAGCAACGCATAGCATCCTCTAAGTTTAGCGCCAAAGACTACTGGCGACTCTGTAAAAGCGTGCTTAACAAGAGCAAGTCCTCAATACCCGCACAAATCAATAGATTTGAGGTCCTCACCTCCTCTTGCGCGCAGATTCTCGACCAATTCGAGACTGGATTCGTCTGAAGTTTCTACACCCGATTTTCCACCTAGAACTGAGGCTCAACTGAATGACGTCCACATTACACCCTCGCTGGTTTCTAACATAATCTCAAAACTTGACCCTTACAAAGCGAGCAGAGGGGACGGAATCCCAATCATAGTCTTGAAGAAATGTGCCCCTGAACTCTGCTCTGTCCTTTCTAAGCTCTACAACTTCTGCCTATCTGCTTCCTGCTTTCCTGCCTGTTGGAAGTCTTCCTCTGTAGTTCCTATATTTAAGAACACTGGAGAACCCTCGGACACCGCAAATTACCGCCCTATCAGCCTTCTTCCGATCTTTGGCAAAGTGTTCGAAGCCATTATAAACGCCGAGGTGGTTCAGCATCTCACAACCCACAGGTTCCTCTCGGACAAGCAGTATGGCTTCCGCTTCACCAGGTCTACTGCTGATATGCTAACGACCATCACCGAGTATATATACCATGCTCTCAACAAGAATGGCGAAGCCCGAACCGTTGCCTTAGATATCTTCAAAGCGTTCGACAGAGTCTGGCGTGCTGGTCTTCTACGCAAACTGCGGAGCTATGGTATAACTGGACATTTGTTTGCCCTAATCCAGTCTTTCCTCTCTAACCGCACATTGAAGGTCGTATTAAACGGACATACATCCCAGAATTACCATACGAGTGCGGGTGTCCCTCAAGGCTCTATCCTAGGTCCTACGCTCTTTCTGATCTACATTAATGATCTCCCTGATGCCATAAGATCCCAAGTAGGTATGTACGCTGATGACACCACAGTTTACTCTTGCCTTGATCAAAAATCTGGTGTGGGCGACAAAGCGAACCTCGCAGCCGAGCTTGAAAAGGACCTACAATCCGGAGTGGACTGGGGTAAGAAATGGCTCGTAAATTTTAATGCTTCTAAAAAGAAGCTGCTATCAATTAACCATCATAGACAATCGCGCCTATCTCCCATTAGCATGAAACAGGCTTGCCTCCTAGAGAGTAAAACACTATGCCTCCTTGGTCTCACATTCTCAGCGGACCTCAAGTGGAATGACTATATCGAATCCATTGCTAAATCCGCTGCTATGAAAGTCGGTTCTCTGTGCAGGGCCCGGAAGTTTTTCCGTCTGAATATATCCTGCACATATATAAATCTACCATCCGCCCGTGTATTGAATACTGCTGCCACATCTGGTCGGGTGTCCCTGCTATTCTCCTCGGGGTTCTTAACAAAATACAACGAAGAGTTTGTAATGTGACCGATACCGACTTGGCAGACCGCCTGCAGTCACTCTCTCACCGGCGTGACGTGGCTTCCCTGTGTCTTTTCTATAAATACTTTCACGGCTTCTGCTCCGATGAACTTAGATCACTGGTTCCCACTAGGTACGAATTTGCACGAGATACTAGATTAGCAACTAGGTCCCACCCTTTTACAGTGAAACCGATAAAATGTAACCGCAATTTCTACTCCAACAGCTTCTTTTCTCGCACTTCCCGAATTTCCTTCCACATGCTTGCTTCTCCGACAGCTACAATCTCCAGGAGTTTAAATGTAAGGTCAACAGACACCTCCTAACACACGAACCCGCATCCATTCCTACAAACACTCTTCCCATCTGCCCAACCTTCAGCCTCGGTATCCTTACCCGTCTATCACCCTCCTTCTGACATTTCCTATATTTAACCACTCTTTCTCTTCACCTTTCCCTGTGTAACCCCCTGCGCAATAGTGGTAGTGGAATACCTTGCTTGGGGTGAAATGATAATAAAAAAAAGTTTTCCCTAATGCTTAGATCTTTACTACGATGACCAAGACAATCGGTGATATAATTTAGAAAATAACAACCAAACAAAAAAACAACACCAATTCAGATTCTTATCAAATTTTCCTTACAGTATAAAAGCCTTTATATCGGAGAGATATCACGAGATCTAAAAGCACCTATCTATGAACATAAAAGCAATTTACGTTTCGACAAATATTCAAACTCGCTCGTAATACAGAGGAACAAAACTTGGCATAACTTTGATTTTACAAACGCTACCTTAATTAAAAAAAAACATAATTCTTCAAGTCAAAAATTCTTCAAGGGACTACTGGTAATAATATTAATAACTATAAACACACGTCAAAAGCATTATATTACATCATTAACCTTTATTAAATCGATTCTTAAAGAATCTAACGTATGCTTATTTAAAACATACGTAAAATATATAACCGTTATGTACGTAAAATCTCCCCAAATCAGCACGTGAAAAACCATCGGACATAATTGTCTGCAAGAAACACACACACACACACACACACACACACACACACACACACACGTAACAATATATATTATCATCTGAATCCCACATAGACTAGAATCATTATACCCTTATATACTGTTAAGTACCATACGTGATACACGCTTGGGCGTTCATGTCTCGAAAGAAACATGACTGACTTGGCAAAATATTGTTCCGCATATAGGTTGTCAACTAAGGCTATAGAATCTAATCTGTCCTGCCATTTAACCCATAGCTGGAGAGAAAAGCGATGGATTCAAACCTTTTTTCAAAGTGTATTTGCGCGTAGAGGAATTCATCTCGAATTCGAACTTGGCTGCGATGATCTTGTTCCGAGTTGATATCCACTGCAACACAACGCACGCCCATAAATCTGTATTTACAGTTTTTTGGTTAGGCTTGAATTTTGTTACTTTCTCGTCCGTAAGTTAATTCAAGAAATTCAACTGGAATTCGAACTCGACTCTCTGGTTTCTTGTTCCGTGCCGATATCCACTAACTACAAAATGTATTTTTAGATATTTCATAGTGTTTTTGCCCAAGTTTGGATGATTAACTATTTGCCATAGCTAGTATCCTAACAAGTAGTATCACCCCGGGTTAAGATGGACCTGAGAAAAATAGAAATTTAGAGGTGGTTCCATGCACCTCAAAACCTCTTGATGAGAAGCCTTACTGCTAGATGTATTTCATCGTAATACCAGAGAAGCCTTTTTTTTTTAATTTGGAAAGTGACAATAACTTCCGATCTCTTCAGAAAAAATATTGTCGTTTATCTGATAAAGTGGTTTTATTTCTTTATTCAGCGAACAGAAAACTCATCAGTCGAGTTAGAACGGGTACTATTTGTGAGCTTTCTAGATCAGTGTTACTCAAATGGGAGTGGGGGTTACACGAGCCGGTGTCAGTACGCGAATCATAGACTGCCGCTAAGCTGTTGCCAACGAACGAGAAAAAAGAATTCTTGAAGCTTGATCACTTTTTATTTCATTTTAGATAAAAATACAAGCAGAATATCCTCAAGTCGTTAAAATTTAATTCTAAAACCATTTACAATTGCTTTCAGCATACCAAAATATTGACATTAAAATTCATGTCATTAAATAGTCTCATTCATTTTGGTATGACGATTAATTACATCCGGCAAAAAAGCCTCTTATCGGGAGATTGACGGTTTTGAAAATCATGGAGCCATCTATTAACTCCTGTTGTTTCCAGGTTCATTCTGACCCTGGGTGGTAGCACCTGTTTGGGTCAAAGATAAGGGTAAGCAAAAATCAACATTTTTTAAATAAAATTACCATCAATACATTTTATATCAAAAAGACGATAAATACAACATTGAAAAAACATAAAAAATACATATCTATCAGGAAATTACCAACAATTCATTTTATGATCTACAAACTCAGTTAGTTATGTGAAATCGAAGAGCCGAGTTCAAATTCCAGTTGAATTCATTGCATTCACTTACGCGCAAATACCCTTGGTAAAGGTATTAATCCGTCTCTTCCCTCCAGTTATAGGTTAAATAACAGGACATATTGGGTTCTATAGCATTGGCAGTCAACCAGTCTACCGCAGAAAGCAATGGCAATCTACTGCGGGATACTCTTCTGCCCAGTTAGTCATGTCTCTTTCGAGACATGATCGCCCAAAGCGTGTATTACGTATGGCACTTAACTGACTGACTGCCGAAGCGACTAAGATCTACAAACTACATACCTTTAAAAAAAAATTCATTCACTCTGAAAGTGAAGGTCAGTGGCTAAAAATAGCTTTGAACAGGCGACGACCACCCTTCTTCGAACATTGTGGACCGACCCAACAGAACCATAAACAAAGAATTTTACCAAGCAACAGAAACTATATCACTTGAGCAGCAACAATAGCAATAACAATAGCAACAACAACTAAAATGGATATCACATATTATTCAAAGAGAAAATGATGACATAATCAAGACATTGACGTTCGAGAATAATTCAAATAAAAGGGTAAGAAGCAAACCCCCATCAATAATGGAAAGAGTGAAGAAAAAGCTATTGGACTTGAGAAACCTATTTTGCCGATAATAAAAAATTTTAGCGTAAAATAAATTTTATAATTATTTTATTAATGTGACCCAGACTACTTTACCTTTAAACCACACTGACTCATTCAAATTTACCCGAAACGCATATTTCTCCAGTTTCGTATACGAAAGGTAAACAAAGCAATTGCTAAAGAATTTATGAATTTTATTTTTTAATCCGACATATTTTTATTGCTATATATGTTACTTTTAGTAGATAACCGTTTTTAAGTAGACTGTCCTTTGCGCGTATTTGATAATATATATATATATATATATATATATATATATATATATATATATGAATAGATAAGTAAAGAACAAGTGGGAAAAATTGTCATTCTCTGAAGAAACATGTTAAATTAAAGAAACTTTTTCTTACCTGTTCTTTACTTATTCTTTTCATCTTGTCGGATTCCGATCAATATATTCAATTTATATATAAATTTCTTTTTTTATTTATAAACGAAAACTCAACACGTCATTTCAAGTGGTTATAAACTCTAGTTCATTTCTACGAGCTAATTAGCTCATTTCATCATATATATATATATATATATATATATAGGTATCTTTCTTTTAAACATGTTTCGTTTAACAGTGAAAATGGAGTTTTGAAAGTTAAAAAAAATAAAAATAATAAGTAAACAGACGCTCACGCGATATCCAGTCGTAACGCGATATCCAGACGTAATGTGATAGCTTTTAAAGAACGCACATTTTCAAAAACATAAAAGTAAGTTACGTTACAGTCAAAACATGACGATAAGTAACAATGTCAGAAAAGAACATCCCTGAAAATGGCCAGTGAAGTGGCTGAAAGCGCTTGGAAAGTCTGAAAGTATGAAGCATTTCTACATTCCTTATCTCCGGCAAAAACGAAGCCTGTAAGAATACTAGAAAAATTAAATCAAAATTAATAAAATCCTCCTTGTCGATGGTTTTTAAAAAAACATATATATAATAAAGATTTTAAAGAAACACACACACACACACACACACACACACACACACACACACATACACACACACACACACACACATCGCCTGAAGACACCGAAAGTAGAAACGGGGGTCGCGAAATAACTTGTTTTCAAATTATATATATATATATATATATATATATATATATATATATATATAATGCAACAGAAATGTAGAGCTGTAATGCAACAGAAATGTAGAGATGTAAAATAAATAAAATCACGCAGAAAAAATTGTTCAAAGAGCCAGTTTTCGACATAAAAAGGTAAGGAAAAAAATGTTTTTCTTTTCCTGTGATTTTTAATCTCAGTAATTTTGTGAAGTAATTGCATTTTCTTTCTAGTCTCTGATAATTTCATTTGAAATTTGTTTTTGTTTTTTTTTGTTCTCCATTATGTGCTGAAAGGTACTCGGCCATAAACCCACCACCAAAAAAATAAAAAAATAAAAAAGTAAAAAAAAAATCTGCTATTTTATCATTTAATCAGGTTTGATAAAGTTGGTCGGGCCGAGAACTTATATGAAGTCCCTAATATTAGATTTTCTTCCTTTGCTTTTTTTTAATGCTTTCATTTTTAGGTTAGTTCATTTATATGACTTTCTTTTGATTATTTAGTCGTTTTAATCTCTTTTTCAATTCAGACTCATTTTCTTTTCCATATTTCAATGTTTGTTTTTTGTTCCTTTTTTTCTTTTCTCAAATTCCTTTTTTTCTTTCTTCCATTTTTTACAGATTTTTTCTTTTTTAAATTTCTTTTTTTTGTACACCTTTTCTTTCGTTCTTTCTTTACAAATTACTTTCTTTGTTTCATTCTTCACAAATTTCCTTCCTTTCCCTTTTCCTTCATGGATCCCTTTCTTTCTATCTTTGTTTCTTGCTTTCTTTCTTTTTGCACTTTCTTCACAAATACCTTTCTTTCTTAAATTATCTTCTCTTTTCCTCCATAGATGACTTTCTTTCTTCACAAATTTCTTTTTCTTAAATTCTTTCCTTTCTCTCTTCCTTCATAAGTTACTTTCTTTCTCTCTTTCTTTCTTTCTTTCTTTCTTTCTTTTTGTTTCTTTCTTCATAAATCACTTTCTTTCTTTCTTTCTTTCTTTCTTTCTCCCTAGGTCATCTTCTTTCTTTCTTTCTTTCTTTCATTCATTCTTTCTTTTTTCTTTTTTCTTTCTTTCTTTAGACATTTCTTTTTCTAAAATTATTTCCTTTCTCTCTTTCTTTATAAATTACTTTCTTTCTTTCTTTCTTTCTTTCTTTCTTTCTTTAATCTCTTCTAATCTTTACAGAATTTTATTTAACTGTAACGTTCCCCCTATAATCTTATTATTTGTTCTTTTTTGTTTTGTCCTCACGCTAAACCGTGCAGAAGATTTTCACTTTGCATTGTCATAAATAGATACAAAACCCAGACCACCACTTTTATTTGACAAACTTATTCCGACATGAAATTCGAAACTAACCAACTGAAAGCCTCTGTTGTGGCGGCAGAGAAAATAAGCGTTTAGTTAAGTCTGGTTTGACCCCTGCTCTTAACCTCTGCCCAATTGGCTGACCGAGAATTGCTCATCAGAATCCCGACACAATTCAAACCCCTGTCATTCCCTAGCACCAACGTCACCAAATTCCTTTCTTTTGTCGTATCTTTATTCCCTTGCCTCAGCCTGTCTAATGTTTTTCGTATGACTAACATCAAAATGAATTGTGCGTCACTTTACAACTGTAGAGTGATACTTTTACTCTAATGGCGGACTAGAATTCCCCTAATGACTGTTTCCAATGCAGTCTCCATCCATTCGGCCGAGAAACGAAGGGTTGGAGACAGTCTCAGTTTTAGAAAGTCTCATTTTATGACCAATCAAACCATATTTAGGGAATTTCTTTCTTTCTTTCTTTCTTTCTTTCTTTCTTTCTTTCTTTCTTTCTTTTATTCTTTCTTTACATAAATTGTTTTTCGTTCTCCATTAATTTCTGTTATGTTTCTTTTTTCTGCAATGATTAATTTCTTTTCTCAAATTTCTTTCTTGACATCTTTCTTGCTTTAAAATTTCTTTTCTTTCCTAAAATTTTCTATCGTTCTTTTTTCTTTCTTTTTCATTCCATAATTTCTTTTCTCAAATTAATTTCTTTCTTTACATCTTCCTTTTTCAAAATTTTATTTACTTCATAGAATTTTCTTTCTTTTTCTTTTTTTCCTTCTGTAATTCCTTTTCTCAAATAATTTTCTTTCTTTCTTTCTTTCTTTCTTTCTTTCTTTCTTTCTTTCTTACCTATCTCTTGTCATGTTTCCCAATATCAATTTTTTTCTTTCTTTTTTTAATTTCTTGATAAAATATTGTTTTGTTTGTTTTTTCTTTATTTCTTACTCTTTACGACGTTGAAAAGTCCGTACGACCACCGCAGTTAAGTAACATCGAAGTGCGGCTGCTGGTGTAATAGCTAGTGGCTGGAAATGGGGGAGCTGAGTTCTAATTTCACTTGGGTTCGTTATTTTCAGTTACGACTAAACACTGTTGGGAAAAGTATGAATCCAACTCTACTCAGCCACACCAGCTAGTACAACCTCATAAGATAAAAATCTTTTGCAATCTAGTAATATTTTATAAATAAGTTGCAAAAGGTTGGTAAGCCATAAAAAACAAATTGGTCAATGTTCCTTTCTTTCTTCTATACTTATTGATTTTTCTACCTACAGTTTTATCTCCTTTTTAATATTTTCTCATTACTTTTTGTTTTTTCCTTCCTTCCTTCCTTCCTTCCTTCCTTCCTTCCTTCCTTCCTTCCTTCCTTCCTTCCTTCCTTCCTTCCTTCTCTTTTTCATCTTCTTTCCCTACTGACTCACCTTTCTTTTTTTTTAGTTTACTTACACAGAGTTTTCCTTTCTTTTTTATCTACTTAAGATATTTTTAAAAACTTTTTTCTTCATTGACATTTCCTATTTGTAAAATCTCTTTGTATTTCAGTTAAGTGCCATACGTGATACACGCTTGGGCGACCATATCCCGAAAGTGACATGACTGACCGGGCAGAAGATTTTTCCGCAGTAGGTTGCCATTAATTTCTGTGGTAGACTGGTTGCCAAGCAAGACTATAAAACAAATTCTGTCCTGCTATTTAATCCATAACTGTAGGGAGAAATGACGGTTGAAAACACTATTTTATATCCATTTAAAGATACCCGCTCACGAAATCAATTTCACAGAAAAAGTGAAAGTGATGTCGTACGCTAATTTTGGCGACTCCTACAAATAAAAAGTAAAAGTAAAACACATTCTCCGGGTTAGAAGAAATATTATTTTAATTATTATTATTTTAAAATCTGAGCGGATCGGACAGCAACAGCAATTAAGATGTCATTGACGTTCATAGAATGAATAAATGCCATGAAAAGTTGTTGAAATTTAAATGAAATAAATCTGACTCAGAATCTTTAACAATAAATACAAAGAGGATGTGCGTTGTGGTACAGTGGATATCAGCTCGGAAGGAGAAATCGAAGAGCAGAGTTCGAATTCCAAGTGAATTCGTTGCATTCACTTATGCACAAATACCCTTGGGAAAGGTATTAATCCGTCTCTTCCTTCCAGTTATGGGTTAAATAGCAGGACAGATTGGGTTCGATAGCCTTAGTCGGCAACCAGTATACCACAGAAAGCAATAGCAACCTACTGCGGGATAATTTTCTGCCCAGTTAGTCATGTCTCTTTCGAGACATGATCACCCAAGCGTGTATCACGTATGGCACTTAACTGACTGACATTAGTATTATAAATAATACCAAACTTTTCTTTAGAGAAAGCTTTATTACGAGGGTCATTCAATAAATAAGGTAAATTTTTCGGCATAAGGTCTTCTAATACAAATAGAAGCTTACTTTTTTAATTTTTTTCCTTTACTTCTTTTTCAAAGGGATTTAAGTTTTTTGCAGATTGGAAAAAAAAACCTTGAGAGTTTTGGAGATTAACAAAGATGGCCGACTAAGAAGCATGCTCCAGGATTTAACAGCAGTCAGTTATCAAGTTTTTGGTTGCTGAGCGGTGCAAACCAGTTGAAATTCATAGAAGAATGTCAACTGTGTATGGTGCCACATGTTTCAGCCAAAAAATGTCTACAAGTAGGCTAAATTGTTTAAAGAAGGACGGAGTAGTGTTGAGGATGGAGACAGGCCTAGGAGCCCTGCAGAAGTGAGGTCTCCTGAGGTGATCGAATCGGTCAATGACATTCAGTTTGACAGAATGGTGACAGTGGATGACATTGCAAGGACTTTGAGCCTATCTGTTGGGACAGCACACAAAATTGTCCATGATGACCTTGTCTACTCGAAAGTCAGCTGCCGGTGGGTGCCAAAGATGCCTACCGCAGAGCACAAACAGAACTGCTCCCGCATCCCCCTTAGAGCCCAGATCTTGCCTCTTCAGATTTTCACCTGTTTGGTTCCTTGAAAGCGTCCACGAGAGGCACGAAGTTTGAAAGTGACGATGAAGTCAAAATTTCTGTGAGCGATTGGATGAGACATCAGTCCAAAGATTTTTATGCTGAGGGAATACGGAAGCTTGTGCATATATGGGAAAAGTGTGTGACAATTCTGGGAGAGTACGTTGAAAAATAGTTTGCGGCTATATCGTGTTGAATACACCGGTTCCCGTTCGATCATCGAAGTTAAGCAACATCAAGCCTGCTCACTACTTAATGGGTGACCATTTAGGAATGCCAGGTGCTGTAAACGTAAGGACCAAGAATGGGCCACCGGTCCTCCAGGCTTGGGGGCTGGGTGCAGGGCTAACAACTTTGTCCCGTAAAAAACAGTTTGTTACAGAAACAGCAACAAAAAGTTCCTGCCCTATGCACCATCTGGGTATGATGGTGATGATGACGTTGAAAAATAAAAAAAAGGTAAGCTTCTATCTGTATCAGAAGTCCTTATACTGAAAAATTGTCTACGGCTATATCGTGTTGAATACACCGGTTCCCGTCCGATCACCGAAGTTAAGCAACATCGAGCCTGGTCAGTACTTAAAAGGGTGACTATTTGGGAATACCAGGTGCTGTAAACGTAAGTAAGGACCAAGAATAGTACACCGATCCTCCAGGTTTGGGGGTTAGGTGCAGGGCTAACAACCTTATCCCGTAAGAAACAGTTTGTTAGAGCAACAAAATGTTCCTGCCCTATGCACCATTGGGTGTGATGGATAAATGATGATACCGAAAAATTAACCTTATTTATTGAATGACCCTCGTATTTATTATTCTTTTATTGCTTTTGTTTTTAACCATTTCGTCCCATTTAAGGCGATAAAGCCAATAAGACTAAAAGGGTTACTGAGATTGAAAGAGAATAGGAAACTGTTAGTGAGAGAAAGGGCGATAAAAGAACAGGTTTCAGCAAGACATAATATGGTAATGGACGTTGCATTTAGATTTTTGAAGGTTTTCGGTGTTAGGGAAGCAAGAAATCGAAAGAAATTCCCACAGACGGAAGGTTCAAGAAAATCTCCTAGAATAGAAATCACAGTTACATCTATTTCAATAGTGAAAAGATGAGATCTAGTTCCCAATTTAGAAGTATGCTTAAATTCATGCAGTCTAGGTACCAAGTATACACTCTGTCTGAAAATATATCCCCACAGAAGCCTGTTTTGCTGTATCACAGCTCATCAGTGTGGCTAGACACATCCACTTGCTTCTAGCCGGGATCGAAACTCGACCGATTTAGTGTCAATCGGAGTCGCTAAGCCACAAGAACATGGAATCAGAGAAAAGAAATTTTAGAATGTGAGGTATAAGCGGCGTATATACACGACAGTCCCTGAAAGAACTCAATCGTTTATTTGGGCAACAATCTCTCGTTTATGCAGGTTTCAGTGAAAATGACAGACAAAGTATTATCATTAGGTTTTTTGATATAACTTTTCATGTGTTCTTATAATTTTTTCTTTTCGAAACTAAAATCATATAAGAATTTTCGAGCTCAAAACAAGATTTTTTCGAAATGCTGTAGTATAGCTTTTCTTGTTGGTTGCCTTGAAACACACACACACACACACACACACACACATACATACATACATATATATATATATATATATATATATATATATATATATATCTCCCTTGTTCACTGTTTAGGATGTGGTTTCCGGCTTTCTCTTTTCCAATCTATTCACTCTTATGTAGCCCCCTGCACACCAGTGGCCTTACTGCCTTGCTTGGGGTGATGTGATCAAATATATATATATATATATATATATATATATATATATATATACAGGTTGGAATCAACAAAATATTGGTCAATTTTACATTAATTAATTTTGGAAAAGAAGACAGTTGTACGTTTAAGATAAAAAAAATAATAAAAAAATATGCAAAAGTACCTTTTCTGTTTTGTTTAACAAAACATGCATTAGAGAGTGATTGCTGCCCATCTATCAACCTACTTATATATATATATATATATATATATATATATATGTGTGTGTGTGTGTGTGTGTGTGTTTGTGTGTGTATTTAAGTGTGTATCTGTAGCCTTGGTTAGTAACCGGTCTACCGCAGAAAATAATGGCAACTTATTGCGGGGAAATCTTCTGTCTAGTCAGTCATGTCTCGAAAGAGACATGGACGTCCAAGCGACGTATATCACGTATGGCAATTAACTTCATTCAAACATTGAATAATATTGACACATTATATCTTTTTATACTATATAACTGTTTTTATGTTAAAATGAAATTATTTAAGGAAGGCGCCACAGTTTTTCCTATCTAAGATCATCCTCATGAGTGAATTATGACGACAAACTATTTGCAACTGTGATAGTTGTGATGGTTAATAAATAAAATACGTGAATGCGCTCTGTTGTAATTATTTTAAAATTGTAAATTTATCAGCTGTAGCTATAGAATGTTTTGAAAAACAAGCATCCTAATATAAACCAAAATTATGCGAAATGCAAAATAGCATTAAATATTTGATAAATTTATTTTAATACATTGCTGCTACACTTGTAATAAATTTTGGTGAGTTTTTCTTGGTTTCTTTTTTTTTCAAATGTTTAAGTGTCTTTTCAGCTTACCAGCAGTCTCAGATGTGAGATAAATCGTTAGTATTTAGTGCCACTTCATAGTAGGTCAGTACTCTGTTACACCAACTGGATATAAGCCAATTTCCCTACTTTACTTAATCAAACTCTACCACGCACAAGAGAGCTCATTATTCTTACCTATATAGTTTGGGAGTTCCACAGAAGACATTTTCGAACACTTCTTTTCAGCCTTTTCTTTATTATCTGAAAAATCTGGAATGCGATCTTTCCATCAGGAAAATTCATCTGGGTGGCACAATCATTTCCAAAGAACTGTGGTGATACAGAGCAAAAGCGATGGACCGGATGTTTGCGCTTTCACGACCAAAAAGCAAATGAGCAAAAGTTGTCGCTGCGCCGCCCACTCCGCGCAGATGTTCCGGTTGAAAACTAAAAATTAATTAAATATTAAATTTCCAGTTCGCGAGCCTACGCGAATTTTATTTATCACCCAATGGGGAGCCCAGAACCAAATACAAGTGTGAAATCCCAAAATGAGCTGCTGCCTTCCAAAAAGAAGATATAAAAAGCGGATACAGAAAGTTTCGACAGGCAGACCGACTTGAGGAGAAGAGAGTAATTAGTATCTCCCTTGACCGAAGTCAAGTGGCTTACTACGCCCGCTTTCCTTACCTCTTTCCTTCTTTCCTGTCTCAAAAACTACTTACGGACCTAAGGAGCGAATAAATCAAAGACATTCCTTACTTACACGCTCCCAAATTCTTAAGCATTATTTCTCTTTCAACATTTTATTGCCATGAACATTTTAACCTTCGTTGGACCTATACTTCTTGTATTATTTCAATTGTAAAAACATTAATTGATATGTGTTATAGATAAAATGTTATCTTTCAACTCAGTTTGCTTTTCTTGGTTTATAACCTTTCTTTATGACTTATAGTGGGCTATCTACAACAGGGCCAAATTCCGTTCACCTGCAACAGTATACAACTACCCTTCACTAGAACGGACTCTCCACTACTAACAGAAAAGAATAGATAAGCAACCCACTATAGAACTACCAGCCATTGTTGCACGGTTCAGTAAGTCTTTTAGGCCGTCCTTATTATGCTGCTTTGACTCAAGAAGGAAGTTTCACTCGGAAAGGTTCTTTATTTTGTGGAGTAGGATCTTGGGAGGATACCTCTCTGATCGCTACAAGCTTAACCTAACGAAGTCTATAGTCATCAGTTACTAGCCTACATATCCACATTATTTGCATATTTTAGCTGTTTTTATTATGTTTATACTTCATCATTCTGTTAACTTTGAGTCTTACGGCCACATGACGGCGAAACACCGGTTCCTGCAGGATCATCAAAGTTAAGCAACATCGGGCCTGGTCACTACCACTATGGAATACCAAGTGATGTAAGCTTTGTTGGGCCTGTGAAGTAATGGGTAAAGGCTCTAAGTTGTTAATTTGAGACCCGTGTTTCAATTCTTGTTGTGTTCGTTATATCCACTTACGCATAAATACCATTAAGAAAGGTATAACCTATCATTTCCCACCGACCCATGGGTTAATAGTGAGTCAGTTAAGTGCCATACGTGATACATGCTTCTTTAGGCGATCATGTATCGAAAGAGAAATGACTGACTGGGCAGAAAATTATCCTACATTAGGTTGCCGTTGCTTTCTGCGGTAGATTGGTTGCCGACCAAGACTATAGAATCCAATATGACCTATTATTTAGCCTATAAATGGAGGGAAGAGACGGATTAATACCTTTCCCAAGGGTATTTGTGCGCAAGTGAATGCAAGGAATTAAACTGGAGGTCGAACTCGGCTCCTCGATTTGTCGTTTCGAGTCGATATCCACTGCGCCACAACGCACATCCTACCCACAATGCACATCCTACACACAACAGCCATAGTCGGGATCATGGAGTCAAGACTAACGATCCTTTCCCTAGATGCATAGCACGTCCTTCGCCAGGGTGACATAGTTTTGAATTCAGAGCTTTCAGAGACTGGTTGCCACCCAAGGCTATAGAACCCAGTTTCTTCTACTAGTTACCTAAAGTTGAAGAAAGAAGAGTTTGATTCTTACCTTTCTCAAGGGTACTAGCACGTAATTTAATGTAGTGACTGGAATTACCTTCCATACCTTTTGGAAAGGTATAAATACCTTCCATACCTTTTGGAAAGGTATAAATCTAACTTTGCTCCCCAGCTATGGGTAAATAGTAATACTTGTCTCACTAAACTATTATTATCGCCTAACTAAAATTTTTACAGCTTAAAAAAATATTTTCTGGTTATAAACAAATTCATTTTCTATGGCTTATCAACGCTGCAAAGGGTTCATAAACCGCAAAAAACGAATCATACAATCAATCATTCCCTTGAGCGATTTTTCTGTTTTGTAACATTTCACCCCAAGCAAAGCAGTTTTACTGCCATTGTTGTGCAGTGAGTTACATAGGGGGTAAGTAATGAGAAAGAAGGGTAGGTTATAGGGGGTATCAGGAAGAGGGTAATAGAAGGATGAAAATACTGGTGTGGTGGGGGTGGAGTTGATGGAGATAAGAGCTTGAGAGAAAGGATGCGAGTTAGTGAGATAGAAGATGACTATTGACCTTACATTTAAATTTAAGTTCTTGATGAACCTAAGTGTAAAAAAATAATCTGCTTATATTAAGTTCAAATAGAATAATTCTTTCCTCGTTTAGCACAGAATTGGTTGTGTCATTACGTTCACCATATAAAATTGAAATTGCAAAAACAATATATTTCAAAATTTACTCAAAAATGAGTGATCCCATTTATAAATGATAAGCAAAATGTCGATAAAAAATATTACGGAATATTAAAATGAATATTTTTTTTCTCTTTAACAGTGTTGTTTTACTTACAGTCAGTAACGCCCATTGCTTCTTAGTGGCTTTGTTGCTGTGCCTAGGTTTAAATGATTAAAAACATATCAAACATCTTAAGGTACTTCTCTTTTACGACTGATATCTATTAGGACAGTTCTCTACCATTATTTCGAATAACGGAGAAATAATCCTCCTTATTATAATAAAGACCGTTGTTTATATATATATATATATATATATATATATATATATATATATATATATGATGTATGGTTAGGTCTTGAAGGTTGTCACAATGCGTTTAGTAAAATAAATGGAAGGTAAAGAACTTTTTGGTATTACCTATTTATTATATATCAATATTTCGAGATCAAAATCTCATCTTCAGAATGAAGGCACGGACTCACTCGGACAGACACACGCTCCTCTGCCATTCTGAAGTTGAGATTTTGATTTAGAAATATTAATGTATAATAAATAGGTAATACCAAAAAGTTCTTTACATTACTTTATTTTACTAAACATATTGTGAAAGCCTTCAAGACCTAACCATAGACCTAATATACACAATGCTTCAAGCAAATTACAAAACTTTACTATATATATATATATATATATATATATATATATATATATATATATCGTCATTCACATACAATCTTGTTTCGCTGTATAAAAAGCTCATCAATACAGATAGACGTCCGATTGTTTCCAGCCGGGATTGAAACTCAATCGATTTGACATCAGTCGGAGATTCTACCTCTAAGCTATCGGCGAATGGCGGAGACTGTAGCGAGTTATATACACAATGTAAACAAACACCAGTAGCCATGACTGTTCATTTCAATGCGTGACAGAAGGGATAAATATATATAGTTTATCGAGGCAGCAGATAATTTTCCAAACATATATTGTTAAATATAACAGACAATGGATGTATATTATGTTTAATGCTGAGTCGTTCTAAACACTATATTTTCTCTTTAAATTAAATTAAAACGAAAATACGGTGTTTAGGACGGCTCAGGATTAAACATAATAGACATTCATTGTCTGTCATATTTAACAATATATATATATATATATATATATATATATATATATATATATATATATTCCTCCTGTCACGCTTATGGAGAAAGAGACAATAGCGAGATAGCGTTGGCTTCGTTCAATCTCTTTACTATTATTATACTCTGGAAGCATTAATAGAATCTCTTGTCATGTGTTGCTCTTCAACAATGGCTGATTTTTTGCAATAATTATGCCGTCGAGTATTGAAGTATATATATATATATATATATGTGTGTGTGTGTGTGTGTGTGTGTGTGTGTATTCTTCATTACTCGATCAAATAAGATAAAAACCAACATAAAATAAGAATAATTATAAATAATAATAATTATTATACCATATATATATATATATATATATATATATATATATATAGAGAGAGAGAGAGAGAGAGAGAGATGACAGACTCATCATTATCTCAAACAGTAATGGTCTACTATCATCTCGGCTAGAAAAGAAAATAATTAGGGCCTTTAAATGGCTTGGATTTAAAATAGAGATTTCCTCCAATTTAAAAATAATCAACTTCTTAGATATTACTTTAAATTTTCGAACAACACATTTAAATCCTATCAAAAAAAAAATAATGAAACCACAACCTACATAAATGTCTATTCCAACCACCAATAACAAATAATTAAACAAATCCCTACAATCGTAAATACTAGAATTAAAAAACTATCATCAAATAGCAAAATCTATAATAAAAATAAGATACATTACAACATCGCTTTAAAAAAAAAAGTGACTTCAAACAAGAATTACATTACTTAGAACCACCCAAAAGTACTAAAACTAAAGAACCTACAAATAGAAAAAGAAGAGTGCTATTGTTTAACTCCCCACTTTCTGTAAACTATCTGATATTAATATCGGGTAATACTTTCTGAAATTATTTGATAATCACTTTAAGCAGAACAATCCACTAAGGAAAATCTTCAATAGAAAGACATTCAAAATTAGTTATTCCTGCACTAGCACCATCAATTCACATATTAATAATATACTAAAGAAATGTTATAACAATAAAATGACAGATAGTACAACCCTCTGTAACTGTAGAGTAAAAAATAAATGCCTAGTTGGAGGTATATGTCAATACGAAGAGGTAATATATCAAGCAATCATCTATCCTAGCGAAGACAATAGCGAGAAAAAAATATATAGGAAATTCCGCCGGATCATGGAAACAACGTCTATATAATCACACTCAATCATTTTCTAAACCCCACCTAAAACATCAAACCGCTCTCTCTAAACATTTCTGGGAATTAAAAGACAGAAATCTTTCCCCTCAGATTTAATGGAAGATTACAGGGAAATCTCAAACCCCCAATAGCTTTAGAAGCAGATGCAATTTATGCTTAGACGAAAAGATTAAAATTATCAAATTCAGAGAATATAGCCAATTATTAAATCAGAGAAATGAAATAATTTTCAATTGCCGCCATAAAAATAAATTTAAACTGTCTAATACATAAAATCTTAGAATCACCCCTTTCCGACATATATTTTTTAACTTCGTACACCAATAATATAAAGTCATTGTGTACTTAGATTGTCATGTCAATTGCATGGTAGACCTTTATCCTCACTTCTTCGGTCTGTAAAACCCACCAACGAATGATCCACACAAATGAAGAGAAGGAAAAAAATAAAAATAAAAATGAAGAAGGAAAAAAGAGAAAAGGGAAAGGAGAGTCAGGACAGAGGCATTGGAGTCAGATCAGCTGGGGGTATTCAGACCAGTCGTGAAGATGTTGGCCGCTAAGTCAGTAACCGTTTATTTCTAATTCTATGGATACGTGTGTATGTGTAACCCCATAAATTAACTCACCCATGTACACTAACTTATATCCATATACACATATGCGCACACATACTCACATATACATACAAATGTGACTTTGTTTATGCTTATACATACTTAGCGACCTACACTTTTTCATGTCTACATACATATATACATTTCAAAAAGACGGGATTTCTGCACGTATAAATAGTGTTATATATATATATATATATATATATATATATATATATAGTCATCCGCAGACAGATCTGTTTCGCTGTATCACAGCTCATCAGTACGGCTTAGATTCCGATCGCTTCCTAACCCAGGATCAAAACCCGACCGAATCGGCGTCAGTCGGCGATTCTACCCCTATATATATATATATATATATATATATATATATATATATATATATATATATATATATATATATGCTAGTAACTTTCACACATACTCCCAAAGCACGCATATATTTTCATACATCCTCACATCCATACGTATATATACTCATATATGTGTTCTTCATACATACATTCATCTATTTATAGCCATATACAATTATTACACTCGCAATTCTATGTGGAGCAGATCTACCAATACATGTATACACATCCATATATATAAATATAAGTATAAATATAATTATATAAGTATACAAGCAACTTTTTATATAGCCCCATATATAAAGACAATGTACGCCCGTGTACACTTATCCATGTACTTTTAACTCCCAAACGAGGTGGTACATTTTCTTTTCATACCTCTTAACAAACATTACACATATATATATATCCATATATACCGGCATACATCATTCGGATTTTGATACTAACCTGTACACATATGTGTAGAATGTACATGAAGGTATAATCAGTTCAAGAATGCACAACTGACTGCATCCAAGATTAACACAACCCATATATAAACAGGTGTTCTCCCATGATGAAAAAACATACATAATTAAATGTATTCTTATACATGAAATACACTTATACTTAGGTGCCCCCTATACACACAATAATACATACAATAATAGATATAAACATGCACAAAATTCTATAGAAGCATGCACAAAATTAGTTGGACCCTTATATATGAGAAACATATCTAACCTTACGCTTAGGTGCACCATTATACACGTGAAATATTTATATCGAAGTCATTATAGTGAAATCATTTACAATTACATCGTTCATGATAGGATGTTTTTTTATCTTTCTCTTCAGTTAAAGAAAATGCTTATTCCGGCAAATATTTTTGTACCAAATGGAATAAATATTGTGTGGTCTGATGAAATGAGCTAATTAAGCTCATTGAAATAAATTATAATTTATAACCAATTTAAATGACGTGTTGAGTTTTCCTTTACAAATATATTGTTCTGGATAACATCCATTGAGCTCTCAATATAAATATAACACTTAATATTTTATATTAAGTTGATCTTGGAGTATCTTCGCCGTTTATGGACTGGACATCTATACCTATATATATATATATATATATGAGAGTTTTTTAATTTGCTTGGAGCATTATGTATATAAGGTGTATGGGCAGGTATTTGAAAGCTATCACAATGCGTTTTGTATAATAAAAGAAGGTAAAGAAGGTCTTGGGTATTACCTATTTATTATTCATTAATATTTCGAGATCCGATTCTCATCTTCAGGATGATAAGAGAACTTGATTTCACGTCCGTCCGCTGGTGGACCGTACCTTTAAACATAAGAATGGAGTGGTCAGCCAATGAAACGAATGAAGTGAGGTGGAAGGTTATAACATTTTAAAGAATGGTGTATGTACGACTTAACAGTTATGTTTTAATGCTTTGACCTGGAAAACGAGACATGACGAAAATTGTAAACTGGAGAAATAAAAAAAAGAAAATATAAAAAAAAAAAAACGAAGAGAATAGGTGCAAGTTAGAAGAGTTGGAAAAGGGAAAAACTAGCAAAGAAAAATTCAAATGTTGGAAAAAATAAAATAAACAAAAGAATAGAAAAGAAAAGAAAAGCAGGTAAAAACCAAAAATAAAACATTCTTAAGGGGGGGTCTGTTCATAAATACAAAGAAAAGAATAATAGTAAAATCCGGGCTTAATAATAAAAGTAAAACTTTGAGGCAAACTTCGACTTTATTCATCAACATAGTTTCTTTCTAGCGTGATACACGGATTTCCACTCTTCTCTAACAATTTGATAACTATTTTGTATGACGATTTCTTTGGCCTCAAACATGCCTCAATTTCCGATATCACTTCTTCATTGTAGCCAAATCTGTTTTTCTGAAGCATTCTTTTGAAGTCTGCAAACAGCCAGTCGCTGGGAGCCAGATATGGAGAATAGGGTGGATACGGAAGCAATTCAAAGTGAATTTTATGCAGTTTTACCATCGTTGCGATCGACTTGTGACACGGTGCGTTGTCTTGGTGAAAGATCACTTTTCTTTTCTGTTCCTTTTTTTTTTTTGGTAATTTCTTTCTTCCAACGCACCAATAATGCTATATGATATTAGTTATCGATGGTTCTTTCTTTCTCAAGGTAATCGATCAACAAAATACCTTGTACATCTCAAAATACAGAATCCAGAAACTTGCCTGCTGATGCTTGCGTCCTTAGTCGCTTTGGACGGCTTTCACCTGCTGCTGTCCACTCAGCTGACTGCTGATTTGCCTCGTAAGTGAAGTGAATCCATGTTTCATCTTTTGTCACATATTTATGCAAAAACTCCTTGTTGCGGTGAAACAGTTGCAAACAACACTCTGAATCGTCGAGTCATTGTAGTTTTTGGTCGACTGTGAGCAAACACGGCACCCACTTTGAACACAGATTTCTCAATAGCAAGTGTTCATGCAAAATTGTGAATACACTGCCTTCTGATATGTTCAAATCCTCTGCTATCTCACGCAACTTCAGATTACGAGCAGCCAAATGAATTTGTGAATTTTTTTGTTTTCCGGGACAATTGCGCATTCAGCATCAGTTTTGGTTGTACGACCGCGTTTAAAGTCAGCATATTACCCTTAATCCTTGTTCTCGAAGAGTCCGAATAACACTTATAAAGGAATTGCTTTGCTTGAACAGTATTTTTCCCATCAGAAAGCAATGCTTTATCAACACACGAAATTTAGATTTTTCCATTGCTTTGAAAATTTGCAACAATAGCTCCACTAAACTCTAATCCGTAAATTAATAATCCGATTGGTCGCAAATTTGATCACGTGCCATTTAAATGTTAGTATTTCATGAAAATCAAATGTATTTTTTTATTAGTGGCGCCATCCATATGTCAGACCCAGGAATTATTGAGTGATGGGCTAATAAAAGAAAAATTGTCAGTTCAAGAAGCTATTTTTCTTTTTAATTTTAAAACGAGCAAAGAAAGAAAATATTGAGATAAATTCAGACATATTTAAAGGTATAGAAAATTCTATGTTTGTAAAAATTAGTGATTTCATTACATTAGTTCAATGAATCAGTTTGGGGGAATTTTATTATATGGCTTTTTTCTTGTAAGCAAAAGAAATATATTTCATGTAACGATTTACATGTTCTAGCTTTAGTTAATATTTTCCGTTAAACTGTAGGAGTTTTATTTTATTTTTCAATTGCCAGTAGTATTTAAAGAGAGAAGTATAATTACTATATGCTTTATTACTGAAAGATAGAGGAATGCAGGCTGGAAAACAAAATGTGTATTTACATTAAACGAATATTTTAGAAAATCAGCAATGCAGAAACCAGGTTTGCATTGAAAAAATGTAATTGCATTTTTGTGAGCAACTGTGTTCGTGGTCGGAGAATGTAAACTACGGAAATACAGGAATTAAAATGACGCATCTATGATCCACAGAATTAATTCAGTTAAACTATAAATATTAAACAATAGCAGAAGAATGTGATAACGTCAAAGGAAGTTGGTCAACGGCAATAATAATGCGAAAATCATAAACAAATGGTCAAGACAAAAATGACGAAATTAAGCTGAAGTCGACATATTTTAGCTTATATAAGATCGGGTCCGGACCAGAGATCAGAAAACGAAGAGGAGTAGGAAAGAGAAGACAACTTCAGCCAGTCACTTCCTCGCATGCGCGTATCTGCGTGAAACCCTCTGACTATACCTTTATACACAACGATCCACGAAAAGCATAAAAATATATAAGATTATATTTTTATATATACGGCTTCGTTGTTATCGCTTTTCTCAAAATGATTGTTGCCCCACCTGTGATAGTATATACCCTAGACGATAGTGGTATATAACAATAGTAATGTCAACGTTATGCCTACATTCATTTCTCATAGAATCTTAGGCTCAACTAGGAGGCCTATATATAGTGGCTTGAGGAGGTAGTGGGGCCCTGGGCCAAAAGAAGCTGCTAGAAGACTTTATGTCTGGCAACAGGACTCTGCACCATATCACACAAGTAAGAGAACTCTGTGATGGCTGTCAGGAAATTTCTGCGACCACATCAACTCTTACATCTGGTAATCTTACGCCACCAAATTGCAACCCCTTATTTATTATGTTTGGGGTCATAGATGAGCGAAAAACCAACAAAACTCATTGTAACACCTAAGAAGAACTGAGGGTAAGAATTATGCCAGCAATTACTAACTTAAACAAGGAGACCGTCTAGAAGAGTTGCAAGAGATTTTGAAGTCGTTTGGAAGCCACAGTTGAAGCCAATGGCAATTTTATTGAATAAATGTACTCTTTAGTTTTTTCAAGATATTTTTATGTACATTTGGTAAATATATATGTTAAAATGAGATCTCAGAGTTATTTTAATTTAATTTATTTTTGGGCGTAATTTCAACAATTTCTCTCTTTCTCTCTCTCTCTCTCTCTCTGCCTCTCTCTCTACATATATATAACGAAGTCTGTCATTCATCTTTCGTTGTGTGAGAGCCTAACAGGTTAATTTTAGGATTGACCAACTATACAGTCTGCACATACGACTTGATTACAATAATGCAGAGTTGTGTAAAACCTGCTACACTATTGGAAATAGGAAAAAAAGGTTTGGAGCTGCTTTCTTTGAAAAAGATCTTAAAATAAAATTGTTTTTATGTAGGTTATGGTAAAAAAATAAAGTATCAGTAACTACTGTGAAGTTGTTTTTATTTTAACAAAAACAGAAAATTTTAACTATAAAAACATTATCATACAATATTCTGTTTTATCAATAAATCTACCACCTGCCATAATTACTTCTTGACAAATTCTTTTGAACAGTTTTTCGTAAAAGGTAGATGGCAGACTTTCCTAAGAATTCTTCTAGCACTGAAAAAGCTCACTCTCACTCTTTGGATATTCTCATCAAACTCTCCTATACAATTTATCCCATCTTAATGCAGATTGCGGTTAAGCCCATAATTTCTAAGATGTTCTTCCTTTTTTGAACTCGAGGTAGTTTTAACATAATTTAGAAGTCATTTTCACTGGTATCTTCTGGGAGGGAATCTTTCCCAGTTATGCATAAAATTGCAAAATTGAATGATATTGTTCCTTTTTTCCTGATTCCCTTGACCTGAGTCAAACCTCCAGCTCTCTTATAACAGATCCACCTCCATGCTTAACTGTTAGAACAGCATATTCATAATTTAGTCTTTCTTCTGGCTTTCTTCTCATATAAATTTTTCCCTTATTAACAAAAAGTTAAAATTTGGAATCAGCTATCTACAATACGTTTTGCACTCAATCAATTTCAAGTCGTTATTCTTTCTTGTCCATTAAATGATTTCTGCTTATTTACTTTCCGTAACGAGCGTTTCTTGATGACTATGCATCCGCCAAGTCCTGCTGATCTAATCTATTTTTCACAGCTGATAGCGACATTAGTTGTTATTGAGAAGAATTTAGTTCAGCTGTCAACTCTGGAGCAGTTTTCCTCCTATTTATTTTGCTCACATTGATGAAGTGTTTCAGCGGTACTTTCAGTGCCATTTTAGAACTGTTTGTGAAACGAATATTGTACCCCATGTTTAGAAATCGTCAACTTTTGGCAATTTGTCATGGAGAGGAGCATTCTGTGAATAAAATTTTATCTACTTCAAAATTGAAAAATATATATGAAAAACCTATAAAAATTGAGTCGTAATGGTACAATCTTTTTTTTCACACAAGTTTTGTTTACAACATTAGTCAGTGCTGAGTTAACATTTAGAACTGCTATTAACATTTACCTTAGGTGAAAATGTTGGTAATCTCAAAATGTCTACTGATGGGTTAATAGTGAAACATAATGTTTCTCATACAAAATGTTAAATCTCAGGTTGTTTGAACGATCAATAACGAATGAAAATAAAACTTCTTTGTTTTATGTACCGTGTCCTTTCAGGACGTAGTCGATCATAAACTTCCACTTTCCTTGTCGCTCTTAACATATCCCCTCTTGGTATCGCTTTCAAACCCCATTCTACCATCAACTTGCTGAAGCTTATCAAGTATGTCTCGCCCTGCTTTTTCCTGACTCTCTTTCCCTCTATCCGTCATGCGAGTATTAAATTCTTCAAACCCTCCTCCCTCCTTACATTTTTCAGAAACATCAGCTATCTCTTCTTGATACTAAGTATAATCCTTTTCGCTTGTATCCTCTCTAAAATCTCGTCTTTACACACATGATCGGCCTAAGGTACCCTCGGCATTCTTCTCCTCATTTCTGCTGTCTCGAGCCTATCCTTTATCCTTGAGGAGAAAGTCCGGCATTCGCTGTCATACAGGAAGACAGGTATCGCATAATGGTCCAGTACTCTTTTCTTTGTTTTAAATGAAATCTTCCTGTCTCTTAATACTCTACTCAGCCTTTGGAATGTATCCCTGGCCATGTCAATACGCCAACGGATCTCAGTGTTGCTCTTTCCATCCGCAGTTAGAACGTTTCCCAGGTATTTCAATTTCTGCATCCCTAACTTGTAGTTGGCATTTTGGCCTCCTCTTATTACTGATGATCATGCATTTAGTTTTCTTGTAGTTTATTTTAGTTCTTTTTTTTCATTTTCTTTAGCTGAATTATGTACGATGTCTTGTAGCTTTCTTTCCGTGTCTGCTATCAGCACTATATCAGCTGCCTATCTTGTATTGTTCAGAGTGTAGACTCCAATGACTAATCCAAGCAGGACATGTATTTCTCTCAGAATTGCTCCGCTCTGCGAAACACAGGTATCTACGGCTATATCGTGTTGAATACACCGGTTCCCGTCCGATCACCGAAGTTAAGCAACATCGAGCCTGATCAGTACTTAAATGGGTGGCCATTTGGGAATACCAGGTGCTGTAAACGTAAGGACCAAGAATGGGCCACCGGTCCTCCAGGCTTGGGGGTTGGGTGCAGGGCTAACAACCCTGCCCCGTAAAAAACAGTTTGTTACAGAAACAGCAACAAAAAGTTGCTGCCCTATGCCCCATCTGGGTGTGATGGATAAATGAGGATGAAACACAGGTACACGTTCTTTTGCATTAATATTAACCTTTCCGGTAACATTCTGAGCATAAATATTTTGTTCCTTGTTTCAGTGTCCTTGACGAAACAGCATTGTTTCTTTTACCCATCTCTGGCCTGATTATACTGCGCATTCTATTCATCAGAATCCGGATGATGAATTTTGTTATGTGACTCATTAAGCCAATTGTTCCGTGGAGTTTACATTAATTTACATCTGACATCTTAGACAGTGCTATGAACATCGATCTGCTTAGAACTTCCGAAATATCGCCGCAGTTATAGATTTTATTTAATATCTAAACTTATTTATAAATGGAACTTTGTCTCTGTGTGTGTGTGTGTCCGTTACCTATAGACTCCGAAACGGCTGAACTGATTTTCTGGAAAATTTACACAGTTGTACTATAAGCGTACTATGCGAGTATTCTTAGCTAGGTTTTGTGTCGAAGTACCCCCGATAAATATCGAAAATCGATAATCGAAAAAATCGGGATATAGAAGGATGGTCCGAATTTAATCAAATTTGATACACTCATAGACAAAGACATAAGAAATGATATTCAGAAGTTTCAATGTTGCATTTCTTACAATAGTGCAGAAAATCGGTAACATATATCTATAAAAGGCAAGATGTTTGTGTGTGTGTCTGTTTATCTGCCTGTATGTCTGTATTTTTTTTCAGCCCTTTTATTTTAGTTTTTGCTTCGGGTCTGGCTCTAAGTAGGTATAATTGTAGTTCTTAGTCTCAGCCATGATACCATTTACTCAGAGGACTTATTTAGCCTTCAAAATGCAGTTTATGACGAAAAAAACTTATTTGATATCGATACCAGGAAATCAAAATTTGACTTACATCCATTCATTTTTCTTTCAGTCTACGGTTTCGCTTTAACTGGAAATAACTATAGCTTTTAGTCTTTCGTGCCAACGTCCAAAGAGTCTCAGCTCCAGGACCATGGATTAGTTTTAAAGCTTTCATTACACCCGAGCAACGCCGGGCTATTTTGCTAGTTTGTCTATATTTCTGCGATGAGGCAGTATTTACACTATTTACACTATTCGCATATGACCCAGTTTATATAGACATTGGTTTGTTTCAGTGACTTGACCCAAATAGTTGTGAGTTCAATACCAGGCTACAACAGTGGTGAACAAGTAACTCTAGTCCGATTAGAGGGATATAACTCATGACTACCAAAAGAGGTTTCGCACAAGAAATGAGAATGATGTACCCCAGTGATCGTAATAAAGGGTTCGGTTCGAAATTCCTAGCACCTGAAGTAGGCCGGGACGTACAACAGCCGAGACGTCGTACAAACGGCAACAAAGATGAAGACAATAGTCCGAATAATGTAAACAGTGTTCATTTAATATTTCTGTAATTTTGTCTACGCCGATTTCGTCTAAAGCTGTCAGCATCACTATTTTTTGGACACGATAAGTTTGTTCGAATCCTCGTCACCAAGTTGTACAACATAGAAGTTGTATGTAAATACAAATGTCGGTCCCTTAGGTTCGAAATTACTAGTGGGAACTTTGTATTATCACGTAGTAACGCAGAGTAACTTGCCGGGTCACTGACTCGTATTTTCCTTCTGACTACTCGCTACACTGTTACTTATATTAGAAGGGAGAGTTCACTATCCCTAGACAGATGAGTTCACCTTAACACTATTAACATAGCGTCTCGTCCTGCTGATTTGTTTCTATTCAATTTGGCCCGTGCAACTTCCACTTAGATTTTTAGTATTTTCAAATCGTTGGTATTTCTGTGTATTGTCGGTTGTTCTCTCTTGGCGGGGAAGAGAACTTCAATATATTCGTCCAATCGCTGAAATATTTTTTCTTTCGCTAATATGAGCGTTCCGTCCTTGCATTTTATCCTGTTGATGAGCATGTCTTTTGTCCTGTTAGTTCTCTTACGTTTTTTAATGCATGTTTCTTTTATTAGTCCTGCTAAGTGTATTTTAACACATAATAAAATAACTTTTATTCATTTACTATCTGAGAACAGCAAAGATTAGTTGAATTTAAACCAAGAGTTCCACATGCGTAGTCAGCTTATCACCATGCTAAATTCAGAAATGTCCGTTCCAACTAGCGGACAAGGGACGTAACTCAATTGTATTTTGAGTTATCGTTCTTTATAGGGAGGAAATAAATTAGTACCTCTTGACACAAAATATTCACAATTTAACAAAATCTATTGTGGAGAGACGAATTTAAATTTGAACTTTTTGTTAGTAGGAGGAACCTGGAGAAACCTGAAAAATAAAAGCAAGTACATTGCAGTTTGGACAGAAAATAATGAGAATTGGGCATAGAGAGGGTGACAAGATGTATTGTGGGCAGACGAGTCTAAAGTTGAATATTTTGACAGTAACAGGAAAAGGTATGTGAGAGAAAGACAATGATGAATGTTTGGTTCGAACAGTTAAGCATGGTGATGGGTTTGTTATGGTGCGGGGTAGTTTTGATTCAAGTCAAGGGAATCATTAGTATGCAATGAGTGGATAGGAGAGTTTGAAAAGATTATCCACAGAGTGAGCTTTTTCAGTGCTGGAAAATGATTTTGGGAAGGCTAGTCATTTACGTCTTTTTTCAAAATCTGCTTTAAAAGAATGCCAAGAATTAATTATTAAGGTAGTCGTGGCTTTATTGACAAAAGTAAAATACAATGTCGCTCTATGATAATTATTTATAGTTAAAAGTTTATTTTTGTTAAAATAAAAGCAAACAGATCGTAGCTGCTGAAATGTTATCTTTTACTTCAAAATAAATTTGAGAATATGGCAATTTAAGATATTTTAAATAAAATGCAAGACACCTTTTGCATGTAGTATATATATATTTTTCTAAACATAACTTGTTAAATATAACAGACAATGAATGTCTATTTTGTTTAATCAGGAGTTGTTCCAAACATCGTATTTTGGCTTTAATTTCAGTTGAAAATAAAGAAAAAATTGTCCAACATTTGGATATTTTTGAATATGTTGGTTCCAAGCTTTCAGATCAGAAAATTTCATCGTTGTCGTTTGCTGTTGTCATCTCTATCGTCTGTTATATTTAACAGAATATTAGAAAATTATCAGCTGCCTCGACACACACATTATATACACACACACACACATATATATATATATATATATATATAATCATGGTCGCATTTGTTAAATAAATAATCTGTCTTTCATAAAGTCCAGTCATAACTTTTATGAGATTAATATTTGAAATGTCGTTTATCTGCTTCAAAAGTTATACAGGTTCGATTCCTGTTATCAGATTTTTTTTTTAGTAGAGCCTCTCGATACGGCTGACTGATATTGAAACACCAAGTTTCGTACGATCCGCGAAATTAGGCAACGTCGAACCTTGTCAGTATCTAGATGGCTGACCACTTGGGAATACCTGGTGCTGTAAGTTTGGATGTGAGTTTGATGTAATGGATAACGGGCAGAAATTTTTAATCGGAGAGCCGTTTTTCAGTTCCTGTTATATTACACGTCAGATATTGTCGTTTTATCTTGTCTTATTGAAGGTAAAGTGTAAATCCCCCACTTCTTCCTTAGCTACGGGTTAATTAGTAACACTTGTATCCATAAACCATTACCAATCGATATGTTGGCTGGGAGATCATAATTTAACAATAGAAAATGACGTACAGCTAATAAATATGGGGTTCATTAATATATATATATATATATATATATATATATAGGTTCTTCATCTTCCCTTATTTTTTTCTTTTCTTGTGCTCTCTCTCTCGCTCTCGTCTTGTCTCTTGTCTTGTCTATATATATATATATATATATATATATATATATAGACAAGACAAGAGACAAGACGAGAGCAGTTACCAAGTCAAAGGTTCAATTCTAATATCGGCGGAAAAAAAAAATGATCTTCTTAATGAATAAATGATTTCATATATATATATATAAAAGAAATCGTATATAAAAATGAAATCATATATATATATATATTTATTTATTTATATATATATGATTTCATTTTTATATACGATTTCTTTTATATATATATATATATATATATATGAAATCATTTATTCATTAAGAAGATCATTTCTTTTTTTTTTCCGCCGATATTAGAATTGAACCTTTGACTTGGTAACTGCTCTCTCAACGACCTAACCACTGTGCTATCACCGACGGACTTCGGAGAGCCATTCTTCGAGAAAACGTGCTGGTGGTGGCAATGGCAGCGGTGGCAGTAGCCGATAAGGACCTCAGTGGAATGTCCTTATTGCCCAAATAAAGTGCTGAGTAGAGAAGAGATAATTAGTCAGTGACACGTTCAGGAACCAGTCAATAATTTTAGAGTGGAGGAATCAAGAAGAGAAGAAAGATAGCCGCAGGTATAGAGATGACGACAACGACGACGGTGAATCAGAGCCATAACAAAGAGGCCAATACTCTCCTGAGGAATGATACAGAGTTAATCAACGACCAAGTGCTGATAACGGCAAAATAGTAAGGACCGATAAGACGGACAGAGCTGGAAGAAATGCGGATAGGTGGACAACAAGCAGATAGTCGGGAAGGGGGGTTGGCGTCGAAAAAATGACGGTCAGAATAAGTGAAATGAAGAGAAAGAAGAGAGATATAGACAAAGGAAAAGAGAGGGAGAGATAACGTGAAGGAAAAATAAAATGAAAGAAAAAGACCTGACGAGAAAGAAAGCAAATGGCGTAAAAAGACATGGAACAGAGAGAAATCAATACAGCGAAATAATATATATATATATATATATATATATATATATAGAGAGAGAGAGAGAGAGAGAGAGACAGACAGACAGACAGACAGAGTTGGGAAGGGAATAGTGTAAGATAGATAAAACGACAATATCTGACGAGGGAAAGCAAGGAAATGAAAAAAGTGAAAAGCAATAAAGCTGAAGAAACCGAAAACGAGACGGGAGAAAGTATGCACAAAGAAACAAGCAGAAAAACGGAGTGATATATATATATATATATATATATATATATATATATATATATATATATATATATACTGCCACCGCTGCCATTGCCACCACCAGCACGTTTTCTCGAAGAATGGCTCTCCGAAGTCCATCGGTGATAGCACAGTGGTTAGGTCGTTGAGAGAGCAGTTACCAAGTCAAAGGTTCAATTCCAATATCGGCGGAAAAAAAAAAGAAATGATCTTCTTAATGAATAAATGATTTCATATATATATATATATATATATATATATATATATACGAGGCAAGAGACAAGACGAGAGCGATATATATATATATATATATATATATATATATATATATATATATGTAAAAAGAGAGGAAGAAGGGGAAGAAGGAAAAGAATCCATACAACGATGAGACAAGAGACGGGACGACGAGAGATAGATAGATAGATAGAAAGAAAGAAAGATAGATAGATAGATAGCAAGATAGATAGATAGATAGATAGATAGATAGATAGATAGAGAGAGAGAGAGAGAGAGAGAGAGAGAGTACAAGAAAAGAAGAAAAATAAGGAAAGAAGAAAGGAGAATCTTGTAAAGAAAAAAAGAGAGAAAGAATAAAGCGACAAAAGGAAAGAAATATATAAAAATCAGTGTTGGTGAGAATGTTAAAGAAAGCAAAGGTGATAAAGAGAGAGAGAGAGAGAGAGAGAGAGAGAGAAAGGGAGAAAGAGAAAGAGAGAGAAAATGGAGGGGTTGAATCAATGACTGAATAAGCCGATGAGAGACGAAAGGTAAAATCAAGAACAGAATGGGAGTTTCAAAATTGCGATATGGCGAATGAGGCATTTGTAGATAAGGATGTACTATTGTCAATAACATCACGATGGAAACTACCTTAGGGCTAAGCAAAGCAACACAATAGATAGATAGATAGATAGATAGATAGATAGATAGATAGATAGATAGATAGATAGATATGGATTGTAGGCCAGAAAATGGAGGCGGAAGATTATCTCATGAATTCAAGCAA
Source organism: Ascarosepion bandense (assembly GCA_037127315.1). Lineage (NCBI taxonomy): Eukaryota > Metazoa > Mollusca > Cephalopoda > Sepiida > Sepiidae > Ascarosepion > Ascarosepion bandense. The sequence goes on along the minus strand of JBBBDQ010000814.1, from coordinate 1,343,209 downwards.
AATGAATAATATAAACAGAAAAAAGAAGCCAATAAAAGAGAAGGAAAAGCACTAAAAGTGTGAGTGAGTGAGTGAATGATTGATTGATTCAGTGAGTGAGTGAGTGAGTTAGTGAGTGAGTGAGTGACTGAGTGAGAAATGAGAAAGAGAGTAACCTTAAAGAAAGGGTGGTATGAGAATGGATGGAAGACGGGTTTTGTAGATACGTTTTTTATATTGTTTAATTCGCAGTGTTTAGAATCAAGATGACAGAGGGTAAAAAGCAATAGATAGATAGATAGATAGATAGATAGATAGATAGATAGATAGATAGATAGATAGTTATGAAGACTGAGATAGATAAATAGATAGATAGATAGATAGATATGAAAACTGAGATAGATAGATAGATAGATAGATAGATAGATAGATAGATATGAAAACTGATATAGATCGATAGATAGATTGATATGAGATAGATAGATATTTAGATAGATATGAAGACTGAGATAGATAGATAGATAGATAGATAGATAGATAGATATAATCAAAGAGAAAGAGAGAAAATAAAGAAAGTTAAAAGGAATATGTGGATAAGGATACAAGCCAGTATAGAGATAGAAAATAAGATTAAGAGAGAGAGAGAGAGAGAGAGAGAGAGAGAGAGAGTAACGATATTATAGAGAAAGAAAGTGATATAAAGAAGCAAGGGTGTGAGGAGAATAGGAAAAAAGAACAGGAATATAGAGGGACCTAAAACTATGAGACAATACAAAGAACATGTCTCAAAGTCTAAAAGAAAGAAAGAAAAAAGGGAGAATGAAAGAGAAAGAAAGAAATAGAACGAGAAAGAAAGAAAAAAGATAAGAATGACATAAATACTGAAAGGAAAAGAAATAAAGAAAACAAAAATAGAATGAAATAAACTTAGAAACAGAGATAAAGAATAAAAGAAAGAAAGATAGAGAGAGAAATAAAAGGAAAAGAAAGAAAAAGATAAATAAATGAATAAAAAGAGTTAGTAAAAGTGGAGGAGAAAATGGAGAAAGAAAAAGAGAAATTAAAAACGAGGGAGCGAAAGAATGAAAAAGAAGGAAATGATGAAGAAAAAGAAAGAGAAAAACAAAATATGAAGAAAAAGAAAGAGGCTGAAAGAAAGAGTGACAAGGAAAAATAGAAAGAACTGAATAAGAAGGAGAGAAAAATGGAAGTAAGCGAGTGAAGTTAAGAGAAAAAGAGAGACAGAGAAAAAACGTGAAAGAAAAGGTGAAGGAGAAAAGGGAGAAAGAAAAAAGAAAACAAGAAAAATATAAGAGAATATGAGAAAAAGAATATATTAGCGAGAAAGAAAAGGAGACATAGATATATATATATAGAGAGAGAGAGAGACATAGAGAGAGAGAGAGACATAGAGAGAGAGAGAGAGAGAGACATAGAGAGAGATAGAGATAGAGTGAGAGAGAGAGAGAGAGAGTAGATGAGAGAAACTGACATAAAGCGGGAGTTTAATAACAGAAATAAGGCAAGCAATAGTCTATGATAAGGCTGACGAGCAACGAGGCTGTCTAGAAACGAGCAAACAATAAAAGTGTTTCGTAGATAAAATTCTATTATTGTCTCGAACGAAAACACCTCAAGGCGATGATGGAAATATGCAAGTGATAGAGGGACTGATAGAAAGGAAGACCAAGTGAGAATTTCAAAAAGACCGCAAGGAAAAAATAAAAGAAAAAGAAAAAAATATATATAAAAAGACAAGTAAAGAAAAGAAATCCACGCAATTTGTAGACGAAATTAAAAGTTGTCGGTGTCATCTTTTTGGAGAAATAACTGGAAGCAAATGTGTATCTATGAAAAAGCAATAGGCATCTTGCTGCTTGGAGAGATGGAAGAGTGAACGAGAGATAAATATATGGGTGGAGGAAGAATTAGAAAGGGGAACATAGAGAGAAAAGGGAATGGAAAGAGGAAGAGAAGATGAAGTAACAAAAAATCAGAGGAGAGAAAAAAACAAGGAGTGGGAAAATAAGAACATTTAGGAGAGTGGTTTATCCAAGTCCCCACTCATCTACTCTATCCTCTGTCAGCCATTGTGACATGCCAAAGACGAGATATATTGTCAGAAATATTGTAAAAAAGAATTACGCAGGAAGAACTAGATTTAACTCCCCCTTTTTTTTTTCAAGGGCAACTGTGGTGAAATAGATATCAGCTCAGAATGAGAAGTCGGACATTCGAGTTCGAATACCAGTTGAATTCGATGCATTCAAATCACGCGTAAATATCATTAGAAAAGGTATTACTCTCTCCAGCTATGAGTTAAATAGCAAGAAGGATTGGGATCTATAGCCTTGGCTGTCAACCAGTCTATTGCAGAAAATAATGGCAAACTACCGCGAGAAAGTCATGGTCATTTTCGATACATGATCGCTCAAGCGCGTTCCACTCAAGTGACTGATGGATGCAAAGTAAATATAAAATCTTTATAGAATTCGTTCTGCCAAATTAATTCTCTCATATGGAATAAATAAATGAATACCAAAATAATTTGAATTTATATATTTATCGATTACGCAATCTGGTCTCCACTATTTATTTATGGTAAAAAAAATTAAAAGAAAAATGTGACAGAAGAGTTAATTATAATTGCATCCTAGAATACGCAGAAAATAAATCATTACAATTATAAATCACTTAAAATGACCATTACTTTTTAAGAAACGGCTAATTTAGTTTCTATACTATCGCTCTAAATTTTTTTCTCTGGTGTCAGTCAGCTAAGTGTCATACGTGATACACTCTTGGGCGATCATGTCTCGAAAGAGTCATGACTGATTGGGCAGAAGATAATCATTGCCATTACTTTCTGCGATAGACTGGTTGACAGCCAAGGCTATAGAACCCAATCTGTCCTGTTATTTAACCCATAACAGATTAATACCTTTCCCAAGGGTATTTGCACGTAAGTGAATGCAAGGAATTCAACTGGAATTCGAACTCGGCTATCCTGATAGATAATATAGATAATATGTGTATTCAAGTGTTGAGCTGTGATAATGTTTATGGCACGATTGTTGTTTTTCAGTAGCTTTACTGATAAAAGATATTCTGACAAACAGGTTCTTTTTTTATCATAAAGTGTTCGATATCGGGGTGAAGATAGAGAGTTGATAGGTTTAATGCAAAGAATTTATCACTTTAACTGAGCAGGTTCATGCCGACTTTGGAGTTTAGTGAGGACACAGTTATAGTGTATTCACTATATATATATATATATTTGAAAAGATTCTTGGTGGTAAAAAATCCGGCTGCTAGTAGTAGTCAACTAGTAAATAAATCCGGGTCATCTATAGCGCAACAAGCTATAAATATCAGAGATGTTGCTGAACTGGGTGCAGACTGTTTTTCAATATTATCCAAGTCGCACTTCTTATATCATCTAGAAGCATTGGAGTCCATTTACATCAAATCTCGTAAGTCTTCTCTCTGTAACCAGAGAGATTGCTTATTGGGTTTGAATGTGGTTAGACTCTAGGTCTTTTGCATATTTTTTCTTTCCTCTTCTCAGTAAAATTTTATTTTATTTTCTTAGATTAAATTTCCCATAAATTAAACTTGAAGAGATCTGGAAGGAAATCAGTTGTTTGTTTTAGTTCTCAGCGTATAGAATGTCATCAAAATTTTGCTTATTCTTTGCTGTTATATATATATATATATATATATATATATATATATATTAGTAAAAAAATAAGATTTGGTTCCTCAATGAGTTGGAGAATGTTAAGATTTTTTTTATATACTTTATTGCTACAAAACATGCAGGCTGGTAATTATAGATTTTTAAAAATCTACCTGGTTTTTACAACATTTCATAATTCCTGTCAGATATTCTGATATCGCAAATTGGAAAAACTATTTACAAAAGTGATGGAAAGGAAAAGAAAGACTTCAAATCAATTCGGCTAGTTAAAATAATAATAAAAAAACTTCTACAATTTCGTGTACCTCTCTGTGGCATGTATGTGTAGTCGTACCAACATAAGTTTAGTCAGATTAAATCACGAAGGACGAAATTTGTCACTAGTAAACTTTTCTTCACTTCATCATAGAGCTACCCCAATACTGTTGATGATATATAAATATGTATCGTCATCTCATACCGTCGACATAGAATAATATCAAATCATTAAAGAACAGAAAAAAAAACCTTAACAACAGTCAACTCATTTAAAAACGGAAAACATTATGCATTGATGAAAAAATCATCCCTCGATGAGCGCGTGCGCGCGCGCGCGCGCACACACACACACACACACACACACACACACACACACACACACACACACACACACACACAAGTTCCAAGAGCCACTCAAAGTAGGGTTTTACTGAATTTTGTGTGTGACATGAACGTAAGTAAGACGGGAAGATTACGAAATGATAGGGTTTCCATAACGATTTACCCTAAACTTGAATAGGTTAATATTTTTGCATTTGGCGTAGCATCATCGTTGAAGCCTGTTACACAAAGAACTCGGGAAGAAACTTCCAAAATGAGTCAACCCTGTGGACGTAAAAATAGAGAATTCTGGATGTAAGTGACCATACAGAGTGGAGCCTGTCTGAACATTTACCAAGGAAGTGGCGATAGAGTAACGATGGGTTTGCGACATTGAGTCTGTGCGGAAAGAAGGTGTAGGGTGGAAAATGCACAAATATCTTTGTGAAATGCCTAGACCCATCTTTTCTCACTTTAGCTATTTGTAAAATAGAAGGACTTGTATCTGGAAAAATGATCATTATCCACAAAATAAAAAAACAAAAAAAATTGTTAATGTAATATTTACTCACAAAAAGAAGAAAAAATAGAATTAGTCTTACCAACGAAAATATGTTCCGGCTTAGAGTAACCGACAAATGGCTGATAAGCTGTAAAAAAAAAGTTTTTTCGCTTTTCTCTCTGTTTACATTCGTAATACATTTTTATTGCTAGTCAATCTCCACAGGCTACACTTTTGTTTTTTTAAAAACTTTTAGATTTTCTCGCGTCTATTTTTGTAACATTCTTTGAATCCGTATTTTTGTTTTTATATCGCTAAAATTTTTAAATACGGTTTTGATTGTTCTGTTTTTGTAATTTCCAACGTAGAGTTCCATCAATAACTTTTCATCCAATAAAGTGGTGATCATAATAAAAAAAATATAAAGTCTTTATCTGTTTTATGTTACAGCGTAAAAATATGAGCTCTGGATTTTGATTACCATCTTAAAACTATTGTCTTAATATTATTATAATACGAGTGTACTCCTGCCCCTGAGCGTAACAGGAGGGAATATATATATATATATATATATAACAAAAATTTCGATATTTAAATCCGTTGAATAGCCATTTCTACGTGGAAATCCTCGCTTCTTCAGCAACGGCGAAACGATCAATTTTAATATTAATGAAATTAATATTAATTAGAATCGGGTTTTTGGGATTTACCTATTTGATCGTCTTTTTGTCTTTAAAATATAATATAATATAATATAATATATATATATATATATATATATATATATTAATTACTATTTCATAAATATATAAATATATTACTTACTATTTCTGATATATATATATATATATATATATATATACTTATTATTAGGCCACGCCAGTGTTTAAAAAATGATGTATTTCATACTATTTTTTAGTATTTATTGCCAAGTAAATAACTGTAAATGAAAATAGAATGGTCTTTTGCTAATACTGCACAATAACATATGCATCAAATAAATTTATAAATATTTAATAATTACCTATATTGCAGTTTCATGAAAATAACTCCCCTTTGCCTTCACAACGCCGGCACCCACTCTGAGCATTCTTTTTACAAGTTTTTTTTAAAATAATCCCCGAGAACTCACTCCAGGTATCCTTTAAACCCCTAACTAAATCCCGAACATTACTGAGCTGTTTCTTCTTACTTCTCTTGTTCAACTCATCCCATGGAAGTTCAATTTGTTTGGTGACTTTTAACACTCCAGCAGGAGGATGAAATTTTGACCTACAAATATGCAATCCAGATGGAATTGCATATCTCGGTAAGATTGAATGGTACTGTTCTTTCTTCATAGTCCCTTTTACTTCAACCAAGTCACCTGAATTCGTGCCCGCAAAACAGCCCCAAACCATGCAGGATCCATCACGATGTTTCATCGATGACTGTACACACTCATCTTTCACTCGCTCCCAACCCTCCTTCGCACGTGCACCATCCTTTTACTTCCAAACAGTTCGAACTTAGACTCATCAGTCCACAACACTTTTGACCACTGTTTTGGTGTTCAGTTTTTGTGCTCTCTCCCCCATGATAGTCTCTTCTTCTTATTGACTGGCCGAAGCAAAGGCTTCCTGGCTGCCACTCGTCCAAAGAGACCCACTTCTCGAAGGCTTTGCTTCACTGTACTTACAGAGATTGGATCAACCCTGTCGGTATTTGAAGGGCAGTTTTCCTCCAGTCTCTTACACTTTTCTATACTATTCTTCGGTCTTCTCTAACTGAACTTTTCCGTTTTCTCTCTGTTTTTTTTTCGATTGGCATGACTCACAGTTTTGTCTCTCCTATGCAGTGCTTACTGAACTTCACACCTGGACACATTCAGTCTCTTAGCTATCCTCTTTTGGGAATAACCTTCTTCATTCAAGATTAGAATTTGAGCTCTTATCTCTACAGATAACTCTTGAAGCATGACTAAATTGAAATACAAAAAAACAAAAACAAAAAAAAACTACAGTGTGGAACCACCTAGCAAGAGTACCTCCTAGAAGAATGAAAAAGAAATTAGGGTGATTCGGACAAGTTCATCCTTGCTTCGTTGCTTTGTGAAATCTTTCAAAGTAACAATAACAAAAGAACAACTCTATTTTTTTTTAGAATTATCCACTTGGCAAGAAAAAAATAAAAATAATATGAAAAACATGATTTTTAAAAATACTGGGTGGCCTAATAAGTATGCCCGGTAGTGTTTATATATATATATATATATATATATATAAAAGAACGGAACACACACCGCTTACTTGTTATTTAGGTATCTTCTTTGTCTGAAAAGTCCGGCGTGGTCAAAACGTAAGTAGCAACTAAGTTGTCTGCGTCCCATACTTTGATATATTTTAAGCTCTGCATATTCAATTCATTTGTTTTGATTGTGCATTGAGCACTTATTTCATTTTCTGTCTGCTAGTGCAATCAACAACTATTTTTCTGGCATATATATATATATATATATATATATATATATATATACACAAATAAATAACAGAATTTATTATAATAGGAAGGATAATCTCTTTTCTATCACACTCTCTCCCTATATATATATATATATATTCTCGATATGGCCGCGTGAGTGTCTGTATGTGACAATTTTCATGGCTATTGTATGATTTGGGTCTGAAAAGCGGCCTCCTTAGCTGCGAAATATATATTACCCATGGATTTGTAGAATATCCAAATTTTTTAAAGATTTTATATATATATATATATATATATATATATATATATATATATATATATATACTAGCGGTATAGCCCGGCCGGTGTAATGAAAACTTTAAAACTAATCCATGGTCCTGGAGCTCAGACTCAGCCTAAAGACTATTTGTGTGAAGTTTGTTGAGAATCGGATAAAAATTGTGGATTTATGTAAAGGACATACAGACAGATAAACAGACACAGACACAGACACAAACATCTTGCCTTTTATATATATATATATATATATATATATATATATATATATATATTATCGATTTTCTGCACTATTATAAGAACTGCAACCTTGGAACTTCTGAATATCGTTTTTTATGTCTTTGTCTATGTGTGTATCAAATTTGATTAAAATCGGATCACTCCTTCTATAACCCGATTTTTTCGATTATTGATTTTCGATATTTATCGAGGGTACCTCGACACAAAACCTAGCTAAGAACACTCACAGACGCTTATAGTACAACTGTGTAAATTTTCAAGAAAATCGGTTCAGCCGTTTCGGAGTCTATAAGTAACGGACACACACACAGACACAGGCACATACACACACACAGAGAAAAAGTTCCATTTATAAATAAGGATAGATAAAGTTTAATTTAAGACGACTGACAAAATACTACGGTTACGGATTTCATTTAATTTTTCTTGTGTTATAATTTTCTTCCTTTCTGGCATAAATTCTGTAGAAAATGTCCAAATGTTTTGCATGACCGACCGCTTTCAGCTATTTTTAGCCATTATCAAGGATAATTTTATTTTTACTTTTAACTGAATCTTTGGATTGTTTTATACCTGTAGCTACAGATATAGGGATGCTTTATTTTCCAAACACGGTTAGTATATTGTGGCCGTGTTCATAGTTGATATAATTGAGTGATGGCTTTATCATTTTTATTATTAATTTTCCCATTATTTTTGGTCTTTTTTTGCATGTGGGAAAGCAATTATTTTGTATTATCGCCAAGTATGATAGAGATAGAGTTTGGTAGATTGTGGTTGAAGCTCAATACAACATCTCAGAGTGGACGTCAATCCGAGGACAGTGCAGAGGATTCGGAGAGAGTTGGATGAGTCTAGTAGTGATTTCGAAGGTTTTTGGAGTGATCACTAGTTATGAATACGTTATTCCTCCTTTCATGTGAATTTGCACGTGATACTAGATTGGCAACTAGGTCCCACCCTTTTACAGTGAAACCGATGAAATATAACCGCAATTTCTACTCCAACAGCTTCTTTCCTCGCACTTCCCGCCTGTGGAAATCCCTACCGCATGCTTGCTTCCCCGACGGCTACAACCTCCAGGAGTTTAAATGTAAGGTCAATAGACACCTCCTAACAAACTAACTCACACCCACTCTCTCCAACTCTCTCCCTATGTACATACTAAGTCGTCTACCACCCTCCTTCTGACATTTCCCATACCCAATCGCTCTATGTAACCCCTTGCACTATAGTGGCAGTGGAATGCCTTGCTTGGGGTGACACGATTAAAAAAAATTCCTTGAGAGACTGAGACTGACCACAGAGGTCTACATCGTGTTTTGTGAAAATGGTGCTACACTGGGTCAAGAGGGTGACCGCTGGAAAACCCTATGTCTGGCAAGATGACTCTGCACTGTGACCACATCTCCCCTTAATATCTACTCGTTTAACCCCTTCCGTGCAACCCTTTAGATTGTTATGTTTGTGGTGCAGTTGAGCGAGAGAACAACAAAACTACTTTTAGCACTAAAGAGGAACTGAAGACAATGATCATAACAGCATTCACTAACTTAAACAAGATCATCCAGAAGAGATGCAGGAAATTCTGAAGTAGTCTGGAGGCCATGGTTGAAACCAGTGCTGATTTTATTAAATAAATTTACTCTTTAGTATTTCAAGATACTTTTGTGTCGTTTGGCTAAATATATCTGTTAAAATGTCAGTGTTATTTTCGTTTTTGCGTAATTTAGACGACCTTTTATTTATCGCACTCTGTATATAAGACAAGCTAATAAAAAAAAGGGGGTGGTCACAAGATGAGTACAGAGAAAGAAACTTCTTCGGTAAGATTACATTACTGTTGATAACGTCTCCAGAGAAAACAGCTCACAGCAATATGGAACGCAAGAGTTATAAACGGAAAACGCTAATTCGCTATCTGTTGTCCGTTTCCCTGTTGGAATGCGTCTGGACATTTCACGCAGATGAAAGTAGCTTGGTGTCGGAGTTGGCGAAGTGGAATTTTAGATAACCTTCCTGCAGATTCTTTATTCACTTGACAACAAAGAACCGTTCTGGATTTGAGTCTATCGATATTTGCATAGTCTAAGTTCAGCACAAGGCCAATAAAATAGAAACGGCTGTCAGAAGACAATATTTTATCAATCGTTCATATTGGAAGAGTTTTATCGAAATACAGGTTTCCCTGTTATTTCTATGCATAACATTCTTATGAAATATTCCAGAAAATGATATGGCGTCAATCGAAGAAGAAAATTCCATTGATTTATGTGGGAAGGAATTTTGAACGTTTCTATATTACAAAAGTTATTTTTCGTGAGAATTTTGATACAACTTAGAGTGTTACAATGGCTGCACAAAAATATGGTTTCAATCTTTAAAAAGACAGGTTTAGGCATTAGTGAGCCTACAGGGGAACAGCAGGAACGGTCCGCACTAGGTGGAAAAGTTTACTGGGGCGGAATTTCGGTGAATTTGTATCATGGATCATTGAGAGACAAAGTGAAAAGGTAAACAAATATGAAGAAACAAGAAATTTTTTCTAAGAAAAAAAAGAAGGGATTTCTGAAATATCGGTGCTCTTATATAGTAGTAAATGGTTGACACAGGTGAAGAAGATACTCGAAACATCAGAAATATGATTCTACAGTAGGATGCTGAGAATATCATGGACTTAATATGTGAATCACGAAAACGTTTTTAAGAAAATGAAAATATAAAAGGATGCTTATAACTTATGATAAGAAAGAGACGGTCAAAATTTCTCGGATGCAGTAATGCGGAAAGAGGGCTTGGAAATTTTGACACCCGCAGAATATATTGTGAGCTAGAGTTTTGGAGATGCCAAAATCAAGCAAATACGAAAATTTAAATATCTAGGAAACGTTTTAATAGAGGATGAAAAATGACACCTAATTCCGAAGGTGCATTGGGATAGCAGTGGATGTCTTCCAAAAGCAAAGCAAAGTATTAAGAAATAGTAAAATTTGATTAGAGACAAAGAAAATCATACTGAGCTGTTATTTATTATTGGCACTTCTATATGACACTGATTGCTGGAAAATCCCATTACAAACGAAAAAGAAACGTAGCTCTACAGAAGGATGCTGAGAATATGAAGACGACAGAAAATGTAACATGAGAATATGAAGACGAGAAGGAATAGCGAAAGATGTTTTTCCAGAAACTAAGGAAAAGCATTAATAGATTAGAAAATATCATTAAAATCAATGAAAAAGTGCACAGCGGCTATGTAATTACCTCATGGCAGTGATTGCTAGACAATTTCCTAAGAGGAAGAAAGGTCTTGAAGAAACAGAGACCTAGTTCTGCTGATGGATACAAAGAATACCATGCACACAAGTTGTGAGCAATTAGGAAGTTTTAAAGAAATAGATAAAACAAAGAGTTGAAATTTCTGGGACGCATAGCCTCGACATTATTTAAAATTTAGGTGATAGGTGATAGGTGATTGTTTCCACCATACCACCCGTTTCACGCAGTCGTCTTAACGTGCAGTCTGTCCCCTACCCTATTGCTATCTTCATGAAAAATTTTATAACGAGTATATTCCTTAGTTTTACTAGCACAGACCGTTACATATAATATCCCCCATGCCACTTCGTGTTTAGCTGGTGAGAAGCCAGTTCCATTCAGATTTCTTCCCAATCGCCGTTTATTGAGCAAACTTCCGAGAGGATATTTTCTCGACTACAGCAGTATCAACCTCTTCATGTGTAGGGTCCTATATATTTATAATATTTGTATCCATAAAATAATATAATTCATTAACCATTTTTTAGTAGTTCTTGGTTGTTGCAGAAATCACACCTTGCAGAACACACTGAGAGCAAGACATTTTAAATAAAGAAAAGTTCTTGTGAAAATGAAAGCTACTTTCTATCTATTTTTCTGTCTATATTTTCCTTTCGCTTACTTAATCTCTTTATCTCTCTCTCTTTCAGTATCTATCTATCTATCTATCTATCTATCTATCTATCTATCTATATCAGTCTGTTTATCTCTTTCTTTTTCTATTCATTCATTATCTATTCTATCTATCTATCTATCTATCTATCTATCTATATCAGTCTGTTTATCACTTTCTTTTTCTATTCATTAATTCTGTTCATATCTATCTATCTATCTATCTATCTATCTATCTATCTATCTATCTATTCTGTTCATCTATCTATCTATCTATCTATCTATCTATCTATCTATCTATCTATCTATCTATTCTATCTATCTATCTATCTATCTATCTATCTATCTATCTATCTATCTATCTATCTCATTCTGTTCACATCTATCTATCTATCTATCTATCTATCTATCTATCTATCTATCTCATTCTGTTCACATCTATCTATCTATCTATCTATCTATCTATCTATCTATCTATCTATCTATCTATCTAAGCTATTTTTATCCATCGTAGCTCTATTCTCATAGTAATGTATGTCACTTTCCTGACCCTTATCTATCTATAAAAGATTATGTGTATCAACGTCTTTTCATATTCATCTTATTCATATCTATCTATCTATCTATCTATCTATCTATCTATCTATCTATCTAATCATAACTTCTGTAGATCAGTCGTTATATATCATCCATATTGTCATAATCTTTACTTTCTATCATTTCGAAAAGAGTTCCATGAGTGAGAAGTTCGAGAAAAGGATCTGTTAGCATAGAACTTTGGGTTACATCTAGCCAACTTAGTTGTAAATTGACGAGATTTTTTTTTATTTTTTATTTTTTTTATTTTTTTTTGTTTTGTTTTGTTGTTGTTGTTGCTAATCTATTACTGCGCTTGTGGATGTTCGTTGTGGTACAGTGGATATCGGCTCGGAACGAGAAACCGGGGAGCCGAGTTCGAATTCCAGTTGAATCCATTGTATTCACTTACGCGCAAATACCCTTGGGAAAGGTATTAATCCGTCTATTCCTTCCAGTTATGGGTTAACTAGCAGGACAGATTGGGTTCTATAGCCTTGGTCAACAACCAGTCTACCGCAGAAAGCAATAGCAACCTACTGCGGGATAATCTTCTGCCCAGTCAGTCATGTCTCTTTCGAGACATGATCGCCCAAGCGTGTATCACGTATGGCACTTAACTGACTGACTGATTACTGCGCTTAAATTCATAAAGTCTAGTTACGATAAATAAAGAGCTCATCCGAACAATTACCACGAAAATATTTATAGAAAAGGCATAAGGAAGCAACTTAACGGCGACGGGAAAGTGACTTAAACCGAGATGTCAGATCAGAATCAATAATATTGCTGATTTGTCCTTGGATTTTATCAAGATTCTCTAAAGATATAGCAGGCGCACCAAACCATACGCATCCGTAATACTGGATTCATGGACGAATGGTTGACTGATAGATATGTAAGATAGATTAACCCTGGAACACTAACCATCAATTAAAGTTACACCACTACTGACCATGGGTATATCATAACAGATTTTGAAAATATCAAAAAAAAAATTAAATATAAATCTTTATTTGAAATATTTTACAGGAAGGCATTTCAAAATTTGTACTTTGAGTTAACATTGATAGAATCTGAAAATCAGGTACTGAAAATGTAATTAAATTGTAATTAAAATAACGTATTTTGCGCTGGGTACTATATATGCTAATGTGCTTTGTAGTACAGTGGATATCGATTCGGAACGATAAATCGGGGAGCAGAGTTCGAATTCCAGTTGATTTCCGTGAATTCACTTACGCGAAAATACCCTTGGGAAAGGTATTAATCCATCTCTTCCCTCCAGTTATGGGTTAATTAATAGAACAGACTGGGTTCTATAGCCTTGGCTGGCAACCAGTCTACCACAGAAAGCAATAGCAACCTACTGTGGGATAATCTTCTGCCAAGTCAGTCATGTCTCGAAAGAGACATGATTGTCCAAAGCGTGTATTATGGATGGCACTTAATTGACTGACTATATACCCATGGTTAGTGTTCTCGGATTAAAGATAAAAAAATTGTCTAGCCCGGCGCAGTGAACCTGCTTTCTTAGAAGCAGACCTAGGAATGGATTCAGTATAGTATTTCCACTTATTGTCAGCCGATAATGTTAGCTAAGAAGGCAAAACGATTCAGGCTCCTGGAGGTTAGCGGAAGGAATGCTGATAGAAGTCAAAAAGCGTTCATTCTGAGAGCAGTTTTTTGTTTGAAGCGTTAAAAATGACAAACTAGTCTCCGCCAGTTAACAACTGACCGTAGATCATTTTTAGGATTAGCCGCTAAATTCACGTTATCGATCTGATCAAACTTATTTTCGAGACAGGAATAAATTGTTGCGTATAGATAAAGTTGCGTATAGATGGTTTGGATGTGCGTTGTGGTGCAGTGTATAGCAGCTCGGAACGAGAAATCTGGGAGCCGAGTTCGAATTCCAGTTGAATTCGTTGCTTTCACTTACGCGCAAATACCCTTGGGAAAGGTATTAATCCGTCTATTCCTTCAAGTTATGGGTTAAATAGCAGGACTGATTGGGTTCTATAGCAATGGCAACCTACTACGGGATAATCTTTTGCCCAATCAGTCATGTCGCCCAAAGCGTGTATTACGAATGGCACTTAACTGACTGATAGATACTAAATATTTAGTATGTTTGTTCTTAAATTTGTTATCATTTTATTGACGTTGGGTTGTTTGTTAAGCCTAACATTTCCAGACTTAATAGTTTTGACAGTTTATATGATATAGTATATTAATGATATTGGTAACAATTTATCGTGTTTCTTGTTTTTTTTAATTTTTGTTGGTGATATGCGATTTAATTGGAGTATTATCAGATAAATGACAAATAAATCTCTGTGATAACATCCTGGTTGTGTAACCAAGGTCTGTGCTTGAATTTTAATTTAATTTGCTTGTATTTGTCATTTGATGACATATTTCGATGCACTTGGTTTCTCATAACTTGTTCGTCTATTTTGTGGATACTGTAAAGTTGATTTCTGGAGAAAAGTTTAAATTTTTATTATATTATCATTGCTTATTTTTATTTTTCTAATGTTAGTTTAATGTGTTTATCAATTTTCTGATTAGAAAAATTATTGTAAATTAGTTTGTTTTTATGTTTTTGAGTTCGCTAAAAATATTGTGTCTGTAGAGGATATTAAATGTGATCTCTTTATTAAATTATTGATGATTGTTGTCTTGCGTCTATATGGGCATTCGTTGTTGTTTTTAAGTCGATATGAGTTTACATTGATTCGTTTTTTTTTTTAAATAGACGTTTGTTTTAAATTTGTTTATTCGAATCAATACGTTTAAAAAGAGAAATCTGCCATTTGTGATCAGTTCGTATGTAAAATTAAGGTCGGAGATATTTTCCATGTTTGCTCTGATATTCTTTTTATTCCATCCGGGTTCTTTTATGATATACATAAATATATAGTCAACGTAGGGTTTTAGATTACCGGTTTAGTCTGTTAAAAAAATGTTTAGTTTTAAATGGCTGATCTATAAAATTGTGCTAATGTTGGCGCAGTAGGTGAACTCATGGCGACATGTGTCCATATATTTACCTTCTTCTTCTTCTATGTGCCCTATCCTTTCAGGACGTAGGCGATCATGGCTTTCCACGTCTCCCTATCCCTGGTGGCTCTTAATATGTTTTCTCCTGTTACGCCACGCAACCCCCGTTCCGTCATCCACCTGATCACGCCCTTCAAATATGTTATCCGCTGCCTTCCTGTCTCTTTTTCCTTCTATCTGGCCTGTAAGTGTTCGTAAAAGGCAAGTTGTGTGATAGTTTCGAGAGAATTTTGAGTGTTTTTTAAGAGGAAGTGATAGATGTTATAGATACATAAAAATGAAGAATCAATCATTAATAAAATTGAATCATATTTAAGAACAAAGATACAAAATATATTTTACTAACTCAAAAGTTTTTCTCGTCTGAATCTATCCTGCACATATATAAATCTACCATCCGCCCGTGTATTGAATACTGCTGCCACATCTGGTCGGGTGCTCCTGCTATTCTTCTCGGGGTTCTTGACAAAATACAACAGAGAATCTGTAATTTGATCGATACCGACTTGGCTGACCGGCTGCAGTCACTCTCTCACCGGCGTGACGTCTCTTCTATAAATACTTGCACGGCTTCTGCTCCGATGAACTTAGATCACTGGTGCCTCCTAGGTACGAATTTGCACGAGATACTAGATTAGCAACTAGGTCCCACCTTTTTAGAGTGAAACCGATAAAATTTCTACTCCAACAGCTTCTTTTCTCGCACTTCCCGCCTGTGGAATTCCCTTCCGTATACTTGCTTCCCCGACAGCTACAATGTCCAGGAGTTTAAATGTAAGGTCAATAGACACCTCCTAACACACTAACTCGCACACATTCTCTCAAACACTTTTTCCATCTACATCCTTACCCGTCAGTCAGCCTCCTTCTGACATTTCCTATAACTAACCACTCTTTCTCATCACCTTCCCCTATGTAACCCCCTAACCACTCTTTCTCATCACTTTCCCCTATGTAACCCCCTAACCACTCTTTCTCATCACCTTCCCCTATGTAACCGCCTGCGCAATAGTAGCAGTGGAATGCCTTGCTTAAGGCGAAATGATTAAAAAATAGAAATAACATCAAAAAGAGCCAGTTGTAATTTCTAGAGTCCATAATGAGAAAAGTAGACGTGGAAACGTTAATGCTTATAAGACATACTGAAAGCAACAAGTCAGTTAAGTGCCATACGTGATACACGCTTGGGCGATCATGTCTCGAAAGAGACATGACTGACTGGGCAGAAGATTATCCTGCAGTAGGTTGCCATTGCTTTCTGCGGTTGACTGGCTGCCGACCAAGGCTATAGAACCCAATCTGTCCTGTTATTTAACACATAACTGGAAGGAATAGACGGATTAATACCTTTCCCAAGGGTATTTGCGCGTAAGTGAATGCTATGGATTCAACTGGAATTCGAACTCGGCTCCTCGATTTCTCGTTCCGAGCCGATATCCACTGGACCACAACGCGCATTTAACGCCCATGACTAACAAGAACTAACCCAAAATCATAACATACCAGTATTTTGTGTCTCTTTCTTTTGTTTTTTCGTTTCTCTCTCGATCTCAGACGAAGCTTTAATAAAAGTGAAACATGTTAAATTGACATACGTTTTCTATTTCCTATTTATTTTATCTTCTCCATATATTCAACTCATGAATGTGTAATTTTCTATAACGAAACAGAAAACAATGATAAAAGAAACTCATTCAGAGTCATGTTCTGTCTTCGCCTTGAAGGGACATGGCTTTCAAAGATATACCAAATCCATGTAAAAGATGACAGTTGCTAATAATTTTGAATAATTATCAACAAGAAGTTAATGAATTCTAGACGAATAAAAATATTAAATTTTTTAAGAATCCATTTCATTGATACATATTCTTTACATAATGAACACCAATCCGGTATATATATATATATATATATATATATATATATATATATATATATATATATATATTGTAACTAAGTTGTTGAACTCGTAGGTTAATTTACCTTTTTGTTCATACATTTACTTTTATAAAGAGTGCTCGATACAAATGTAGAGCTTTATACTGTAATGGTTGTTACAATGTTTTTAAATTCATAGTATCAATACACAAAAAAATTCTCATGTTTCGAAGCCAGCCCATTATGTTTTGCTTCATCCTCATGGGCTGGCTTCGAAACATGAGAAATATTTTGTGTAGTGATACTATGAATTTAAAAACATAGTAACAACCATTACAGTATATATATATATATATATATATATATATATATATATATATATATACTTATTTATAAATGAAACTTAGTCTGTGTGTGTGTGTCCGTTACCTATAGACTCCGAAACGGCGGAACTGATTTTCTTGAAAATTTACACATATTTACATAAGTGTCTGTGAGTGTTCTTAGCTAGGTTTTGTGTCGAGGTACCCCCGATAAATATCGAAAATAAAAAAATCGGGTTATAGAAGGAGTGGCCTGATTTTAATCAAATTTGGTACACTCATAGACAAAGACATAAGAAACAATATTCAGAAGTTTCAAGGTTGCAGTTCTTACAATAGTGCAGAAATTCAATAATATATATATATATATATATATATATATATATATATAAAAGGCAAGATGTTTGTGTGCGTGTCTGTTTATCTGTCTGTATGTCCTTTATACAAATCCCCAATTTTTATCCGATTCTCACCAAAAATTGACTTACATCCATTCATTTTTCTTTCAGTCTACGGTTTCGCTTTAACTGGAAACAACTATTGCTTTTTAGTATTTCGTGCCAACGTCCAAAGAGTCTGAGCTCCAGAACCATGGATTAGTTTTAAAGCTTTCATTACACCCGAGCAACGCCGGGTTATACTCTTAGTATATATATATATATATATATATATATATATATATATATATATATATATATATGTTTTAAACTGATGGATATATATTCCATAGTTTAATATTTACTTTTGTAAAAAGTGATTAATACATAAGTACTGCATTTATAGATATATGCTTATTAACATTGTTTTAATAATATCATAATGCGTATTATTATTGTTATAATAATAGCATACTGCGACTATCATGTTTCGGTGCTCAATGCACCCTCATCTGACAGTCTGATGATGGTGCACTGAGCACTGAAATTGATAGCTTTTTAAGTTACAGTATGCTATTATTATAACAATAATAATAATTCTTCCTCTCTTTCTCTCTCTCTCTCTCTCTCTCTCTCTCTATATATATATATATATATATAGATAGATAGATAGATAGATATAATTTATTTGCTTAAACATTATTTCAATGGATACTCTTTTTTGAGTAGATATTCTGTTTTTTATAATAAAACAGTATATTTATTTATATTAACAGGCTTGTATATTCAAGAAATCTTGTTTGGAAAATATGCGTTCTCGATTATTCAAGCCAGTAGATGTAAACAAATATGCTGCTCAATGATAAAAAAAACAGCCTATATATATTCAACCGTCTTTTTTGCAATAGAGAAAATGTTACACAATTTTCAATTTTTTAATTGTAAATCGAAACATAACTCCACATTGTCCGGCGTCTAATATTTCCGTTGAAGCTAAATGAATCACGAAACACGTTAAATATGATTTCAGTGCTTTTGGCACAGTTCCAATTGTGCTAAAAATTATTAACATCAAAACTCCCTCTAAGTACTTTCTACGTAATAAATACTTAGATGGAGTCGTAATGAATATTTTGCTATCTATAAACACACGTATATTGTATCAGCATTTTTTAAATAAAATTCATACTTCAATAATCTAATATTTGTCTCACAACCTTAAACTTAAAATTATTTCACTTTCGCGTCATCAATCAACATACGAACAACTACCAAGCATATATGTAAATGACAACTAGACGCTCACACACAGACAGACAGACAGACAGACAGACAGACAGACAGACACACACACACACACACACACTATACATATTCCGATCGAATCTCGGATAGACAAACTGGAATTATGATAAGCAAAAGGCAGTTTTTCTTAAGCAGTGAAAAACAAACACCACAAAAAAATAAACTACTAAATTGTTCTTCTTCCTCCATATTCCATTTTCTGGTGAAGCTTCAACAAAAGAGAAACATGATGAACTTATAAATATTTACTGTTTGTCTTTTATTCTTGTCCCTTTTTCACTCACTAGCATTTAGTACCCGGAGATGCACGGGATGGAAAGACTAAGAAATCCATAGGAAATTTTAGCATTGTAAGGGGAAATGTACGATTATGCAGACGGCGAGGATCGTTGGCAGTGCCTATTTGTAACGCAGATAGGTGCAACTTTAGCCGACGCAGTAGAATAAACTGGGGCTGGGCAAATGTTGTAGGTTTACTTCTGCGTTGTATGCGCGAAATGAATCACCGCTTGAATAAATTTGCAAGGGGTGTGTAAGTTTTGAAACGAATTGGATGATAAATGTGGACGTTAGATATATATATATATACGTGTGTGTATGGGTTGAAGGCTGTCACAATGCGTTGGGTGAAATAAAGGAAGGTAAAGAAGTGTTTGTGTTACCTATTTATTAAACATTAATATTTCGAGATTAAAATCTCATCTTCAGAATGGCAGAGAAGCTTTTGACTGTCTGAACTTCTTCACGGTCTCTCTATTACTTCTCTGTCATTCTGAAGATGAGATTTTAATCTCGAAATAATAATGTTTAATAAATAGGTTATACAAACACTTCCTTACCTTCCTTTATTTCACTCAACGCATTGTGACAGCCTTCAAGACATAACCCATACAACACAACTATTTTACACAATGCTTCAAGCAAATTACAAACCTTTACTATATATATATATATATATATATATATAACCGAAAAGAAATAGCTTTGTTGTCGGATGTTACCCACTTAACTATGGACACTTCCTACCGGTATATTAACAGAGTTAATCACTCTTGTGGCTTCAATTCAGCTCAGCACAGTCTGTCTGTTTGTCAGTCACTAGTAAACAAAGCTTATGGTTACTCTGTTGTCTTGTATTTATTTTTGACTTAATATATTTTGTTAACCATACCACCGTGTTTCCAGTTTTCATTTAGTGGTCCCATCACTGGTCCACATCAACTGGCGACGAGGATTTCGAACATCAAGGAATACCCTACGCAATAAACCCAGTTAACTCTACCAGAAAATACAAGTCATGAAGGGAATACGCCCCCTCATCAACTGGCGAACGGGAACTTCGAAAAACTAAAAACCAATGTGAGATCCACAGCAACGAACGCAGATTCGAGCTAGTGTACTAACAGCGACAGAACAAGTCATAACCCCACCTCACATTAAATCTGTCGACAAACTTCGAAGTACCAAAAAATACCCCATCTAAACCAATCTGTAACTGTTTATAAAAATAGAAAAATAAAAAATAAAACAACATCGAACGGATTCAAGTCAAAACGCCACATCAGGAAATAATCTACAAGTCCCTTCTAAAATTTTGGCGACGTAAAAAATAAGTGTGGGAAATTTCAATAATTAAGTCTCACATGGAAAATCTTCGACAAGCTCGAAATAACGGTATTACAGAAAAATATCTGTAAGTAGATTTTTTGTGGCCTCTAATCATTTGCGTATGTCTTACAAAAAACGGTAACTATAGATAGTTTTTTCTTTTCTTCTTTGTTTTTCCACGTAACACTTTGTCGTTTTTAGTCTGAAATAAAAAATAGAAGATTTTCAGAAAGTAATAATCTACTTAATGAAAGCTCTGTTAGATTATCAGCAAAAAAGTGAAGAACGACAGTAGAAAACCAAAGAGCTGTTACTTCTACAACAACACCAACAGAAAACAACTGTTTATGGTACTTCATAAACAACAGAAAGATTTTGCAAGAGCAAGCTCTTAAAAAAGTCGAGGAAGAGTTACTGTACAAATGGAAGAGTTACTGTACAAATCATTAAATGGCAAACAAACATCTGAGAACGATACTGCATTTTTCCAGGGCACCATCTGGAGTACCATGGAAATTTTCGAATATGTATCCGAAGATGAAAAAATCTTCCATGCTTTCTACAAAGATTTATTCAACGTGAATTGCAAAGAATGGTCAAACTCAAAAAAAGTTCGACTATTACTAAGAAAATTGGGTACTACAGAACACAGTAGGTTCGTTGACTTTATCCTCCTCAAAAGGACAACGGATTTAAATTTCTCAGAAACAGTTAAGTTACTGTCGAAACTATTTGGGCCTAACAAGTCACTCTTTCATAAGAGATGGAAGTGCCTAAATCTATTCAAAGAGGAGCAGCAGGACTATCTGACATTTGCGTCAACAGTAAATAAACACTGTAATAGACTTTAGATTAGCAGAATTATCTGCTGACGACTTTAAATGTCTGATTTTTGCCCAGAGTTTAGTCTCAGCTGGAGACGCTGAAATTAGACGGCGAGTGCTGACAAAACTAGAGAATGAGCCGGGTCTAACCCTCCAAAAATTAGCAGAGGACTGCCAGAGGGTCGTATCCGTAAAATGTGACTCTAAAAATATCGAGGAGCCGGGAGTCGCTCATATCAAAAAAATTAAGAGCAGACCAAAACACTACTCCCCGGAAAAAGAGAAAAGTAAATCTATGCGACTAAAATATTATGACAAGCATACTACGAATAGACAAGAAAATTCACCACCAGGTCCGTGTTATATCTGCGGAAACCTACGCTGGATGAGGTTTTGCCCGTTCAAAAAGAAGAAAACCTGTCAAAATTGTGGTAAAGCTGGCCATGTAACATCATGCTGCTGGTATGTTAAAAAATTTAGAAGACCAAAAATTAAAATTAGGCAGACGCAGTCAAACGATAAAGAAAATGGACATTTGCGTAAATACGTAATTGTTCAAATATTTAACAGAACGATAAAATTTCAGCTCGACTCTGGGTCCGAGCTTACGATTATTAATTTGCATACTTGGAGTCGAATGAAAAAGCCAACTTTATTAAGAACAAAAAAACTGCACGTTCTGTCACAGGCGACAAAATTAATATTTTAAGTAAAATATTTTTCGCTGTAACATTAAATGGAATAACGAAAAAATTAAAAACTTATGTTATGAAAAATACAGAAAACTTATTTGGAACATTGGATTGAGATGTTTAATCCGTGGAACTGTCCAATAAGTATGTTTTATCGTAAAATAGGAAGTGCAACCTCCAACATCGAGGAACTAAAACAGGAACTCAAGTAAAAATCCCGTGATGTTTTTTCAGGTGGGTTAGGAAAATGTACCAAGATAAAAGCACAATTTGAGTTAAAAGATAACGCTCAGCCCGTATTTAAAAAGAAAATGAACGTTCCGTTTGCGGCGGTGAACCAAATCAATGAAGAGTTACACAGGTTGAAAAATGCCTGTATTCTGTCTAAAATAGATTTCAGTGAATGGGCTGCACCAACAGTATACGTAAAGAAAAAAATCAAGCCTAATCAGAGTATGTGCTAATTTCTCAACAGGATTAAACGCCGCACTATAAGACCACCACTATCCTCTCCCTAGCCCCGAAGAGATATTTGATCAATTTAAACGGTGGCAAATTTTTTTTCTAAAACTGACTTATCGGATTTACAAATCCGGGTTGAGAAGAACTTCCCAACCTCTTTGTATAAATACACATAGAGGTTTGTATAAATTTAATAGACTGGGTTTTGGAGTCAAGGTCGTACCTGCTATCTTTCAGCAGGTTATGGACACCATGCTGGGCGACCTTGATTTCGCAACTGCCTACCTTGATGATATCCTAATTGCTAGTAAATCGGTGAAAGACCATCGAGAGCACGTACTAAGCGTATTTGACAAAATCAAGAATACGGCTTCAGAGTCAAGGAGGCTAAATGTGATTTTAAATTTGACGCAAATAAAATATTTGGTGCATATCATTAACAAAGACGGTCGACGACCGGATCCATACAGGCCTACGGCGATCAAGTACATACCGGACCCGGATAACGTGCAAGCACTATAAAGCTTCCTAGGTTTAGCAAATTTTTACCAGGTGTTCATTAAAAACATGCACAACTTGCGAGCTCCCTTAAACTAACTACTAAAGAAAGAAAAAACCTGAGAATGGATACCGGAATGCCAGTCTGCATCCGAAAAAGTAAAGAACACACTCACTTCAGACCTTTCTCTCACTTACTATGACCCAAAGTTGGACATCATAGTAGCAAGCGATGCCTGCTCTTTTGGCACCAGTGCCTGCATTTTACACAAACTTCGGGTGGAACGAGGAAACCCATCACGCATGCGTCTCGAACTTTGCAACCCGCGGAAAAGCAATATTCGCAGATCGAAAAGGAGGCGTTAAGCAAAATCTTCGCCGTTACCAAGTTTCACATATCGACACAGAGATATTTTACGTTACAGACTGACCACAAACCGCTGCTGACTATATACGGATCTAAGAAGGGACTACCGGTGTACACCGCGAACAGACTTATGCAGTGAGGTACAATACTGCTGAACTATACTTTTAAGATTGAATACCTGTTCTGGGGATGTGCGTAGTGGCCCAGTGGATATCGGCTCTTCCTTCCAGTTATGGGTTAAATAACAGGACAGATTGGGTTCTATAGCCTTGGCTGGCAACCAGTCTACCGCAGAAAGCAATGGCAACCTACTGCGGGATAATCTTCTGCCCAGTCAGTCATGTCTCTTTCGAGACATGATCGCCCAAGCGTTTTTCACGTATGGCACTTTACTGACTGACTGACCTGTTCTCCAAGAACATCTGCCACGCTGACGGTTTGACTAGACTCGTTCCAAAAAACAAAGAAATATTCGAAAACCTTAAGAACGAACTACGAGATAAAGAACATGATTGCGAACACCGTGAGAGAGTTTCCAGTAACACTATCGGGCATCAAAAGAGAGGCTCGAAAAGACGAGTTTATCCGTACTACCAAGAACAAAATTTACAATAAAGACTCAAGTGTGTCTGAGGTTTTTCGCTATGTGACAATGTATTGTTGCATAATCAAAGAGTGGTGATACCTAAAAATTTGCAAAAGAAAATACTGCGGGACTTTCATATGGGAAATCCCGGAAAAAACGAACAAAAAGTCTTATGCGTTGTTACGTCTACTGGCCAAACATGGACAGAGATATAGCTGACATGATTGAGGCATACAAAGGGTGCGCGTTCGGAGCTAAAGCTCTACCTGTTATGGGCAAACCGTGGCCGAAGACTGACCAGCCATGGAAGAGGATTCACGTCGATTTTGCGGGTTCACTGGAAGACCATTATTACCTCAGAGTCGTCGACAGCCACACTAAATGGCCGGAAGTTCTTAGAGGCAGGGTACACGATAGCTTTCCTTCATGAATTGTTCGCGCGTTTTGGTGTAGTGGATTGCGTGGTGACGGACAACGGAACGCAGTTCACGTCTGGTGAATTTAAAGAGTTCTGTGAAACGTTCTAGGTTAAACACATTACGACCCCGCCATATCACTCGAGGTCCAACGGACAGGAGGAGCGATTCGTGGACACCTTAAAACGAGCACTTAAAAAAGCGCAGGGCACACCGATTGATAAGGCGCTGCAACAGTTTCTGCGGGTGTATAGAATTATACCAAACCTCAATACGCCAACAGGACTTTCACCTGCAAAAACGATGTTCGCAAGAAGGATAAGATCAGTATTTGATAAGCTCATTCCTAAGCAGGCAAAATTTAAAAAAGCGGTTACGCTTCCCAGAAAACCTTATTCCTGCGGTGAGAAAGTATTGTTCAAAGTCTATAAGAACAACAGGACGTTTTGGGAAGCAAAGAGTAAGAGATCTCGTACATATAATTCAAGGCCCAAAGAAGACACACATGCTCTATCAGAACCAGTTGAGGAAATGTCGGGCAGTCGATATTAATGAATCACCACCGACCAATGATGAACCGATAGACACGATTTCATCCAGTTGATTTATGAAGCCCGCATTTCTCCATCAAACAAACAAACAAAGAAACAAACAAAAACAACTTCCGGGCCTGTATCGGTATGTCTGCCAGTCCTTTCAAACAAAGACTAACCACAGGTACTCTTTTTTGAACCCCGGTCAGAGGTATCAGACAGCCCTTTCGCGAGCATTCTGGAAAATGAAAGAGGAAGGGCTGGATCCTGGAATTAGCTGGAAACTAGTAGGTTCAGCCCGTATTCCGAGGAATTTTCGTGATAGGTGCTGTCTATGTTTACTGGAAAAAATTTAAATATTAAAATACTCCCACCAACATCAGCTACTGAATCTTAGAAGGGAATTCATCAGTAAGTGCCCCGACAAGGCAAATTTTTTGAATACTTAAATTTAGAATTTAAATCCCCGTTTGCTAGATGTTAGAATATAAATTAAATGGATTCAATTTACATTTTAATCTTAATTTTACCTTAACGTTAACCTTAAAAAGTATTTTAACACCCCTACCTTCCTATTCCAATCTCCTTTAATTGCCTATCTTTATAAAATATGGATTCGTTCACTAAACCCCTTTTTTCTTTGGTTAAGACATATATATATATTTTTTTTTTCTTTAATAATTTTTAAACTGATAACTTCCTGTAATTGGCATTTATCTCGCATCTACCTAAAAGGTTTAATTAAATAAACTTAAATAAAAAGAATTTAAGATCTTATATTGAAACCCATTCCTTCCCCACTAAATACACCTCTTCAGACAGCTCAAAATCTTAACCTTAAAGAAGTAATTTCACTCCTTTAGTTGTCTATCTTTATAAAATATGGACTCCTGTACCAAACCCCTCTTTTCCTTTGTTAACACACACACACACACACACACACACACACACACACACACACACACACATATATATATATATATATATATATATATATATATATATATCTTTAATAACTTTAAATTCATGACTTCCTGTAATGAATAAACTTAATTAAAATTTTTTAAGATCTTACATTTAAATCTATTCCTTCCCCTCCTAAATATACCGTTTCAAACACCTGTAAACATTCACTAGCCTCTACCATTTGATATTTGATACCCCGTCTATCTCTTCTGTTTTGCTTAAAAAAATTCCACTTCCCTGACCTTAAGGGAACTCTCAGTTCCTGACCGTTGTTAACCTTGCCCCGTTACACCAGGGCCTTTGCCATTTGGAACAAAACAATATCGCTGACGTGACGTGGAGTCTCTGTTAGAGATCCCATGTCGAAATGTGCATCCGGCACCTTTGAATTTTGAAAATGTTCTCTAATTTATATATATATATATATATATATATATATATATATATATATTAGTTTATTATAACCATCAATATCAGTCCCTTTCATTGATTTTATGAAGACGTTTGAATAAAAATCTAACTGCATTAAAAAAATTTCAGACAATTATAGTCATTTCTTTCTGGTCAAAACACTTTTAGGCTTTTTGCATAAAGTTTTAATCTAGAAAAATCCAGAATATTTGGCAGAATTTTGATCTTTAAAACTTCTAGCTTGTTTTCTTTTCACTCGTTAAGGGCTTTAAACAGCTGATTTTAATTAGCTAAAAACGTCTGCAGACATTAAATATGGAAGATATTTCTTGTATTTTTTGAAATAGTTATTCTCCAATTAAAAGCTAATGTGTTGAACTTATCTTTAACAACAAACATACTTGAAAATAAGAAATTAAAACAAAATTAAACTGAACAGTCACGCGCAGTTTCTTTTTCTTTATTGCGTAGAATAATAAATTTGTAAGAGGTGTGTAAGTTTTTAAATAAATCGGACGAAAAATGTAAATGTGTATGCTAATAGAAAAAAGAATATAGAAACGGATACACACACGAACTGACAGACATTTATAATTTATTTATATAGATATATGTATAATTTTTGTCTGTAAGTATCTGTCTGTCTCACATTCCCTCCTCTCTCCTTTTATCTCTATGTATATATATATATATATATGAAAAGAAAAAATGATGAA
This sequence comes from Ascarosepion bandense, assembly GCA_037127315.1. Lineage (NCBI taxonomy): Eukaryota > Metazoa > Mollusca > Cephalopoda > Sepiida > Sepiidae > Ascarosepion > Ascarosepion bandense. Next base: position 1,315,936 of record JBBBDQ010000814.1, on the reverse strand, counting down.
AAGGAGAAATAAACATGACATTCTACACGTATGTACGTACGCACAAAAACACCCACACCTGCGCGTGCTCTCACACACACATACAAAAGCCAATCTGACAGCAATAAGCTGCTTATGAATTATTTTGTACTTAATATAAAAATTAAAAACAATGAGAAAATTGGCAGTCAATTGCTGAAACTTTGTTATCGATAGACAGAACAATCTCAAAATTTTCGTCTACGAAACTCTGGAGTCGGATATAACATCAATCACCTAAGTAACAAATTTATACTAATGACATATATATATATACATATATATATATATATATATATATATATATATATATATAGAGAGAGAGAGAGAGAGAGAGAGAGAGAGAGAAAGGCGAGGGAAAAAAGAAACAGAAATAAAGAGGAAATGAAATATGTAAGACAAGATATATCGAAACCATAGTTTTCAGTCCAAACTTGTTCTTCCTATAGATAAAAAAAAAAAGAGTCAAAACTAGAAATATAGTTAAGTATGTCTATGGATAAAAATACTTGTATGATTGGAACGAAGAAGAGAGATCAAGAAAAAAATACTGAGGAATAGAGTAATGGGTGAAAAGAGGTACGCGAGAAAAAAAAAAGGAGAGTAAGAGAACCGAAGAGCATGAGAAAGTTCAGAGAAACTGTGTGAGACGGATGAGGTACATGACGCCGAGGGAGTCTCGATTTGAGATAGCGGTACGAAGCATGGAAGCGACAGTGTAGAAGACATTAAAAAAAGAGGCCTACAATGATAAGATCTAAAGAGGTGATAGGAAAAATGAAAAAGAGGAATAGGTCAGACATTGTAAACGTTCATTTCCCTTTGTTATATTTCCCATTAGACCTTAACACTGCAGCAATGTTCCCCCAACTCCTTCCCGTCAACTCACCAGTAGGCTAGGCGCACGCGCAGATGCAACCACAGAACTGAGTCATTACAAATGGCCGCCATGGGTAATATCCATCGAATACCAAATGCAAATAACTGAATATAAAAATACAATAAAAACAACCGATTATAAAATATACAAAAAAGGGAGAAAATAATGGTAGCCGCAGTTGTCTCATGAGACTCTATCTAAATCTGTTTTTATTTACTGTTGGTTTTTCGTTTTTCTTCATTCACTTTATTTTTTTATTCTAAATAAAGTTATCCTAGCATTAATCTAAAGGTTTACGTCAATGACAGGTTACTAAGATCGAGGCTTATCTGATTAAAAGGGTAAATTGTTTTAAGGCAAAACCAGTCACTTTAATTATGTGCATGGCGAAAATGGCGCCTATTTTAGCCGCTTCCCTTGAAGAAGAAGGCCGAAGTTGAAATCGAAAGCAAATTAAAAACACACAAAAATTAATAAAAAATACTATAAAAGCTAGTACCATATATATAAACTACCGACCATAAATTTGGGACCACTTAGATATATTCTCTAAGAGAAAGAAATAACAAATTCTGTCTTAAAAGAATAAATATAGATATATTTCATTGTTGCTCACAATTGTACAATAATTAAAACCAAAATAAACATAGAGTACTTTCAAATTTAATTAAAGTTAATTCATATTTTCTTTTCATCAAAGAAACCACCACGAGTCGTTGAAAGCTATAATGCACGCCATTTTTGATAGGCTTAATCTTTTAGCGATAACATGTTCAGAATATTCATCTTTCGAAAGAATTTCAATCTGAGCTCTTTTTTCAATGATAATCTGTTTCTTCCTTTCCATTTATATCGTAGTAATATGGTTTGCAAAAATAAATTATACCATAATTATAATATCTGAATAAATCTGAATTTTCCGCAAAAACTTGATCACAATAGGCCGAGTCAAGTAGCAAACTTAGTAAATGTTTACTTTAAAGTTGAAAAGAATACTTTTTTTTATTTGACATCTGCATAAAATAACAAAAAAATAAATAAATAAAATACAAACTCGACGAATTTGATTCTGCTAAAAATGAAATTTTATAAAATTTGTGAAAAAATTTTGTGTGGTCCCAAACTTATGGTCGGTAGTGTGTATATATATATATATATATATATATATATATATATATATTTCATGGTAAATCCAAAGTTTGGGCCTATTTCAGGCGACCCATCATCAGTTTGCGTCTTTATTGTACAAAGGATTTGTGTAAAATCTCTAATTTTGTAATCTTTTAGCATGCTTTAAAAAAAACATTGTATATGTTCTAAAATAATATATATATATATATATATATATATATATAAAAATTCACTACTCAACGGCATAATTATTGCAAATAAATAAATTAACATGATCAAACATGCTGCAAGTGCTTTCATAATTGGTAATCAAGTTTAATAAATGGTAGTAAAAAAATAGCTGTATCGACGCTCCGATCTTTCTCTTTTTATGAGCGTGACAGGATATATATATATATATATATATAGTCATATTTTTATTATAAGTTTATAATAAAACCATAGTTTGTGACACTATCTCTCGCGGTGATATTTTCCCTTCCCCCGCGGGGATACTTTCCTTTGGTTGGTTTAAAACAACGGAGAGAGAAATCGATACTGGCAATGTTATTAGAGTTCTATTGCGTCACGCGATGTGAGCTTAGGAAAAAAAAATAATTTTATTATTTTTCAAGTACTTCTAAAAGCCGGGAGCATAAAATTATTTTGGATAAATATACATTTCTCGTCTTTCATGTTTGTATAAATTTTGCTCCTTTCATGTCCATATAAATTTCCCTTCTTTTGGAGTTGAAATGTCGATTCCGCTAAACTGAAAACGCGTAGGCAAAACAAGTGTTAGAGTGATCTGATAAGGTCACCCGAAGGCCAAGGTCGCTGGTGAACACAGCAGTCACCTGAAGTGAATCTAGGTACGATGTGAGTTGGCATAATCTCATTGGTCGAGCTAAAACCTTCCGCAAATCACGTGGGCGGAGACCGATTTCATTGGCCGAAGACTGTGAGCCAGCCGGATCCCCAGAGATGATTGAAATTGGTTATAAAAATAGATGAGCGACACGAAAAGTTCAGATCCCAGTCATAACTGACCATGTGTCACATGTTGCCCTTACTGGGAGGGACAACTAAATATAGTTGGGTGACAGTTTGAGTCGGAGTTTTGTAGAGATTACGAGCAGAGAGCGACCGCCGTCAACACCACCATCTCCGCCAGCGGCCGCCTCCGATTCGGCACATTCCGTCAGATTCCGTCAAGAATCCCAAAGAACTTTGCTGTTTTAAAACCTACATAGAAAATTGACAAACCTGATTATAGAGAATTAATGAAAAAGACTTTAATGAAATACGTAGAAAAACTTTGGTGAACTGTGAAGAGATCTGTTTACTTTAACGCTAACGAAACTTAAACAAGACGTTTTTTTTTTTATTAAGGATTAAAAGCTATGATGCTTTTGGCGAACTTTCTCGCTCCGTTGTAAATATCATTTTCGACAACTGTATTCTTGGGAAAAGAAAGACATTGTTGTTCTTTATATATATATAAAGACATTTTTCGTAACTCTCCAGGAGTGTCCGACCTTGTTCATTTATTTTATTAATTTTTTTTTTTGGTGCCGTGTTTATTTTTTCAAAACCACAAGTGTACACCAGTGTCCGGACTGGCTAAAAGGGACGACTATTAAGATTGCAAAACGAGACCTCTTGTATCTAATCACAACGTGTGACAGTGGCCCGTTGTTGCAAAAGACTTCCTGTAACCCAGCTTTTGTGGCGACATCATCGGACGACATCATCATGACCGAGTGGCAGTGTCATAACTGGGATCGTCACGACCGTCAGAGAGAACGAGCGTCACATTAGACAGACGGCCAGCCAGCCTGAGGCGTCGCATCTGGTGCCGTCTCGACCAGGATCTGGCCTGAGGGTAGCCATCCGGCGTGCAGTGTTACAAGTTTACTGCAACAAAAGAGCCGATGTGTTTCGGAACTATCTTATTAACACCTCATGAAGCAGTGAAATGTTTTCCTGTTAGGAATCATGATATATAGAAGCTTAAAAACAACACAATTTTTACCAAATACAGACAATTCAAGTTGGGGGATTTTTGGAGGGTTTATCACAGTGAACCAACAGAAAATCAGGTTATGATGTGTAGAAGAAATTTTGTGTTGATTGTGTTAATTTTTAAGCTTCTATATATAATCATTCCTAACAGGAAAAAAATTCACTGCCTGATGAGGTGTTAGTAAGATAATGCCGAGACGCAACGGCTCTTGTTTAGCAGTAAACAATGGTTTTTTAAACTTATAATAAAATATTACCATATGTAATACTGTACTAATTATCAAGCTCTCTTAATAAACAAATCACTGTAAACAATGGACTGCCAGTCTATTAGTTATGGTCGCGTATCATCCGTTTCACACGTTCCTTTTAACTGGAAAAAAGGTCCTGGGCATGACAGTAAAATGCATCAGGCAGCAAGGCCTCTGATTGGGAGGTTGTGAGGAGCATGGAACCACCTCTTAATTGACGTTGTTCTCAGGTCCACCCTGACCCAGAGAGGTAGCATTTGTTAGGGTCCCAGCTATGGGCAAATAGCTAGCCCCAAACTGATAAAAAAAAAAAAATGAATGTATCAAAAATAAAATAGAATTTTATAATATACACAGAAAAATATACTTTTATAAAAAATATATATATATATACTTTTTGAAGGAAAAATATTACCAAAAAAAAAAAAAAAATTACCATAACCTTTTATAATATATATATATATATATATATATATATATATATATTGTCAGCAAATAATTTATGAATACAAAATTGGAAGACGTTTCAGTTTTCTAAAATTTAAAAAAAAATAATTAAAATCTGACTGGATTAGCCTTCTCACTATAACCAAAAAAACAAAAACAAAAAACAAAAAACAAAAAATAAAACCGCAAAACCCCACCCTTTCGGCATTAAATAACCCACAGAGGTTGATATACCGTTAAACAAAACTGAAACTTAAACTCAAAACTGGAGAAAAATTTTATACCTTGTGTTTTGGTTAGGATTAGTCTTCCCCTTCCTTCTAAAGTCTTTTTTGTTCTAGTAGTTCCTTTGAGTTTTAGTAGATTTATCGCCTTCCTTGTGGTGCAATAGATAAAAAATATCTATCTTAATAATCACCCCCACACACACATATATATATATTTTTAAATAACTTTAATCCAAAAGGAAAAGCAGGAAGGTAAATCCCAAAGACCCGATCCTAATTAATATTAATATTTTAATATTAAAAAATGATACAGGTGTAGAGCTCAATGTAATTAACATGACAGAGCCAATTATAAAATAAAATAAATTTCGATGTTCAAAACCGTTGAATGATCATTTCAACATGAAATCCCTAAGAGAGATGTCACATCTCATCGGCAACTACCACATTTCAAAATGAAATAAAAAAAGAAATAAACGAAATTTTGAAAATAAAGAATTCACCGGCGGAAGTTCAAAAATTTACGTCACAAAAACTAGACAGCAATCAATGTCTATTTTTAGATTTTGGACAACATTACTTTTAGATTGAGTTGTAAGTGAAAAATTTAAAAATTTGGCTTTTGTCTAGCTTTACAAAGGGGAAGGGGGTTAACGGATGAAATAGGGAGTGGTATTTGATTGAAGTGAGCTAATCAAAACAGAAAGAGAGGGAGGAAAAAAAGAAATAAGAAAAGAAAAAGAAAATTTTTCTATTTCTTAAAGACGCTACAACTCAATCTAAAAGTAATGTTGTCCAAAATCTAAAAATAGACGTTGATTGCTGTCTAGTTTTTGTGACGTAAATGTTTGAAGTTTCGCCGGTGAATTCTTTATTTTCAAATTTTTTTTATTTCTTTTTTATTTCATTTTGAAATTTGTTAGTTGCCGATGAGATGTGAAATCTCTCTTAGGGATTTCATGTTGAAATGATCATTCAACGGTTTTGAACATCGGAATTTATATATATATATATATATATTCCGGCCATAATTATTAGGCCAGCACAGTTTTTTAAAAGAAATGACGTATTTCATACTATTTTTAGTATTTATTGCTAAGTGGATAATTCTAAATGAAAACAGCATGGTTCTTTTGTTATTATCACTTTGCAAAAGTTTAGAAGGCAAGGAAGCAAAGATGAATTCATCCGAATTATCCTAAATTTTCTTCATTCTTTCATTGATGAAACTACAATATAGGTAATTATTAAATATTTATAAATTAATTTCATGCACATGTTATTTTGCAGTATTAACAAAAGAACCCTACTATTTACATTTACAATTATTTATTTGGCAATAAATACTAAAAAATAGTATGAAATACATCATTTTTTAAAACACTGGGGTTTCCTAATAATTATGGCCGGTAGTGTATATACAGTACCGTGAAAAAATATTAAGACAAGGACTATTTTATTTTTTATGAGGCATATTGACAGAAAATAAACAATTTGATTAAAAGAATTTTATTTGATTTACTCAACAAATGCTTTAACAAGAAAAATACTTTTTAAAAAATAAATTTAATATTTAGTATAATAGCCTTTTGCTTCGATCACAGCCTTCATTTTGTCAGGCATTGACATCACAAGCTTCTTCAAAGTATCTAATAGTATCTCCTGCCAAGCAGCCTGTATTTGTTCTCAAAGTGTGTTTTGAAAAGTAACATTAGATTTATCAATTTTTCTGTTCAAAATATCCCATAGATGTTCAATAGAGTTGTTTCAAAATAATTTGTTTAATAAAAAATAGGAAAAATTAAATATAACTTCTTTTTAATACATTTCTTTTGCACCAAGTTTTAAATAATCAATATTTATTAGCAATTTACTTGGCTATTCCCCCTATATTTGAATTTCAGTGAGGTTTTTAGGAAAATCACTCTTGTCACAAATACCTGTAGTGTGCAAACGTGTTAGAGCAGGGGTGATTTTAAACTTTATTTTGATGCCTCATAAAAGATAAAATAGTTCTTGCTCTCATACCTTTGCACAGTACTGCATATATATATATATATATATATATATATATATATATATATATATATATAGATAGACTGTATGAAAAGTTCTTTTACAAATTCGGAGACAGGTTTCACACACAAAGGCAAGTACAAAAATCTATAAATACATATGTCCGCAAATCTTTTGCTTTTAAGTTTACAGTTTACAATCTTTTGAAAGTACAATTCAAGATACAATGTAACCCTATTTCTACTTATGAAAAAAATTCTTCGTTTAATCCGACGGAGCGAAAGAAATTTTAGTGGTATTGTTGATTTTGCAATTTATTGTAAATCGTGATATGAGCTCTGATTAGAAATATTTAATACTCGGATACTTGTAAAATCTAGAAAATAGAAAAACTAGCTGAAAATTGGGGAGAAAGGAAAAATATATTTTTTGTATTGTTATTCAGTAGCGGATTTTCTGCCATTGTTTGGGAGATATAACGATAGTCAAAACAAATTGCCAAAAACTTTTGATGAGGGTAAGAAGGTCAAAACTTGACTATGAGAATAAAAACGAATTATAAATCTCACAGGAGTTAAAGTTTCCAAGCTAAAAGCTGGATTTGCTGACGTAATCAGTTAAGAAGAAGAGGACGAAAAAAGATTACGTCAGAGGAGAGATTACTGTTCTTTAGTTGAACCAAACCACCACCTTGAAATATGTAGGTGGAAATAATCTAATTGGTCAAGAATTTCATTTGCATAAAGATAATCCGGGTCTCTCCGCACCTACCAAGAGAAGTTGGGACAAGTATAAAAATCGGGACCCCGAGTAGAAAAATGAGTTGTTGTTGCAGTTCGTTGTTGCAGTCGAGAAGTAACGAATGAGGGAAATAAGTTCCCAACCAGGAGCCATGCTGATTGGGTGCCTGCCGTAGAGACAGTGACGATCGCCTCCCATAGAACTCATGGCTGAAGATAAAAAGAAACGTAGAAAAGCCTGTCACCCATCAACTTAAAAGAGTTAAAGTCGAATAATGCGCCTCTGATAGAGTCCTAGCTGAAGATGTATAGAAACAGAAAGACCAAAGTTAAGTAGGTGCTGTCGAGCTAAAGAGGCAAGACGAATATACTACCGCTATCGCCAAAACACCCCACTTCGGCCGTTTCCGTAAAACTTCGGTAAAGCGCCCTGAAAATACTTTTTTTAATTGGAAAATTGAAAGCTCTGATTATTCTAAACCAATCTTTCGCTCCGTTGTGAAAATTGAATTTGGCGATCGTACATTCTGCTTTTGTTGTTAATTATTTTTTTATATATATATAAAGACTTTTTTCCGCAACTCATCCAGACGTTTTCAAACTTATTCATTTATTTTTTTGTTTTGGTGCCGTGTTTATTTTATCAACACAAGTGTACATGTGTGTCCGGTCTGGTTTGAGGTGGTAGAGAAACGGTTACCGGGTTTTCAACGTGTCTTTCCTGAGCTCAAAGTACACAGCGTGGGCAGGAAATTTCAGCATTGTAATAGACGTCTTGAGGACCAGCTGCTATGACGAGATCATCACGATTAGCGGCCCAAAGTCATCATCAGGTGTCGCACAATCCAAAAATAGTTTTACAAACATTGAGGCCACGGAGTGTTATATACTCCTCCTGAGTACATTTTGTGTCTGGGAACGACCATAACTTCGACGACGACGACGACGACGACGACGACGACGACGACGACGACGACTCAACCTCTTTAACGGGAAACAAATTTCACAATCTTTGATTTTCAAAATGTCGACGAAAATATAAACTCCTTCTTCGTAAACAACATCAACCCATTCAACGGGGACCAGATGTTATATAACCTCTCTTGTATATTCGTCTTGAATCAAAACGCCAGTGACAAACCGCTTCTTCTTCGTCAATAAGAATAACAATGCTGCTACCAAAATGACTTCTCTCACAAATGTCGGTTCATCAAAATTTCGTAACAATTCACAGGTTAAATGAAAACTTGACAAACACAATGACTTCAAATGTAAATAAAATATACATTTATACTCTATTCGCTCTCTTTAACAAGGTGACTTTCCCTGGGGTGGAGTAGGTTTTTCCGGGAAGGCCAGTCAGGACAAATCAAAAACTTTACACTGGTCTTTCGTTGAGCTGTTCTCAAAATCCCAACTCATCTCCCTAACCGACAAAACGCAACTCGACTCTTAATACTAAAAATTTAACTCAAAGCTCACTGACTCTCCGTGTCATCTGACATCACTTCCCGTGACTTTTAGTGCATTTTTGCCTGAAGCGCTGACCCTTCTTGACCTCGCTAGTCATAACAAAACGCAAGATCTACAGGTGCATTTTTTGCACTTATTTGACATTCTAAAACTATTCCCATTTCTTTCAAATCTTACAACAACATCTGCGTTGCTCAGCACAAAATATACTTCATAGCAAAATTTCACACAGACCAAGATGATCATAGTAACGAACATATAACATGAGCAACACGACAATAAACAGCAGTAAAGATTTGATGACTCGGCTGCCATCGGTCTGGGAATGCGATCTGATGCATCCGTGCAGCCACGCGTCCATTATCATTCGCGCCGCCGTATGTAAAAATCATATCTGCCTGTTCACGATATTAATATCCTATTGTTGCTAGACGGAACAGTTCTCAGTTAATTCAGTACTACACACGCTAGAGGAATGGAATCAATTATCAAAGTGATACTGTGTGAAACTTTTGCAACTAATGCCAAACAGTTGTGTTGCAAACTAATGCCAAAAAGTTGTGTTGCAAACTAATGCCAAAAAGTTGTGTTGCAAACTAATGCCAAACAGTTGTGTTGCAAACTAATGCCAAAAAGTTGTGTTGCAAACTAATGCCAAAAAGTTGTGTTGCAAACTAATGCCAAACAGTTGTGTTGCAAACTAATGCCAAACAGTTGTGTTGCAAACTAATGCCAAAAAGTTGTGTTGCAAAAGCTAAATTAAGATAATTTGATGAGAGTATAAACTTAATAATTTAAATGTTTTTCATAATAAAACCTCTAATAAAATAATGTTTTCCTTTTTTCTTTTTAATCATGTACAACAATTTTTCTTATTTAAAGTACAAAACGAATGCAGGCGTTAAAAAGGTTGGAAAGAAAGATGGTGACGGTAAAAAGGTAGCGAATTGAATTCAACTCGATCCATGAAAGGGACATTTCAAAAATTGTGAAAGTGTGTGCAAAGAAATCAGAAATAATCAGAAATAAGTTACAGGAACGAAAGTGGTTAGGAAAAGGAAAACAGGAAATGAGGAAGAAAGATAAAAAGAGAAGAAGAGGAGATAGGAGAAATGTCACAGAAGAGCGGAGGAAGAAAAAGAAGAAAAGTAAAAGTGAGAAAAAGAGCTAGGCTACAAAAATCTAAGCCGGCCAAGCATAGTGATGAACATAACATGGGAACCAGTAATACGGAGTCCCAGAGAAAATCATTAGTGTCAAAATTGCAATTTTGGTAAAAACAATACTTGAAAAAACCATTGACATAAAGAAATACTAGAGAAAACCTTTAATATCAAAATATCGCAATAGGAATTCTGGTACAAAAAAGATGACTGAACATTAGGTTTATACGAGGGTCATTCGTATACAGATAGAAGCTTACTTAAAAAATTTTTTCCTTTACTTCTTTTTTAAGGGGATTTAATTTTTTTTTGCAGATTGAAAAAAAAAATTGAGAGTTTTAGAGATTAACAAAGATGGCCGACCAAGAAGCATGCTCCAGGATTGAACAGAGGTCGGTTATCAAGTCTTTGGTTGCTGAAGGGTGCAAACCAGTTGAAATTCAGACGAGAATGTCAACTGTGTATGGTGCCACATGTTTCAGACAAAAAATGTCTACAAGTGGGCTAAATTGTTTAAAGAAGGACGGAGCAGTGTTGAGGATGATATACAGTACTGTGCAAAAGTATTAAGAGCTATTTTATCTTCTATGAGGCATCAAAATAAAATTTAAAATCACCCCTGTCCTAACACTTTTGCACACTACCGGTAATGTGCAAAAGTATTAAGGCGGGGATGATTTTCCTAAAAACCTCAATGAAATTCAAATATAGGGTGAAAATCTAATTAAATTGTTAATAAATATTGGTTATTTAAAACTCGGTGTAAAAGAAATATATTGAAAAAGAAGTTATATTTAATTTTTCCTATTTTCTATTAAACAGGTTATTTTGAAACTACTCATTATTCTATTATCCTTGGATATGACTGACGTCTTTCTTATTCTCCCCTCTCGAATTGATAAATTAATGTTATTTCGCAAAACACAATTTGGAAACAAATACAAGCTGTTTGACAGGCAATATCATTAGATACTTTGAAGAGGTTTGTAATGTCAATGCCTGGTAGAATAAAGACTGTGATCAAAGTAAAAAGCTATTATACTAAATATTAAATTTATTGTGTAACAAGTATTTTTTCTTGTTAAAGCATTTGCTGAGTAAATCAAATAAAAATTACTTTAATTAAATTGTTTATTTTCTGTCAATATGCCTCATAAAAGATAAAATAGTTCTTATCCAAATACCTTTGCACAGTACTATATATCAGCATGCACTGTGGGTATAGAAGAATACAAAGGAGTATCCTGTACATACAGTGGTAAAATAACTCTCTAAGAGAGCTCTAAGCATATATGCATATAAATACATATACATAAGAAAAATTAAATTTAAAATCTTTTCTAAACTAAAGACGGAAGCTGACGATGGTTCGCCTGAAATATGCCTACACTTCCGATTCATCATGAAATAACGTGTCTGTCTTAATTTTTCTTATATATATATATATATCAGTCAGTTAAGTGCCATGCGCGATACACGCTTGGGCGATCATGTCTCGAAAGAGTCATGACTGACTGGGCAGGATATTATCGCGCAGTAGGTTGCCATTGCTTTCTGCGGTAGACTGGTTGCCGACCAAGGCTATAGAACCCAATCTGTCCTATTATTTAACCCATAACTGGAGGGAAGAGACGGATTAATAACTTTCCCAAGAGTATTTGCGCGTAAGTGAATGCAAGGAATTCAAACTCAGTTCTTCGATTTCTCGTTCCGAGCCGATATCCATTGCACCACAACGCACATCCAATATATATATATATATATATATATATATATGTTTAGCAATAAATCCGTAATTATAAGTTTTTCAAACATTATATTATAAACATATTGGCTTAAACTTCCGATCATAACTACTGCATGCTTCTTATTTGTTCACGTATCTAAAGATTTTAAACTGAAAATAAATCGGTTGTTATATTGTGAAGTGTCTGTAAATGATGGGGATCAGGTAAATCTTCGTCTCCTAAGGCGACCAATCTTCAGCTTCCATCCTTCCTATTTCGATGATCCACAGCTTCCACTTTTTGCCGATGTATTGTCGGTCGCATCTCGTTCATTTCTTTCCCCTCTTTCGCCATCTACTTTTCTCTCCTTCACTGCACGTTTGTCTGCGTCGCGTTTTACTTTGATCCGCGTCTTATCCAGCCTCAAATAAAACCGAGAAGCCGAAGCGAGCAGAAAATGCCATTATTACTGCTTATGATCAAAACCGTTAGGAGAATTTGGCGAAGAGAGCACTTCGTCAATAAATGGCCAGGCATGACCTTGCCGGTGTCTACCGCTCATCCTAACAGACAGTCGTCCATTTCAATGAAAGCTAGCATTTTCCGAGCTACCGCGGGCTAATTGCTTGACCAATTCAGATTTTCCATTTGATGCATTATAATCGCCTTTAAAACCGATGTACGTAAGTGTGTACATAACGGCACAAACACACATACGGTTTCATACATATATACATACATACATACATACATAAAAACAGATTTTTATATAGGTATAACGTGTATCTAGTTACCAGTCTTTCTTTCATATATGTTTCATTAAAATGGTTATTGTAAATGTAAAATGAGTCTTTTTCATTCAAGAATTATTCGACACTCATTTACTGTAAAATTAGTGTTATTTTCATTTGACATTCATAAAATATTGTTTAAACAATTTTTCTCACTAAACATTTTTTTTTCTCGTCCACTAAATATTATAACTCTTTTAAATATTGATTGGACTTTCTTTCCAAACCATTTGTTTTTGACAGGGTGAAAATTCAACATGGAGATTATAGCATTATTTTTTACATCAAGTTGCATGTGCTACACAATTTTGATATTGTTGCCATTGGAAGTGATTTTTTGTGATTTTAGCATAGATCTTTCTTTGGGATTATGTCATGCCAGTGTTTAAGAACTGATGAAAATGAGTCGTTTTTAAAAATATAAAAAAGATTTTTAACTATTTATGGGTTAAATTTTCTATTAACGCTCAAAATGAACTTATGTTTGAGACTAGGTTCAGCATCCAATACACAAAAGGAAGGCCTCTTCTGTATTTACTTATCCTCAAATCAAATATATATTTACAGATAAACATATGAAATAAAAATATTTACCTATACACACAGTAAATATTATCGAGGCTGCCATGAGTAAATTGTCACCATATATTTCAATAACGTGCATGTGCATTGTTTGTTTTTTATTTGGTCGACTGCACATTATAGTAGGGTTAGTTGGGCAACGTCTGTGAGAAAAAAAGCACCACGATGCAATTCAATCCAACATAAATTTGGAAACGGAATGCTGTTCTGGTTAGCATTCAAAATCTATATTTTGTATTTCTACGAGAAGAAATGTGCGTTGTGGTGCAATGGATATCGGCTCGGAATAAAAAATCGGAGAGCCGAGTTCGAATTCCAGTTGAATTCATTGCATTCACTTACGCACAAATACCCTTGGGAAAAGTATTAATCCGTCTCTTCCCTTCAGTTATGGGTTAAGTAATAGGACAGGTTTGATTCTTTAGCCTTGGCTGGTAACCAGTCTACCGCAGAAAGCAATGCGGAATAATCTTCTGCCCAGTCAGTCATGTCTCTTCCGAGACATGATCGCCCAAGTGTATGGCACTTAACTGACTGACGAGGAGAAAGTAATTGAGAATTAATACTACAATAGCCGTAGCTAAAGTCTGGCGAGCGTTTCCACTTTAGCAAATGACCTATTTTTGCCCGTGTTTTACTAGTATTACACATTGCCGTATTGTTTTTTTTTTTTAAGTACCTTTGGGTTTTTTTTGAAGATTTTGTTATAGGTGGGCTGACGTAGGTGCCCTCCTTTATGGAGTCGTCTCTTCAAATCCCGGAAGAACTCTCTCCTATTAGTCTATCAGCGTGGGTAACTGGTAGACCCAAGAAGAACTCGGAACATGAACCCTAAATGAATGTGTACAAAGATTTCATTTTGAAAAATTATTTTCTAACAGTTCCTTCTGTCTTTGAGGCTGTAGCTACCAGGACGATCTCCCTGTTGAAAAATCGATGGGAATCAGAAAGGGGATAATAGAGGAGACTTTGAAAGTCCTTAGCATAACCGCAAAAGTGCTAGCAAGTCAGTCGAACACTATAAACACTATGTGGGGCATCCTACTGACAACGGTAGATGCATCCAGAACCCTGCGGGGAAAGCATCCTCACCACGATTTCGGTGAGGTTGTATAAGGCCACTAGCAACACAAGAATAACGTTATATGGGGTGCCCATAGATATTTCGGGGGGACAATTTGGGGGCCTTCTTTGCTCCTTAGGGACAAGTAGGTGATGTCAATTCTGCGAAACGCATGGCGGGCGTTGACTTATTGCATGTGACAATGGCTTTAACGGCACCCCTGATATACTATGGATAGAGGCTGGAACATTTTGGTAATTGTAGAAGATATTCGACACTACTTCTGGTCTTGTGGCGCTGCGGGGCATTTACCAAAGGCATGCTCTAGCAGGAACCCGGTGCCACTAAGACAGAAACCACCTTATCAGTCAACAACATCCAAGCAAGCAGTGAGGTCAGACTAGTCGGACCGGGCACCCAATGGCCATAGTGAATGGCAGCAAGCAGTGAGAAGGGGACAAAAACTGTAATAACCTCTCCCCAGCATGATGTCACACAGATTTGAGTTTGAGTTTTGTTTAACGGTACATCAACCTCTGTGAATTATTTAATGCCAAAAAGGTAAGGTTTTAAGATATTTCTTTAAAGTTTATAGTGAAATGGCTGTTTTAGTCAGGTTTTGATGACAATTATATAATTATTATTATTATAGAAAACTGAAGATGTCTTTTAGTTTTGTATTCAAAAATAAATTATGGCAAATTTGTTTTCTTCAAAAATATATTGTTGGTAATATTTTTCAGTCAAAAACACATGGTTGGTAATATTTTTTATTCAAAAACGTATAATTTTCTATAAAAGTCTGTTTTTATACTTTCATAGCGTTTTGATCCCAGTTTTGGGATAAAATATTTGCCTGTAGTTGGGACCCTAACAGGTGCAACCACCCGGGTCAGGGTGGACCTGAGAACAACAGTAATTAAGAGGTGGTTCCCTGCTTTTCACAGCCACCCAATTAGAGGCCTTGCTACTGGATGCAGTTTATTGTCATACCCAGGACCTGTCCCATAGAAGCGAAAAGAACAAAAGCAGCAACAACACAGTAACAATAACAACGACAGCATGGTCAACAGCAGGAATAGCAACAGCAGCAGCAATTACAGAAATAAGAAAAACAGCAGCATTAACAAAATACAGCAGCAAAATGAACAAAATCAACTGCAGCAGCTACAATAGCAGCTGCAGTAGAAACAGAAATCTCAACAGCAGCAGCAAAAGCAACAGAAGCAGCCGCATCATGATGAAGGTATAGAGATGGGTGATATACCCCTACTTTACTGCAATCTTCTTTGAAAAAGTGGAGGGAGTAGAAAGAAGAGAACAAGTTCTATAAAAAGGAAAAGAAATCCGGTCGATGCTGGTCGGCGAACATTCCAAGTCCCAATCCGCTTCTACTTCGCCCAACAGAAATAAGCTTAGTTATCTCCCCACTTCCGTCAATAAATACTCACCAACTTCCTCTCCCTTAGCAAACTTTAAACCTATCCCCACTTAGGAAAAACAAACTGTTCACAAGGAGGAGGAGATCTGTCAGCGAGTGTGACATTTCTACGCAAAAGAAAGCCCTCTGGAGCTTTTTTTTTCCTACCCTCAAGTTCCGTGGGTAATAACTACTCATTAAAAATACAAGTGGGAACCTGAAAGTTTGGGACAACCTTGCCGGATCAAATGACACTTTCTCAAATATCAGCATAGTCCACGCAGGAAGTCTGAATTTAAAGAAAATATAAAATTATATGCTGGGAGGCATCTAGTATTCTCCAGCCCTCATGTAGGGATCTTACATTAACCTACACGACAGATGTTGGGGGATTGTCCTGGATAGACTTAGTAGGTCGGAAATATGCACAGGGCACCTGTAACAATTCGTTGGGGTTCTGAACCCAGCAGATTTCCATCCAGTTTGCGTCTAAGAGATAAAACTTTAAAGTATCTATCAAGCTAGCCAGTTTGAATGCAAAGAGCTTCAGAAATCGGAGTAAGGCTGAGCATCTACTTCATGATCTCTTGTCCGGTGTAGATGTGGCAACCATGATCCGGGAGACAAACGTTTTTTGATGCTCGAATGCTGTTTAGTGACGTTTTTTATTCAGCATACAGGAACCAGCTGGCTAGAAGTGTTTCCTTGCTGGTTAAACGTAAGCTGAATGCAAAAGTATATTCGGGAGATTGATACCCTGGAAAGGCGTACGCTAAGGTCGACCAATGAAATGCGTAAGGCGTTTCCGCAGCACTTTAAGAGCCGGTTAACCAAAAAGCCTGGTCTCTGTGACGATGAGTTTCGCAGTTATTTGGCTGACTTTTGTCGGCTTTCTCCGACTGAAGCTGCTAGATCACAGATCACAGAAAGCAAAGTTTACTTGGCATTGAAGAGGGTCGACAGAGACTAGTCTCTGGAACTTGATGAGATATCTTACAAAATGTGCTTGGGGCTTTCGCACATCTTTGTACTGATTTTGACTGTCGTGTTCATCAGCTGGTTCCGGCAGGGGTTCATCCCCGACCGGAACTCCGTGGGTCTGACCACGCTGTTGAAAAGATGGTAAGGATGGTGAGCAAGAGTTAGATGATTACAGGTCCATAACTCTGCTAAATTTTGGCCAAGATCATGATGGAATCTTTGTAGTTAGTTACTGAGATTCTTTTGGGACCCGAGCAGATTCGTGCTGGGAAAGGACGAACAAATCAGTATCTCTACCGTAGGACCCTAGTGAAAGTAGAAGACTACGAGTAAGCCGTGCTGATTAACTTATATTAGTCGAAGGCGTTCGATAGGGTCGACCATCAATAAATGGCTGTTGTCTTGCAAACCCAATTTCTGAAAGTCGATCAGACTCCTGTATCGCAACCCTAGTGCTATGGTATAGTTAAACGGAAGGCGTTTGCATGCTTTTGTTCTGTCTTGGTCGGTTCGTTAGGGTTGTTTACTGTTGCCTTTTACGCTTTGGTGTCCCTTTTGAGTCCCTGCTCAAACGTCTGAGGGACAAGGCGTACAATCCAGCCCTACATGAAATCGCTGTCCATGGTGGTTTCCGAGCCAGGTTTTCCGCGTAAGCCGATGACATATCCATTTTCGTATTGACATTGAGGTGGTACAGAAAGCACTTGAACGGTACGAAAATGTCGTTAGGAACAAGATTGATCGCATCAAGTCTTCCGGCTTGTGGTTAAATGCATGGAAGGGGTTCGCTCTTCCTGGGCTATTTAGTTGGACTGACATACCCGTTTACTTTCTTGGAGTGTGGTTCGAGCCCGGCCTCCAGCTGAACAAGAATTGGTCAAGGTTACAGGCAAAGGTCGAAGTGGTGGTCTGTCCATGAGGGTAGGTCAGATGCGTGTGCCACTTACGTCTTTCCTATCATCCTTTACAGGTTGTCTGTACTCTTTCTCTGTAACGCTTGTAAGAAGTCAATCGAGCTCTTGCATTCCTTGACAGGTGGTAGTAAGCATCAAGTCGACAGCGATGTCTATGCTCAACGTCTTTGTCATGGGGTGCTTTAAATTCTACACTTGACGAATCAGCAACACGCTTAGAGGTTGGTTTCCCTAAGCCGTGCATTGACAGAGGCCTTGGTCTCGAATGGGAATGTCAGGGATTTCTTCTCTAGCTTTACCATCACTCCTCTAGTTTCTGGGTCTGAACGCCAGCTTAAGCCCCGGTATCAGTCGAGATTCCTCCGAGAGTGTCGAAAGGCCTTGAAGGCCATTTCTTGGGTTCCGTGACATTTCACAGCCTGGGACACTCTTGTATCGGAAATTAGTGGAAGGAATCGCGAATGATTCTCTCTGTGAGCGTACGGCTTCTCAGCTTCTCGGTGACCGAATCGCGCTTTTTGTGTTCTTACACGCAAGCCCTGGGTTTTCTCTTATCTGGTGACTATTTCGGAACGTGCTATCTCTCAGTGACTTGGCTTTCAGAGAGGTCTGGGTGGATTTTCCAGATTGACATCGGTATGAACTTGGTTTAGAGGAAACGGTTTCGCACGCCTTCTATAATTATCCTAAGGTGCGCTTCTTTTGAGACAATGTCGACGAGTTGACAGATCTTGTGTCCATCGATCTGACACACACGTGTGATAATGTGTCGTCCCCGTATTCCGGGCGTGGAGAAACGGATGGTGTTTTTTTATTTTCCAGCCGTGGCAAGAATAATGATTTGGAGGTCATGAATGGAGGAAATCTTAGCGATACGAACGCTCATTTTAAGCATCAACTCAAGATGAAGATCAAAAGTAACAGAAAGCTTTCGTTATTGAGAGATTTTAGCGAAAGATGGGTGAAAACGACGAGATTGGTTCGAGTGAACAGGGGCCAGCCGCGATTTTTTAAAAGTCCGCTTTAGTCGCTAGGGGAAATTTCTTGTTGAACCATCACCTGGTTAAGATAGACTCGCTTCGTTTACCTAGTTAAGCATTGTTCTTGACTTGTTTCTGGAATACTCTTTTTTTATGATCCATGTCTTAACCTCCTTCGTTTGTTTTTGTCTCATTTGTTTCATCTCGCCGAGGTCAGTCATTGGTTTTCCAACTTTAAAATAAAATATTTATTTTATACTTCTTTCTCCGTTAGAAAGTGGGCTTCTTGATTCTATTTAAAGACAGAATACAGCGGACACACATATTTTACTAGGGTGAACGAGTCCTACTAACATCTGTTATTTTTGTTTTAATATTTTGATAAATTTTAGTTTTGCTTTTTGGATCATTCTCTCCCACCTCATTTCATATCATTATATGCTTATATATTTTTGTAAGGAAATTTGTACATAAAGAACTGTTTTTGCTATGGGGTTTTATAGGTTCCTTGTGAATATGTGGTATTGTGATATATGTAGGATTGAATGGCGATATATGAGTTCTTGTGGTGAATGGGTAAATTGTAATAGATAAATGAGTCGTGAATCGGATTAACTAGGTTTAGAATAGTTAATGTTGACAAGCCTTACCTCACTTTCCTTTGTCCTTGTTTCGCAATTGTTCATATCTGGAATAATAAATAATCTACCATTGCTATTATGGTTATTTTACAGGATATAGTGAATACATGAAACTATCTTAACAAAATAAGACATAGCATCCGAACCAGACGGAGCCCTAGATTTGATTGGTCAACTCATGTAACAAATGATAGAGCTACAACGAGAAACTATCGCGTAACGGATGGAAGGAACGCCAACTGAAAAAACCCCGACTATCCTGTCATTGAGCCCGACACAACGGACAACGACCGGGAATTGTTACTTGATACTTAAACTCGGTATAAGGAGATGTGTAAACTTACCAGCCCAGTCGGAAAACGCAACGGATTAAGAACGGCATACTCACTTAAAGTCAACAGGTTCCTTTTCGATCGTATAGGGGCGGAAACCTTAAATTCGGCTACGGAGGAAAGGATTTTATCACATATTCTTTACCAAACGGTAAGGAGCTTGCACATTGATGTTTATCGGCAGATCTTTCATTCTAAACGTCAAGCGAAAGGTGAGTCAAACTCGTTTTTTTAGCAAAGCTGTCGGCTCAAGTCAAATTTTGCTTATTCACAGTTGATTGTTCTAACAAGAAAGGCTGCGGACAGCGTGTAAACTACACTTGCGATATGATAGCTGGGCAGATAATTGCGAGATTCACCAACAAAGAGCACTAGAGTTGACCAAGGCGCCAAGCCACACCACACTCGGGGTAACGTTCCACTGACTCGTCAGCTTGGAAACGACCGATAAGTTAATTTCACGGTTACGAAATGACCTTAGCCGTAATCCTCGTTCTACCTATAGATATCTGGTCGCGAGCTTCGTGCACTTCGACAAACTCGAAGAACTAATATACTCGCTTCTTCATTGAGTAAGAATCCTTATATGGGTTGCGGGAAGACAGTCACTAGGTGGTTCAGTTTGGAGAGATCGCTCAGCAGTCATAATTGCGGGTTACGGGTCACGTAAAAAGGGTCTGCTAGAAATCTACCATACTTGAAATTGGAACCACGAACAAATCAACAAGGTGAAAGACAGGGAGTGATTCATTCACTTTCTCAAACTCTATTCTGAAAGTACCTCCCTACCCCAGTCCGCACTATCCGCTATGGTAGCAGATAAAAAAAGAGCAAAAAATCAGTTTAATACCGTCTAGTGCAGTGTCTCATCTTGTGCGAAATAGAAAGCGATTTGGAGGAGGTTTTGCCATCACTATCAATAAAAGGGACTATATGTAATTAACCCTGGAACACTAACCAGCAATTAAAGTTACACCACTACTAACCATAAGTATATCCTACCCGATTTTGAAAACATCAAAAACAATATTAGATATAAACCTTTATTTGAAATATTTTACATGCAGACACTTCAAAATTTGTACTTTCAGTTAATATTAATAGGAAATGAAAAACGTTATTTAGTTAAGAAAATTAGGTACTGAAAATTTAATTAAATTGTAATCAGAATGGCGTCATTTGTGCTGGGTACTATATGTACACATGATTAGTGTTCTCAGTCTGGTCCAGTTAGCCACTGTAGTCATCGAATCCTTCATTGATAGTGGGGTTCGAACGTTTTCAATTGCTCCAGATATATTTAAACAACACAGGTACCTAGACGTGTACTCCTTGCCAACAGATAATCGAATTAATGACATCAAGTCAGTTAACTTTATATAAAGGGCGTATCTTTATGAATTTAAGAACTGGCTCGAGGAATACACAATAGGTGGTGTATGCATCAAACAACGCGTCTGGTCTTACTTATCAGAATCTGAAGGACCTACATCTGTTGCCACCTGGTTTTCCAGCCCAGACATTACAGCTGAAATCGTTGAAGAGCGCAAATAAAAAAAATGTTCTGTGCACATGCTTACGCAGGAATCAATTTCAGCGATGCCAATTCCCATCCCATTCCTTTCGAAGGAAAAACAACAGGCATCTACTTGAACGATGTAGAGTTCAGCGCATTTAAAAAATGTCCACGCCAACCCGTACAGGAAAGCCGTTGGACATTACATTCGCTCTCGATGTGACGCCATCGGCGGTCCGCACACCTATACTTGTTCCTCCCCATTGGAAGAAGCAAATAAAAATAGAGATGTCACATTAGGTAATCTCACAACCGTGTGATCAAGGGCGGTAGTTGTACCCTAAAATGACGGCCCCCTTCGTTCGAACGGTAGACTTACAATAACTGAAAGCCGCCTCCATTTTTGAAAACTATGAAACCCTGTCCGCATTTAATCCATTGTTCCGGCTCAGACAAGGAAAACAGTTCTAGACGCATCGAACGGGTACTGCAGCTCACCGCTTTCCCCAGCCGCATAGAATAACACTACATTTATTACTTAATGGGGCCAGCAAAGATATCTTCATTCGCCGCAAGGATTTCACGCGTCTGGAGATGGATACACCCGTCGATCTACAGTAGACATAGTTCGAAAAATCTATTGCATGTCGGATAGCCTCTTTTGGGGCAATTATATAGCGTCCTCGTTCAGGTACAAAATTAAATATATAACACATATAAGAATGGGATTGTATTTAACCCTGATAAAGTCCATTTTGAAGATAATGGGGTAAAGTTTACAGAATTCTTAATAACGACCGATGGTGTGAAATCAACAAAGAAAATGACCGAGGTCATCCTTTAGCTTTTTACTCTGACAAATATCACGGGAAGCAGATCCTGGTTTGGACTGGTGAATCAGGTATTTCATGCATTCTCATCCAGGAATTAATGCGCTAGAAGAACCGAAAATTTTATTGAGATGAAACGCTTGATCAACTTTTGAGGAGTCAAAGCGGGTAATCGTGCTGAAAATGAAGGACGGAGTCAAGACGTTCGAGATCAATAAATCTTTCAACAGATTGCAGTAAAGCAGGAATCTGTTAGGTTCTTTTTAAAATTGCTTTGGCAAAGCGGAGCCAAATTACAGTGATGATTACTGGAAAATTATTTTGGTCAGATCTCGCTTCCAACGACGCAGAATTCTATGCAGCAGTCGAAGGTGAAACCCTGACTCTTGTTTATGAACTAGAATCATGTCGGATATTTATATCGAGATTGACCATCAACCATGCATAGATATTTTCTAAGACCCTCGAGAACATAAAAAACCTATATCTCTTTAACTCTTAAGAAACGCACACTAATGTATAAATTCCACATTAAACCTCTCCATGGAAAACATAATGCCGCACCAGACTGCGCCTCCCGTCACCCAGATGAGTTCCAAGATGAATTCTGTTTTACTTCTAAATAAATGTGTAATGCTTATGTATAGAGAGTCGTGTGCATGTTAAGTTCCGAACACGGCTAGCACATTGTTACCGTGTTCATAATTGATGGTATTAAGTGTAGAATTTCTTTTTTTTATTAATAATACCTCCATTATTTTTAATCTTCTTTTGCATGTAAATCAATATTCTTTCTTGATAATGGCTGAAAGTAAAGCTGAAAACGCTGAAAAATACAAAATCTTTAGACAATTTTTATATAATTTGAGTTCTGAAAATAGAAAATCAAAAGAACACATGAAAAATTATATAAAAAAAATTGATGATAATACCTTGTTTGACATTTTTAACGAAACCTGTATATATATATATATATATATATATATAGAGAGAGAGAGAGAGAGAGAGAGATGAGTGAAAAATATATATATATATAGAGAGAGAGATATATATATATATATATATATATATATATAGAAATATATGTATACATAGAACAAAAATATATATATATATATATATATATAGAGAGAGAGAGAGAGAGAGGAGTGAGTGAAAAATATATATATATATATAGAGAGAGAGAGAGAGAGAAAAAATATATATATAGAAATATATGTATACATAGAACAAAAATATATATATATATATATATATAGAGAGAGAGAGAGAGAGTGAGTGAAAAAAAAAATATATATATATATAGAGAGAGATATATATATATATATATATATATATATATATAAATATATGTATACATAGAACAAAAATATATATATAGAGAGAGAAATATATATATATATAATAGAGAGAGAGAGAGAGAGAGAAAGAGGGAGAGCGGGGAGAGATAGATAGACAAACAGACAAAGAGAGTATGTGTGCGGAGTATTGTGTGCGTCTGTATGTATACGTGAAACAGACAGCCTGATAGGAATAGAAGGAAGAATGCTTCTAAACTAATATTTTCAAAATGCATACGTCTATACAAGGATATAGGGCTTCTTCATGTGCCGTGTCCCTTCAGGATGTAGGTGATTATGGACTTCCACTTGACTCTGTCTCTTGTCCCCCTTCATCCTTTTCCTCTTGGTATCTCTCCCAAACCCCACTTCGTCATCCATTTTCTCAAGCCTATCAAATATGTCTCGCACTGCTTTCCTTTTATCCGCCATGTGTGTATTAAAGTCTCTAGGCCCTTCTCCCTCATTATGTGCTTCAAGAATCAGATCTGTCTCTTACTGATGTTAAGTATGAGTTTTCCTATCGTTTGCATCTTCTCCAACACCTCATCGTTGTTCACGTGCTCAGTCCATGTTATCCTCAACATCCTTCTGTAGAACTTCATTTCTGCTATCTCAAGTCTCACCTCAATCCTTGAGGAGATCGCCCAACATTCACTGCCATACAGAAGGACAGATATCACATAGCTGTCCAGCACGTAAATCTTATATGTATTCAGATTTTTAATTAAGCGTCCCTTTCGACAGATGAGGATCGAGTCTATATACATAAAATGTCATCTGATAACTAATCTCTGAAGTATGATAGACAGAGTTTGGTTGAATTTGTGTTTAATTCTTAAATAACAATATACCACCATTGATTAGCTAAAAAATAGCATCTGTTGAAAAATGCCCTAATCTTATCGATGTTTTATCGTCAAAATCCCTGCTATTATTAAAAGGAAAGACAAATGATGTTTTTAATTCTTAAATTATATTCTTGAATTTTTTAGAACTTTCGAAATTTTAGTTAAAAATCTTTTTTCTTTTCGTCAGCCCAGAGACGAAAAATTAGTAATTTTAGGGCTTTTTTTTCAGTGAAAAAACACATTGATTTGGAAATTCTTGCCAAATCAAAAATTTGTTAGATTTTAATGAAACTTTCAGGATTTATACTTAAATAAAGGAAATTATTTTAGAAATAAAATAAAGGAAATTATTTTAGAAAAAATTTTCTTTTTCGAAGATATTGGTGAAAATATTTTTTAACATTTGTTATCCCATCACTTATTTAATTTAAGAAATTTCGAAAAATAAAATTTTGAAGCGCATAATATTTATGTCAGTTCAAAGCCAGATCTTTTTGGAGAATTCAAAAATTGATTTTTTTTATAAAACAGGACCCACAGTCATTGAAAATCTGCTTTGAATAGTAAAATAAAAAATACACTAAAACCAAAACATTATTTAATTAGAAGAACTTTTAATTTCTATCATGAATAACATATATTATTATATTATTAGTTTTAAGTAAAAATCAATGAATTGTGAATTTTTACAAGAATTGTTTTAATTTTGAAAATTTTAATTTTCCTACTTTATAAAATATTAAAACTTTAAAAAAAATTGTCTTAATGTCTCCCGGTTATGTGATATTGTTATTATATTTACTAATTGTTGTGGATTCCGGATGAGGAATCACCAAAATAATAAACAACAAAAACAGATATGGAGATAGAAAAAAGTAGGTTATATTGAACGTAATATACAAAGTGGAACGCGGGTTAGTCAATTCCGGAATACTATTAGTAGAAATAAATATATACAAGTAAATTGAACTATTGAAGTAAAATAGTATATCCGGGTAACTTATTCTAGCTGAGTGGAGCTCAGAGCTAGTCTAGTCTCTGGGTAATTTCGGTATCTGTCGGAACTCTACGATTACTCTCCACTGTAAACCTGCAACTACAACTGAGATTCCAGATCGAGATCACTGTTCTCTCTATGGAAGGATTATATGTACACTCAGTCGAGTCCATTATCATATACAAAAAAGGGAAGATCCCACAACACTAATCATAAATGGAATTTACAATTTAGAGATCACAAATATTTTTAAAACGAATTTCATTTTTTTTTATTGTATGGCTAAAAAGATGCCGATCTTGTAAATACAGACATCCATACACTACAGTATCATAAAATGTATAGCAAATTTAAAGGCAAAATCTTAAAGTTCAATGAAACGTTAGATTGTGGTCATTATTTTCCTAATTTGAAAGATTATTGGGGAGTTAAAAATTATAGAAAATGGCGTTCATGTTATATTCCTGAAGACATTTTTACAGATATATCCGCCGGAGAACAAAATTAGATACATTTCCATCTGTCGATCATGAATAACATATATTATTATTTTATAAACTGTTAGCATATCAAATAAACAACTACCGCCGTTTTAAAAATGTGTTTTCTGCGATATTTTAAACATAATATTTCTTTCAAGTCAGATTAATTAAACTTTAAATCAGCTAATATTTCCCAAATAAAGTACCAGAAAAGTATATTTTAATTTTGAAAACGATTTTAATAAAAAGAGGTACATTACGATGACAGATGTCAAACAATGTCGCTAGAATAATCTATTTTAACAATTTCAAAACGAAAAATTCTTCCAGTTAATTTAAATTGGTTTTGAAATACAGATGAGTATTTTATCTATTGGAAATATCATATTTAATCTATTAGCTTAAAATTAAAGCTAAAACAAAAGCTTCAGGAATTCTTTTTTCATTTTCTAAAAGGTATCGCGTTTCCGCAAGGGTGCCTACTCTTAGGTTATTCAGAAGGTTCCTTCGATGATATAAACTGAGCTTTAAGGTTATCAAAGTGTTGGAGGGGTGATAAAGTAAATATATGTCTTCAGCAGTTGCTCAACAATACCGGTCGCTAGCTGATGTGAATAAATGTTGATAATTTACGTCGCAATGGCTGACAAAGAGGCTGGAACAAGCAAGTCACTCGTGGTTAATATCCCACCCTTGAAACTGAAGCTTGTCAAGTGAGACCTAGCCGGCGGGTACAAAGCCAACGATCCTTCGTTTAATAGACAACGAGAATGAGGCGCAAATACAGGAGAAAAAAAATAAAATTTCCATGGATAGCAAAAAAAAAAAAAAAAAAAAAAACCAAAAAAAAAACCAACATAAGGCGAAGAACAAAACATAAACAAAAACAAAAAACAAAAAAGCAACGCTTATTGTTCATTTAGCCGCGAGCAACTCGACGATTTTATAAAGGATATCTTCCGGAGTTCATTCTTTCATATTGTCGTATTGTTGTCAATGAGAGATCGAGTCTCTCTCTCTCTCTCTCTCTCTCTCTCTCACACATACACACACACACACACACACACACACATATATATATATATATATATATATATATATATATATATATATATATATATGTATGTATTTATGTATGTATGTATATATATGTATGAAGGCTAAGGGGTGCGTGCGTGTGTGTTTGTCATGTTCAATTTTCCCTTCTACTTGTCTGAAAGGATGACCGAAGTGTGATAACGAAAAGAATCTGGTTGCAGGCAAATATATGCATTCGCAATTCATTTTGCAGATTTCACTCATTCATAAGGGTCGGCCACTTAGACATGAACTCTCAAATATTATGTTCACACCCATTCATTTAACCCTCACACCTCTCTCTCTCCCACATACACACTCAAATATATATATATATATATATATATAAATATATAAATATATATAAATATATATATATATATATATATATATGTGTGTGTGTGTGTGTGTGTGTGTGTGTGTGTGTGTGTGTGTGTTTAGTTCATTTATGAGCATCAGCGTGTTTACACACTTATATGCGTGCGGAAATGTCCAGTCAAACCCAGTCTGCGATTTTTACACACATGTGATAACACACACACACACACACACACACACACACACACACACACACACACACACGATACATAACGCACACATTTATATATTAATTTTAGTTTCAGGTGGCGAAAATGATTTAAAGTAATACGTCAGTACATGTTCATAAAAAATTTAACCATATATATATATATATATATATACTGATTGTTTAATTACTTAGGTTTTGTTCATAATAAAATTAGACCAGTGCACATTTGTATTAAAAAGTGTTCAGTACAATTATATTGTGGAACTTTTGAATATTTTCTATATGTAAACGAGTTATTAGCCGACCCAGGTTTCTACCATGAGTAGGTGTTTTCAGGCGATTTGCAATAACTGATTTTACCGTTTGCTGTTTTTTTTTAAGAACGGTTACGTAACGGTGTTTTTTTAACGCTCATATGACAGGGAATTTTTGAACGCGCATTTTTTAAAATTACAAGAAATTATAACGTTTTTATCCATGGTTGTATGAATCTAATAGGTATTTTTAGTATGGTTACAGTTAGTCATAATTTCCGTCCTTTCATTCAATAGTTTATTTTTGTTTGGGAATAGCATGATCGCTAACTTTTTTTTCTGGCACAGTCTACATATTTTTCCACCGTTGTAAGGCTTTTTTTAAAAACTATAAAATCAGCTATTGAAAAGACTCATAGAAGACACCACACATAGTAGAAACTTGGGTCGCGAAATAACTCCTTTACAAATGGAATATATATATATATATATATATATATATATATATATATATATATATATATATATGCCCTCTTCTACCGAGCCCAGAGGTAGAATCGCTGACTGACGCTAATTCTGTCGGGTTTCAATCCTGGGTTAAAAGCAATCTGAGTCTAACCATACTGATGAGCTGTGATACAGCGAAACAGATCAGTCTGCGGATGACTATATATATATACATATACATTAAAAATTTAAAAAAAATATAAAATCTATAATAACTATAAAAATCAGTTATTAGAAATCGTCTGATGATAACACTCATGGTGGAAACCAAGGTAGCGAAATAACTCGTTTAAAAATGAAAAATATTCAAAAGTTCTACAATATAATTGTATACAACACTTTTTAATACAAATGTGTACCGGTCTAACCCTATTAGGACCAAAAACTAAGTATTAAACAATCAGTACATATATCCTGCGGCTTATGCATAACTCTTCAGTTATGAATTGAGTTCTTTTGGTGACTGGCATGTGTATACATGGCTTATATATAACACGATAACTTTCTTTTCTCTGATGCCATATGGCTTAGAGGTTAGTGACCCCGACCAAATTGGTCGAGTTTCGGTCCCAGCCAGAAGTAAGTGGATGTCTAGCCCCACTGATAAGCTGTAATACAGCAAAACAGGCTTGTATGTGGATGATGAATATATATATATATATATATATATATATATATGACGAATATTAATATTAATATATATATATATATATATATATATATATATATATAGAGAGAGAGAGAGAGAGAGAGAGAGAAAGAGAGTGAGAGAGAGAGAGACAGGCGGATATACAAATTAGTAAAGTATTCTTGTGTTGGCTCTTTCACTTTTAAACAAGGAGTGCATAATCCCGAGGTGTATATATGATTAAATTGACACTATTTTATATTTAATATTTTATATTTATGATTTTGTGCATGTAGGTCGTTTGTTTTTGATTTTGTCGACTGTAAAGTGTGACTACTCTCTGTGTGAAAAAGAGTACCATTACGCAATTCACACCGCCAGAAATTTGGAAACGGTATGGTGTATTACTTAGCATTCTCAACCAGAATCTCCAATTCGCACAGTTAAGGGTGTTAAGGGTGTTAAGGGTGTTATTACTGATGACTTGGAATGAGTTGGATGAGACTAATGATCATTACGAAGGTGTTTCGAGGGGTCAGTAATGATGGCGAGCTTATGCCTCGATTCATCTTTCCACAGGTTCTCTGAATCAACACAGTGGTTTACATCAAACGCCTTGATGTTGTACTGCTCTCCTGGTTCAAGTGTGCTTGCTGGAAGAGCCATATGTTTAGAAGATGATTCTGCCCCATGTCACTCAAGCAGGATAACTCAATTATGGCTGTCAGACAATATCTGAGATTACATCACCCCTTACATCTGGCCTACTAACTTCCCAGATTGCAATTCTTTGTTTATTATGTGTAGAACGTCGTTGAGTGAGAGAAGATAAAGAGTGACATTGCAATTAATTATTTTTAACATCAAATTTGATTGGAATACAAAAAGCTGAGAGAGAGTTCCACAAGAGAGAAATGCTAGAGCAGAAACTGTTAACCTAGAACTTGCGGTTACATCAAGACATTTCAATTATAAGTTGATTAAAACTTGCCTCCAACCTAGTAGTACGCTTGACTTTATAAAGTGTAGGTAACAGATAGCTTATCAATTGCCATGAATGTATTTAAAGAAGAGGGACTGCGAAGCAACATTATGGCGGTATGAATGTTACAGAAAGCGGGATGACAAGTTAGGAATAATAATATTGCAGATGCTTCATTAGATTTAACCATGAATTTCTAAATAAATTTTCATCAATGATCTTTCTGATGTAATCACTTCCCAAGTAAGCGTTTATGCAGATGACACCACCATTTACGCCCGTCTCAATAAGAAATTTGCTAAGGCTGACAAATTAAACCTGGCTGCTACACTTCAGAAAGACCTCCAATCTGTGATTGAATGGGATAGAAAATGGCTCGTAAATTTTAATGCCTTGAAAATGAAACTGCTCTCTTTTAACAACCATAGAGAAACATTCCTGCCTACCATCAAAAGGGATAAGGCTAGTCTCCTATAGGACAATGCACTGCGCCTCCTTGGCTCCACTCTCTCAAACGACCTCAAATGGAATTACTACTGTGAATCCATAGCTGCATCTACAGTTAGAAAGGTTGGTTCACTGTGTTCGGCCAGGAAGGTTTTCTTGTCAGAATCCATTCAGCAAATATTAAAATTTACCGCTCGTCCGTACATTGAATACTGTCTGTTCGGGTTCTCCTGCTATTCATCTTGAGTTTCTCGATAAAATCCAAAGGAGGATCTGCAATATAATCAATCCTTACTTTCTTACCTATGTGATGTGGCTTCCCACTTTCTACAAGTATTTTCATGGCAACTACTCCGTTGAGCATTTTTTCCCTGGTGCCTCGACCATATTTACTCGTGCTACTGGATTGGCATTAAGGTCCCATCCTTTTACCGTCGAATTAGTTAAATGTAATTGCCTCTTCTAATCTAACAGTTTCTTTTCTTGCACTTCCCGTTTGTGGAACTCACTTCCATTTGCAAACTTTCCTGATAGTTACAATCTCCAAAAGTTTAAATGCAATGTCAATTGACGTCTTTTATTTACTTGATTCCCATTCATCTAATATATTTTCTTCTATACATCCCCTGTGCCTTTTTTATTCTCTGATTGTAACCCTCTGCAAATCAGTGGCATTTCTGCTTTGCTTAGCGGGAAATGTTCATAAGAAAATACATAGTGGAAGCCCCAGGCCAGATATGGCAACAATATTTAACGAATGAACAAAGGGCATACTTATAAATGTGTAAGAGAGATTCTGACTAGAAAATATATCTAGCACGATAAAGTAGACCACCTTTTCTGTCACATGATCTAGTAACTGAATCATTAAAGATTATATTAATCTTTCCGCTTTATTTCAATAGTCCGAGAAAACGTAATGAGTTACTCACCTGGAGACCGCCATAAGCCATACTGACGGACGGCATAAAGATTCTTTAGATGATTGACAGAAATCAGTATTGTTTGCAGGTGTGAAAATTGACAAGATTTTCATTATATAAGTTAACAACAGATTATTGCAAATTGTGGGGCTTAGCTGCTAAGTTAGTCTTATCGAACCGATCAGACTAACTATGAAGACAAGTAAACTGTTTTACCATCAGCATAGATAGCAAGTTGAGAACTGAAGACAGTTGATGAAAATAAGGAAGAACATAAGTCTATGAATATTCTTCTGGGAAGCACCTGCATTAATGCAAAAAGATCAAGAAGAACGTCCGTTCAAAGTATCTTTAATTTCGAGATTTAACAAAAAATTCAATCTTAAAACATTCGCAAAGAAATACCGTAATCTTTCTACTTATAAAGAAGATCAGCGTGCCAAAGCTTTGAGCTATCCAAAGTAAAAGGTTAAGCTTCATCATTCTTAATTAAAAGTTGAGCGTCGCTTTCGGCAATAACAGTTAGTTCATCAACAGTTGACGTATTGAAACGAAAGTCATATTTCTTATCTGAAAAAACAACCCTGCGATTTAAAATGCTTAACCAATTCATATCCTCTGGTCAGTCAGTTAAGTGGCATACGTGATACACGCTTGGGCGATCATGTCTCGAAAGAGACATGACTAACTGGGCAGATGATTTTCCCAGAGTAGGTTGCCATTGCTGACCAAAACTATAGAACCCAATCTCTCGTGTTATTTAACCCATATCTGGAGGGAAGAGACGGATTAATACCTTTCCCAAGGGTATTTGTGCGTAAGTGAATGCACTGAATTCAACTGGAATATCGAACTCGGCTCCCCGATTTGTCGTTCCGAGTCGATATCCATTGCACCACAACGCACATCCTCTGGTACTTTACCAAAAAAGTAGAAGGTAAGTAAGCTGATACTTACAAGGGTCAGACAATTTATCTGAATTCTTAAAGATTGGAACTACATGAGAGGATTTCCAGCAAGCTAGAAAGCAAGAAGCAGCAAGACATTTCTTGTAGAGTTTAGAGAGATCACCAGCCAGTTAAGTTACATATCTCTTGAAAACTATTGCAAGAATACCATCGATACCACATATAGAGCGTTCTATTAAGACGAATCGAAGTTAGCAGTAAATAGAACAGTGTTATTGGTAAAACAATAGTGATTTCACTATTGGATCCTGTTATTCTAGTCATGACAATTATGTGTGAAAAGTAATATCGTCCAAATGTCCGTCAAGGCTTCGGAGACGCACCGCTACTCGATGGTCAAAATTATTGAGGACCTCTCTGCATAGTTGCTCCTTTATGCCTTTTTATCCCATACTTCAGCTGTTGAAATATTACTGGTTTTTTGGCATAGACCTTAGTTATGAGATAAACCCAAAGAAAGAAATCTAAAGACGTCAGGTCGCACGATCGTAGGGGCTAATTGACATCATTGTTTCAAGAGATGATGCGACCTCGGAACTTCTGATTCAATAAATCTATTGTTACATTAGCTGTGTGGCATGTGGCGCCGTTCTGTTGGAACTACAAATCTTCGCAAATCTTCGACATCCATAACATTCAATTCAGTAAAGAATTGTCACCGTAACAGAATTCTCGGCATGATTTTCGCCCCAATGATTCCGCTAGCAAAAAAAAAAAAAAAAAATGCACACCAAAGAGTGCATTTTCGATAAAGTGGCTTTTCAACATTTTACCTCAGATTTTCATCAGCTCAAATGCGACAATTCTACTTATTAGCGAATCCATCAAAATGAAAAATGCTAAAAATCATCATTGGCATGTCTTTGTTCGTGAACCAATTGACGAATGTATGGTATTTCAAATAGTCAGCAGATTTCAGTTCAATTGAATTTTGTAAGTGCGTAGAGACAAATATTTTTTTCAAATTTTGATGGAACGTTGTTGTGGAGAGATTCAATTTTTGCGCGCAATGACGTATAGAGATGTCTGGATTTTCGGCCACATTCTTGCGCACTGCAACAATGTTTTTAGCTGAACAGTGTAAACGAGCAAGTAATGGCGTTTTCACGCCTGCCACCGATCGAATTTATTTGAATTTACGAACAATTTTCCCAGTTGCATTCTCGGTTGGTCGATTATATTGACCAAAATTTACGAAGTGGCCGAAATGCATTTCTGGTTAATGGTGTGTTTTTGTAATAGGCTAACTTTAACACGTTGTTCGATTGTTAATCTTTCTATAGTTAAAATTTCCAAAGATTTAGGTTGTTAAACCTGAAAGAAATTGAAAAAATATTATTTGACACTTAAACTTATTTCATATTTAAAATAGGTCCGAATTACTGAAACACCATTTACTTGTGGATAAAGTTTAGAGATGATAGAAGAAATCATAGATAAAATTATATGTACATCAGTTAATAGTAACTCATTTTTAAGCGGAAAGTCAGGTAAAGATACTCCAAATGAGTCAACAGCAGAATTTATCGGCAGATGTTGAACATTTTCGGAAAAGACGTTAGGAGAATTAAGAATATCTATTAGCAGCAAACCGAAGGAAGGAATGCAAAAATAGAAAGAAGTGAAAGACAAGGAAGCGGTTTGTCACTGGATCTATTCAACTTTAATCGCGAAACAATTCTGAGAGGAATAAAACCCTTGCCAGGATTCATCATTGGCGGCCACAATCCCAACAATGTAAGATACGCGGACGGCACAGTGCTGATATCAGACACGGAAAGGAGAATGCAGGACCTCCTAGAGAAGGTAGCAACAGAAAGTGAGAAGGAAAGACTAAGCATAGACTTAAAGAAAACTGAATGTATGGTCATCAACAAAAAAAAGGACCCTAAAATGCCAACTA
This sequence comes from Ascarosepion bandense, assembly GCA_037127315.1. Lineage (NCBI taxonomy): Eukaryota > Metazoa > Mollusca > Cephalopoda > Sepiida > Sepiidae > Ascarosepion > Ascarosepion bandense. Next base: position 1,281,921 of record JBBBDQ010000814.1, on the reverse strand, counting down.
CTGGTCGGAGAAACTAAAATAAAACAAGTGAAGAAATTTCAATATCTGGTAAGCATGCTGACTGAGGATGGAAAGAGCAATGTTGAGATCCAAAGATCCATTGGCTTGGCGAAGGACGCATTTCAAAAGATAATCAGAGTACTAAAAATAGGTAAAATCTCATTGGAAAGAAATAAGAGAGTGCTGGATTCGTATGTGATATCTGTTATTCTGTATGGCAGTGAATGTTGGACGAACTCATCGAGTATGAAAGAGAGGCAGCAGAAATGTGGTTTTATAGATGGATGCTGAGGATACTATGAACTGAGCACGTGACTAACGACGAGGTGTTGGAAAGCATGGAATCGAGGAAAAAACTCCAACTTAATATAAGGAACAAACGGATGAGGTTTCTGGGACATGTAATGAGGAATGTGGGCCTGGAGAATTTAATACTCACAGGATGGATAGAGGGATAGAAAGACTAGAGAAACAGCGCGAGTCCTACTTGATAGGCTTGAGTAAATGTATGGCAGAGCGAGGTTTGGGAGAGATAGTAAGAAGAAGAACACGACACATGAAGAAGACGTATTCTTATTTAAGATACTATTACACAGTTGCTAGTAGTCACGAGAACCAAACTTATTTGAGTTTATCCAGTGTTTTATTCTGTCAGCAAACATAGACTTAGTCTTTTTTCAAATAAGTTTACAATTTTTACGCGCAGATACAAAGAGGTGTATGTTGTGAATGAAACTATCACGCTGTTAGAGTCTGAAAAAGTTACTCCTGTAGGCTATAGCGATGAAAGAGGTAGATGCGTACAAAGGACAGATACTGTTGTTTTAACTTGTATTTCCTAGTATTTCCGCTAATTCGTGGAATGTTTCGCCGATCACAACAATATTAACTTGGTTAAGTCTAAGGTTTACCGTTATCTTTACAACATAACCTCATAAACCGTACTCCTTACTTCTCTCCTTGTAACTTTCCGTTGGGACGCCCGCGCCTATTCGGCTATAATGGACTATTCCATTACTATGTAAAGTAATGGTGACATCTACGTAAGGGAGTGTGCCGAGCAGCCGATCGACAAGTCAGTCGTAGACTTCCGGTGACGACCCGGAAGTACCCATTGCTCATACTACGTCTTACAACGGTTGGGACGATTAACCTTTATTCTTGTATTGGATACTAATAATCTTTGTAAATACTATTTTCACGGAATACAACAATTAACCTATTCCTGTTGTTGAGTTATTTATTCTTACTCACGACATAACACTTTCTATCACGAGTGACTATTGGGCCCTCTACAGGGTCACCATTATTACAAAACTATCCCATTGGCCAAGTGTCTTTTGAGGAAGTATGCGAGAAACAGACGAGCGAAGTTCCACCCGTTCCGAGTTCCACCCGTTCCGAGTTCGAGAGTAGGTCGAGGCCGTGAAAAGCCCCGGGGCCTCTAATCGTTCGCTTTACAGGATGGAATTGCGACGATCGAACGCCAGATATCCTGAGAGAAACATCGGAGGGAACAAGCTAGGGGACGGCTCGATTGGTCTTTCGCCCCTACATCCGGTTCCGACGATCGATTTGCACGTCAGAGGTGCTTTGGATTTCCACTTTTTACACATGTAAAATAGGTTCATCTGTTGACCTGTTCGCACGCTTCCTCGTCTTTTGAACTAAAGCAGTGATTTATCTTTTTTTTCCTGTTTAGCATTTGGTTTTCTGTTCCTTCTAATTCATTCTCATTCTCTTTCATTGGATAAGAAAAGAATGTAATCAAGCAACACGTTTATATTGAATAAAGTGTTATTTTAGTTTAGAGTTGTCCGTTTCGTAGACTGGTTGCTAATCAATACTAGTGGGGCCCAGTAAAGTTTTCTATTTGACCAAATAGCAATCACCAGAAGAAATGGATTCATACATTTAAAAAAAAAAATGATTCCTTTTGTTTGTTTGAAAGTGAACGTGACATCAGTCAGTTAAGTGCCATACGTGAAACACGCTTTGGGCAATCATGTCTCGAAAGAAGGGAAGAATGGAAGACTGGGAAGAAGGTTATCCCGCAATAGGTTGCCATTGCTTTTTGTGGTTGACAGCCAAGGCTTTAGAACCCAATCTGCCCTATTATTTAACCCATAACTGAAGGAAAAAGACAGATTAATACCTTTCGCATGGGTATTTGTGCGTAAGTAAATGCAAGGAATTCAACTGAAATTTGAACTCGGCTCCCCGATTTCTTGTTCCGAGCCGATATCCACTGCACCACAACGCACATCCAGCACCACAACCCACATCCTCGTGACATATTAGGTTGTAATTCGAACTTAGTTCGCTGATTCCGATTTCCGCCCAAGAAATTACTAGACATAGACTTTTCATAAAAAAAGAAAAAAATAAGAAAAAGAAAAAGAAAATTTGATACTGGGTCGAGTCGAGCACGTTTCAACATCTCGTACGCATACACACTTAAGTACATACACACAGTATAAACCTGTTAGCTCAATAAATACCAGATCGTGGACCGATGTCCCTGAACTGTAAACGTTTTTCTCTCACCTTCCATGTACATTCCAAGAATTCTCTTATATATTGATTAACCCCTTTTCATTTCGTTCAGCTTATTGCTTTGTTTCATCTTATCCTATCCGTTTTTTCCGATGAACGACAACTCCGGAGAACGTGACCGAGCAAGTCTGGCATCACTTCACAACAAACAAATAACTCCTCCAGGAGGATCCTGTCGTCCGGACGACTGGACATACACAGCGTCTGAGAATTAGTTTTAATCTCTTAAGGTCATTTTGAGTGACCGAATCTGCGTGAAAGTGCGTTTTATTCGTCTCTGTCATAGGATAACAAATTCTCATTAACCTGAGACTTGTTTTGTCTTAACCCTGGCCATAATTAAGTACAGATTTTCAAGTGTGTGGACAGGAAGTCATTCTTTCTGCACAAAGAGAGACCAACTATTGTGGAGAAAATATTATATAGATTTTTATATACCAGAACAATGTTAGAAAAATTAATAACAAAGTGGAAAAAATCTTTGCGTGATGAGTTTCGTCCTTTAGAACTACATCGGAATAAACTGATATTTTCATTCTTCTAACTACACATGTGCACGCAAGGAAAGTGACGTTGAAATATATATATATACCCATGCACATCAAAAGAAAAATCGGTATATATGTGATGAATGGCGGTTGGCAGAAACAAAAACGAGAGAAATACTCCGAATGTAAATAGTGTAAAAATGCCCATCATTCTAGAAATTCAAACAGAAAAAAACACATTTATTTAAAGTTTAATATTTCAGCATTTTCTCCCCTTGGTGCACGCGTCTAGATAAATCAAAGGGAATACCACTTTAGTCTGCCTGTGCAAGTGTTAAAGGACAGAACACATGTCCTTATAAATTAGACCACATTTCCACTGGTTATATATATATATATATATATATATATATATATATATGATCTGGTAACGTCTTAGACCTCTCGACCACGAATAGCCTCCAGTCTAAACGAGGTTTTTATCAAGCCTATATAACACAATTTTCGATCCATCGTAAACAAATATATCTGCTCTGAAATGTATCGTAATGTCAACAAATGTAAACATGTTACGGAAATCCTACCGAATGACACACACACACACACACACACACACACACACACACACACACACACACATATATATATATATATATAGAATAAGAAAGAACAAGTAGAAAAAAGTGTCTTTAGTCTAACATGTTTAACTTTTAACAAGCTTTACAGAGATTTATTAAAGACGAATGATTTAAAAATCCAAGAGACAGTTCTTGATTCAGTTATAGGTTCATTGATCAGATACGTGTCACGTGTGATAAAGCAATGGATGAATATTAAATATAGAAGAAAAAACTTGTGTTTTAAGTGTGTGCGCCAACGCGTAATAAAAACTTTAAGATGTATATTATGAAAGACGAAATTTCGAACACGGCGATTATACTGATTTGAAAGATTCCGTATATCTTTAGTAGCTAGTCTTGCGAAAAATCATTTGAAAAAAATGGTTAAACTTAATAGACATTAAACGTCTATACTTTTTAATACAACATACAAGTAAAAAAATAATCAGCACTTTCGCATAATATATCTTTACATTTGACACACTGCTTTCTACTCATGTGTTCTTATAGTGGTACTATTTTGGTCAGTTTGAGCTTCGTCGTGTTAATTTTCTTGCTGCTGTTACAGTGTAGACATAGCCGTCCTGATAGCAGTGTGCACCAAGGAAAACAGAAATGATATGATGGAATAAAATGCAATTTTAGCTTGTAAATGCAATTGATAAACAAGAATAATAATTATTTATAACTAAATCTGAGCTGATTCTAAAACACCCAGTTTAAAGTTGTACGTTAATAATATGAAAATTAAATACTAATTCTGGAGAATATGTGATAACAAAAAGAAAAAGAAAGAAAGAAAGAAAGAAAGAAAGAAAGAAGGAAACAGTGAAGCCATAAATGATTACTACACCTGAAAAAGAAAAATGGCGAATAAAAGAAGAACGTTGTTTGACAAGAACAGAGGCCCTGTTAGAGAATCATGGTAGTTTCGGGGCAAAAAAGACAAAGGAGAAAACTTCAGAAAAAGTCATGAGAGTAAAAAGAACTTCATTCACAACCAACCCCCTAATAAACAAAAAAGAAACAAAATTAAAACTATGGAATAAAAAGATAATGATGCTAATGAAATGATGAAAAATATCTCTTAATCAGCTAAAATTATTTGCAATAAATCACGTAGAGTCAGATACCTTGCCGCAGAGTGGTTAATCAGCCAGCAAGAAAAAAAAAAAGATAAAATTAACAATAAATCCGAATGATAGCTTTCCACAGCGCAGCAACAGAAGATAATGATAAAAAAAGTAATAAAATTAATATCTAATGATGTACGAGGCAGCCTTATACGGGTGCCGGTGTTGATATCCCAACTCATTGCAAAATTAAGTCATGTATGAAAGGAAAATTCAGTCAGTATTAAATTGATGATCAACTGTGAAATTGTTTTCAAAACTTCGAGGTACATTTCAAAACTCAGACATTTCGTATAAGGAGAACGTTGAATCAAATTCCGAACGCTTCTACAGGAAATGTTATTATTCAATTTAGTAAGTCGCAGCTTACTATGTGCAAATTGCGCAACGGGTATCGGCGTAGAAAGCAAAATCGGTGAGCCGAATTCAATTTATGGGTTAGTCCGTTGAGATCACTTTCACAGAAATTCTCTTGGAAAAAGCAAGAATTCGTTTCTTCTAATCTCAGTCAGTCAGTTAAAGTGCCATACGTGATACACGCTTGGGCGATAATGTCTCGAAAGAGACATGACTGACTGGGCAGAAGATTATCCCACAGTAGGTTGCCATTACTTTCTGCGGTAGACTGGTTGCCGACCAAGGCTATAGAACCCAATTTGTCCTGCTATTTAACCCATAATTGGATGGAAGAGACGGATTAATACCTTTCCCAAGGGTATTTGCGCGTAAGTGAATACAATGGATTCAATTAGAATTCGAACTCGGCTCCTCGGTTTCTCGTTCCGAGCCGATATCCACTGTACCACAACGCACATCTCAGGCATGGGTTAAATAGTATGACAGACGGGGCTCTCTAGATTTGATTGGTAACTAATTTAATTCCAAACCGTGGAGGCAACGGAGGTCTACTCAGCTATCTCCACCAAGAATGTATATTCAATTTAATTATAATGACATCCACCCACTAACCAAAAACAAAAACAAAAAAAAAAAAACAAAAAAAAACAAAAAAACAGGATTCTGTGAAGAGCCATGATCGCTTATATTCTGAAATAACATAAAAAAAATATAAAAAAAATAATTGATCTCAGAATATAATGGCGAGAAAAAACAAAACTTCACCGCGGTAAAAAAAAAAAAAAAAATACCAGTTTGTATTTTAGTAAGACTTTTTAAGTATTCAGCATTTTCCTTTTAGAATTAGTATTTGTGATTATATACAGTAAGCATAATCTCAGATCTCCTGAAAGATAAAGAAGAATCTCGAAGCAACAGAAATGTGGTTCTACAGAAGGATACTGAGGATACCATGGCCCGAACATATAAGCAACGACAAGGTTCTGTAGAGGATACAAGCGAAAAGAAAACTGATACTTGGGGCACGTAATGAGAAAGGACGACGTGAAGAATCTGATACACACAGGAGGATAGAGGGAAAAAGAGACAGGAGAAGGCAACGCGAGACATACTTGATGGGCTTGAGTAAGTGGATGACAGAGCAGGATTTTAGACTGATACCCATGGTTGGATTGAAGGTCCATGATCGCCTACGGCTTGAAAGAACACGGTACATAAAAAGGAGATTGCAAATTTGTTTTTTTAAAGGATCAAACACAAATTACATACAGTCTGGAGCTTTCAAGCTGCCTTTTTTGTATAGTATTTTGGTTCAATATTAAAATTGGAGAAGATTAAAAATGATATTGAAATCTAACTGTAAAATGAGCGAGTTTAAAATATTTTTGAATATCCAAAACGCTCCCAACATCAACATCCTTCTCCTTTGTGACTTGTGTAGTATCTCTTGAAGATTTCAGTTCAATCTTTGGAAAGAAGAGATCAAACAAACCTAATGACGTTATCGGTATCCAAGCCAAAATTCATGAGCCAATTCTCACCCCGCCAAGTGTAACAACAACCGGATCAAGATTGGTTTGAAAACTCGTGTTATTTATTATTTGATTTCTTGTTGAATATTTAAAACTTTATGGTAAAAATTAAGTAAATCGATATTTTGGCTAAGTAGTTGATTCTATTTGCTTACCACGGTATATTACTCGCTCGTATAAACACTCTATATACTGTAAAGATAGAAATTTAAGTAAAATGATTTAATATTATAACTTTAAAAATGTAATTTAATTAATGAAAATTTAGTATTTATTTTTAGAATAAAGTAGCACAGGATTGTATGGCTCATGACTTTGTAAATCTTAGCGTCTACGATGAAGTAATGATATTTTCACGATACAATTCATTTGGTTCATTTTTCGATCGTCGCGCGCACTTACTGTTTTTGGAACCGGGTGCCAAATTAAACTGCGTTTATTCAATTATTAAGATTCAACCGAAAAAATAAAAGTTGAAAAGAGAGCCACTTCAGGTAGATGGTTACTGTTCAACTGGTAACGGTGAATGAGGTGTGTGGTATGAATGGAAGAGAAGCTAGCAGGAAGTGAATAATATGAGGATAAGGAATCCCGTTTTATTTTTAACGACATATCTATGCGGGACATAGGCGATCAGAAACCGACATTGTTCAATTTTTAATTATTTGTGAATTGATATGGAATATTAGGAGAAATAATAGAGTGATTTATTGTGACAACCTCTATAATTTGGAATTCATATTTATCTATCGCTTAAACCAATTAAGGTCTCATCAATTTACAGTTAGATTGGCTTGATGTAACTGTACATTTTATGCTAACAGATTTTTCTTTTGCACTACTCTGTTGAAGCTTTAATAAAAGTGAAACATGTTGGAAGAGGTTGATCTGTAAAGGAATGGCGGCCTGGTAATCCCAGACAGATCTGACGCCAATGCCTAAGTCCGGACTCTTTTCCCCTTTCACCCTTTTTCCCTTTCTTTCTTCTTATTTTTATTTTTTTATTTTATTTTCATTTTTATTGTTTTATCTTTATTCTTCTCTTCAGTTAAAGAAAATGCTTATTCCGGAAGTTTTTTTTGTACCAAATGGAAGGAATATTGTAAGGTCTAATGAAACGAGATAATTAGCTCATAGGAATGAACTATAGTTTATAGCCACTTGAAATGACGTGTTGAGTTTTCCTTTATAAATATAATATTGCTCTGGATAACATCTACTGAGCACTCTATATAGATATAACACTTAATATTTGATATTAAGTTAATCGTGTTCAATTATCCTCACCGTTTACGGACTGGACATATATATATATATATATATATATATATATATATATATTAATACAGGTTTCATTGAATAATATAGACAAGTTCTGTCTATTTATTTTGTGTAAGATCCTTTCGTATGATCTGATTAGCTTGATAGTGTTATAAATGTTCATCCTTTGATAATGGCTTATGTAAGCCGAAAGCTCAGACCTGATAAAAATATCAGCAATTATTGTGATTTCTTGTCGTCTTTCCATGACAACACTATCAAGCTAATCAGACCATACGAAAGGATCTTACACAAAATAAATAGACAGAACTTGTCTATATTATTCAATGAAACCTGTATTAATAAAAAAATGCTGCCAAAATACGCACAATATATATATATATATATATATATATATATATATATATATATATATATTATGTTTTCGAACATGTACATAATTTCTTCTATATATGTCCTCTTCCCTACAATCATATGTTTGTTTCAGTGTTTGGATTTAAACACCTCTTCGGCGGAAATAAAGTTTGGAATCATTCTCTGTTTATATTTGGTTCGTTGTTGTCGTGGGGGTTGGTTGGGGTTATTGGTAATTAAGTGAATGTCTCGTTTTGACCGTTAAACTTTTGAGGAATTTGGTGTGTAAGTGTGAAATTGTTGATTAATGGTATTATCTGTTGGAATGTATGTTTTATCTTTTTATCAGTTGGGTATATCTTTTGGTTAGGATTTCTAAGAGGGCACTGTTCAGTGGTCATTTTTATGGTTGGCTATCGTTTAATTGGTTGATGCCTGCTGTTAGTGGACCTAATTCATGTATTTACTTTGAACCTGTGTCTAGGTTTTCATAGACGTGATAGGGGTGGGGTGTTCTTTCTTTCCAATTTAGATTTTTTCGGTAGGGAATATTTTTTTATTTTATAGGGTTCTTTAATATATATATATATATATATATATATATATATATATATATATATATATGAGCGTGTGTTTATGACTATTCGATACATTTGAGTGACATTTTTTATGGATGAAATGTTGCTAAAGTTTCACAAAAATTGTTTGTAAAAGATTTTTGAACAATAACACCGAAAAAAAAATTATCGAGTAAATTGCAAAAAAAAACAAAGCTAAACAAAAAAGCGAGAAACAAACAAACTACAAATAACGCCATCATTACTAATAAAAACGGACAACTTAGCGTCAATAATATACATAAAGGATTTCATTAGAAAGATTGACAACGAAAACCAGCCCGGCAAAACGATATATCATCGGCAGACGCAATGCTTGAAAAAATAAATAAACATGACACGGGAAGATGCGATATTTGAAAAACGATGAAGCCGACCAAATACAGAAAATAATGAGATAGATAAATATTAACAGAATCATATAAATATAAAAAGATTCAGATAAATATAAACAGAATAAAATATAGATATATATGAACAGGATAATATACATACTAAATGATTCAGATATATATGTACGGAATGAAATAGATGAATTGATAAGGATTGACGGAAATAGATAGATATGAACAGAATGATATAAATATGAAAAGATTTAGATATATACGAATAGAATGAATAGATAGATAGGAAAAAACTGAGGTATATATATGTATAAAAAGAGAGAGAAAGAGAAATAGAAACAGATAAATATGAGCAGAATGAGGAAAATATTAAAAGATTTATATATATATGAACAGAAATAGATAGATAGATAGATAGATAGATAGATACATAGATAGATAGATAGATAGATAGATAGATAGGGATGGGTCGGGATAGATAGATAGATAGATAGATAGATAGATAGATAGATAGATAGATAGATAGATAGATAGATAATGGAAATAGATTGATAGATAATGGAAATAATTATATATATAGAGAGAGAGAGAGAGAGAGAGATGGGTAGATAGATAATGGAAATAATAAGATAGATAGATAGATTGATAGACAGACAGACAGAAAGAACGACTGAATTATATATATATATATATATATATATATATATATATGTAATGGAAATAGATAGATAGATAGATAGATAGATAGATAGATAGATATGAAAAAGAAATAGATAGAGATTAAAATATAAAGATATAAATATAATGATATCATTCGATCGGTAGATATAAACAAAAAGAAGCACGGATTGGAATAATTTTATCTATCTCAATATGTCAATCTCTTGACGGATACATAGATAGATAGATAGATAGATAGATAGATAGATAGATAGATAGATAGATAGATAGATAGAAGGAAATGAACTGAGATAGGTAGAGATTAACACAATGCGATAAAAATAGAAAGAGACCGATTGATTGATAGATAGATATGTACATAGAGATTAACAGATCTAGATAGACAAATCATCTCAGTAAGTTCATCTCTCTCTCTCTCTCTCTCTCTCTCTCTCTATATATATATATATATATAGAGAGAGAGAGAGAGAGAGAGGGGAGAGATGGTTATTAACAGATATATATATATATATATATATATATATATATATATATATGCAGAGAGAATGGGAGATGGTTATTAACAGATATAGGTAGAGATTAACAGATTGAGATATAAATAGAACGACTTAATCGAGATTAACAAATTTATATAGACGTATCTATCTCAGTATGTTAATATATATATATATATATATATATATATATATATATATATAGATAGATAGATAGATAGATAGATTGTACTAATGTGAACAAACAACAGAAAGAACGACTGAATATTGAACATTCTTGCTTATAGTTTCTAATTAAACCAATACACTTGACATTTGAGAATCAACAGTGCTACGCCCAGGATGCCTTGAAACTATTTTTTCTTTTAATAATCATGTGAATCAAAAGCAAAATAACCAGCGCCCATCTCCTCAACAAGTTTCCGTCTTATTTTAAATATTGCATTCTATTCCTGCCCATGTCTCTGCGGCGATACAGTTGCTAATATCTGATATTATGAACAATATTACACAACATTGCAGCAGATTACTAATTGAAGTTTTCAGTGTAGAGGAAATAATGGAATTCGTTGGTCGGACTCTTTTAAATCTCATCTTGAATTCAACTACACCATCAGAAGTAAATATCGATCTTCTATTTTTCGACCTAACAATTAGCAGCTTTCGCATTCCGTGTCTCTAGAAATAGTTTCGCCGTCCCTGATTGGATTCACACCATTTTGCTTCTTTCCTTTATTTTTTTGGTTATTGTTTCATTTTTGCTTTCGCTTTCATTTTCATGGCACAGTTTTCTGTTTCCTCCCGAAGGGCACATTTCAAATTGGACATGATTGTCATTTCTTAATTCGCTCTCATTACTTCACGTTTTCAATATTTTTGTCTTTCTTTGTTCTTTCTTTTTTATATTTTATTCACTTCGGAAACATTTCTTTGTTTCGCTCTTTCTTTCTTTGCTTTGTTCTTTCTTTCTTTGCTTCGTTCTTTCTTTCTTTGCTTTGTTCTTTCTTTCTTTGCTTCGTTCTTTCTTTCTTTGCTTTGTTCTTTCTTTCTTTGCTTCGTTCTTTCTTTCTTTGCTTTGTTCTTTCTTTCTTTGCTTCGTTCTTTCTTTCTTTGCTTCGTTCTTTCTTTCTTTGCTTTGTTCTTTCTTTCGTTACGATAGTTTTATTCGCTTCCAAAACATCTTCTTTCTTTATTTTACTGAAGCGATTTTACTCGCTTCTCAAACCCTTTTTCTTTCTTTTTTATAAACTTTCTTTCTTTCTTTCTTTCTTTCTTTCTTTCTTTCTTTCTTTCTTTACTGTTGAGATTTTACTCGCTTTTTAAACCTTCCTTTCTTGAATTTACAAACTTTATTTTCGCAATTTTCTTTCTTTCTTTACTTATTCCTTTCATTTACTACTGCAATTTTACTCGCTCGTTATACCTTTTTTGATTGTTTCTTTGCCCCGATTTTACTCACTTCTTAAGCTTTTTTTCTTTCTTTTATAAACTCTATTTCCCCACCTTTCTTTCTTTCTTTCTTTCTCTCTTTCTTTCTTTCTTTCTCTCTTTCTTTCTCTCTTTCTTTCTTTCTTTCTCTCTCTCTTTCTTTCTTTCTTTCTCTCTTTCTTTCTTTCTTTCTTAACGGTTGCGATTTTACTCGCTTTTTAAACCTTTCTTCCTTTCCTTCTTGAATTTATAAACTTTATGTCCGCATTTTTGTTTTTTAATTTTTTTCTTTATTGTTTGTTTGTTTGTTTCTTTCTTTCTTTTACTGCTGCAATTTCACTTGCTTGTTAAACCCTTTTTTCTTTCTTTTATAAACTTTCCTTTTCTTTCTTTGATATTTTTTCTTTCTTTCTTTCTTTCTTTCTTTCTTTCTTTCTTTCTTCTACGACAGTAGTTTAAGCGTCGTTGGCCTTTTATTTACTTTTATTTTCCTTCCTTTACAATGCATTATTTTCCAAGAAATGGACGTAGATAACAAGACCGATTAACACGGCCAGATAGTCATTCAGGTCTCTGCTAATTAAATACTCATCTTATAAAAATGCTCTTATCTCATTAACGAACATCCTCGAATGTCAAGTCGAATGTTCCTACGTCGACTTAGTAGAATCTGACGAAACTAACATGTTTTTGAAAGAATCATACCATTTTAAATATCCAATGTCAAGGACGAGAATTATTATTAAAATAGATTACTAATGGAATGAGTTTGATCATCACTAGATGCCGCTTTACTCATGCCTTGTATCAGACTAAAGCTTAGAAGTTATATACCATCTGCACACAAATATTATGAGTAATGGCTATAAACAATATTTTTTAAGATAATTTCTCTCCAAGCAAGGCGATAGTGCCACTAAGATCAAGTGGTTGCTAAGATTAAAAGAAACCGAGAAAGCGTTGCTGAAGAGAAAAGTCAATAAAAAGAATAGGTTTGAAGGAGACAAAAGTTGGCGATTGATGTTGCAGTTGAATATTTTGAAGATCATAGTTGACAGGATAGCAAGAAGCTAGAAGAAAGTTCTACAGGTGAGATGTGTGAGAGAAAAAATCGTTAGAACGTACGGTTGCATCTAGCTATTTCAACGATAAAATTATGAGACCTAATTACCAATCTAGTACTGTATTTAAATTCATGACGTTAAGGTAGCAGAACTGAAATCTCATCAGAACAATTGCCATGAAAATATTTATTTAAACTCATCTAAGTAAATATAGTGTGCTCCAATGACTTTGACCAAATTTAATTGTGAATAATTTTAAGCGTTTAAGATTTTTTTTTAGTTTTTTCGGATTTTACAAATTCAGTCTTTGGCAATTTTAACCATAGAACAATTAATATTCAAACAACGTGTGAAAGTCATCGAAGTCTATTACGAAAGGACGTTCAAACAGAAATGCATTTGACTTTATTGAATAAGAATTTCTCAGGTTGCATCATCTTTCGAAACAGTGATGTCAACTGGCCAGCACGATTGTGCAACTTGACGCCTTTAGATTTCTTCTTTTGAGTTCATCTCTAAAGTAAGGTCAATGCTGACAAGCCAACAACATTTTAACAGCTGAAGGATGCGATAATAAGGCATATTGGTAAGATCGAGGAGCAACTTTGCAGAGACGTCATTAAAATTTGGACCATCGATTGGAGCCTTGGTGGAGCCATATTATTTTTTTACATATAACTGCCATGACTCAAATAACATGATCTAATAGTGAATTCAATAAAATTTTTATCAATAACACTGTTTCATTGACTGTTAACTTTGATCAGTCTTAATGGAACACCCTATACTTATATTGCAGTAATGTTGTATAGATACCTAATGCCTAGTGGTATTTATATAGCATTCACTTTGAAAGTGACACTTACGAAGAGGAACAAGTATGAAGTAACAAGACCAGATCTTTGCGTCGAATATTTTGACATATGGTACAACACTAGTTACTGGATTATTGGTAATGTTTTTAATAATAGATTATGGTGCTGAAACTGTAGAAATTAGTAAAAGAACTATTTAAAATATCTCTTATGTTTTAATTCTTTTACAGAAGAATAAACCTTTAACAGTCACAACACTGTTTTTTAAATAATTAACAGAAAACGAACATTTTAAGATTGTAATTTAGGGGGAAAAAAACATCGTCTAAAATAAATTAAACTACTTTCCAAATCTTTCCCGAACATCTCAAAAATTTCAAATCCTTAAATCTGCTTGTGATAATTTTGATCGATTAATTTTTTGTTGACATCAAACAGATCGGATTCAAATTGCCGGTACCTTAGAATTCTTGGAATGATTTTAAATATCTCAAAAATGTCTTCTTCGATTTTTGATACCACAAAAAACAAAACAAAAAAAAACCAAAAACAAAAAACAACAACAAAAAAAAACAAAACAAAAACAAAACAAAAAAAAACAAAATAACAACAACAAAAAAAAAAACTCGGAAAAACAATTTTTGTAACGTGAAATGAAGTCAAATGAACGCGAAGTTACAATTTCAATCAATGGAAGTCGATATTTACGAATAATTATTGTTTCTTTTACGTCAAAATGCATATTTAGTTTGCTACAAAGAAAAAATATAAAAAAATCATGTTAAATAGGTATATTTGACTTGCCTTATAAATTTTCTTTCAAAAACGTGTCACCTGGATCAGTCAGTTAAGAGCAATACGTGATACACGCTTGGGCGATCATGTGTCGAAAGAGACATGACTGACTGGGCAGAAGATTATCCCGCAGTAGGTTGCCATTGCTTTCTGCGCTAAACTGGTTGCCGACCAAGGCTATAGAACCCAATCTGTCCTGTTATTTAACCCATAACTGGGGGGAAGAGACGGATTAATACCTTTCCTAAGGGTATTTGCGTGTAAGTGAATGCAAGGAATTCAACTGGAATTTGAACTCGGCTCTCCGCTTTCTTGTTCCGAGCCGATATCCACTGGATATTCCTCCATATTCATCAGTTGAAATGTTATACAGGCTTATTTTTGAAAAGTTGGTGATCTCCATTATTTTTCATCTATGTGATCTGCTATGACTGATATTGTTGTTTCGTGCTCAAAATGACGGACCTCCGAATATATCTTAATATGAGAAAAAAAACCCAAAAAAAGAACAAGTTTTGGCGATGAATGGTATTCGAACGATATATCGATAAAATGAATCATGTTTGAGTGATTCATTATTAAACACCTTTAAAATTGGAGTTATAACATTTGCAATATTTGGAAGAATTCGTTTCCAGTTTCGATGTCCTTGGGTAAATCCGAACCAGCAGCCCCGAAGCCACCATCGTTAAACCACCTTCGTTAAACAGGCCACATACTCCTCAAAAAGTGCTACAAACACCCACGTTTCCAGTTTCGATGTCCTTGAGTAAATTCAAACCAGCAGCCCAGAAACCACCATCCAAAGACACCACCTTCGTTGAACAGACCACATACTCCTCAAAAAGTGCTACAAACTCCCACGTTCCCAGTTTCGATGTCCTTGAGTAAATTCAAACCAGCAGCCCCGAAGCCACCATCCAAAGACACCACTTTCGTTAAACAGACCACATACTCCTCAAAAAGTGCTACAAACTCCCACGTTTACAGTTTCGATCTCCTTGTGTAAATTCGAACCAGCAGCCCCGAAGCCACCATCCAAAGACACCACCTTCGTTGAACAGACCACATACTCCGCAAAAAGTGCTACAAACTCCCACGGCAATCTTTTACAGCGAACTCAGTACTGGCCAAAGCTTGACGGCTCGCTATAAAAATTAACTGAAATGAAATATAAAAAGAAAAAAAAATGCAGAGAATAACTAAGAACAAATTGTTGAATCTGGCATCAAATTGCATAGCTTGCTTGATTTCTTTTTGAATAAGAACGAAGTAGAAACATAGAATTAAGCGGCAAATACGGATCTAACGAAAATCAGCTCCAGCGGTCAGGTGAATGTAAAAATCAGTGGTGCCAGCCACCAAATTCATACTTTTGCGAACTAATAAACGGTGAGTATTGCATGGGAAGGAAATGATAGGAGACAATGTCTAGCCGACGGCTACTTGTTATCATCTTTTCATTACCAGTCACATTAGAGGAGTAATTGTGAGAGAGCTGACCTTGTCGATCACGACTGAGCAATAAGTTTGCATCTCGCTGAATGCAGTCATATGGAGGTTCAAGCCATATACTTCTAACCTTAATAAATAAACATATTTCCTCGAGTTATTCGGATGAAACAAAACCGTGCTATTTCTAATAGCAAATATAATGATCAAGATAGAATCATTAAAATGCTCACGTTGATGATAATGGTTTGGTTATATATATATATATATATATATATATATATATATATAATTACATTTGTTTTTTAATTAAAATTAGTATATTTTACATTGAGACACGGAAATGTTTCGAGATTTCTACCTCGTCATTAGGCAATTTTAGATCATTGTTGTGAAAATGATTTTTATTTGAATATAAGAAACAATATCTTTGTTATTTATAGACATGGAAAAACAGAAAAATTGATGTGTTTATTCCATTTACCTATTCAGAATAGCGATTCACTTTAAATTTGAAAAAGTTGATATATTTTGGGAATACATGATTTATTCATTCAATTTTAACGGTAAAAGTGTCAGCCTATTTCAAAACCTAGACTCCCTTTCCGTTGATGTATCTATTATCGTTACAAAACATTCCTCAACATTTCAAGAAAAGAAAGAAAGAAACATTTTATATTTTAGATCTAACTTAAAGGGGACCTTTGAGTGTAATTATGGTATTTTTATTTCGATTCAGAATGCATTTTATTCTAATTTTTCAAAACTCTTAATTTATAAATAACATTTTTTTAAAGTAAAATATATTAATTTTAATTAAAACACAAATTTAATTATATTATACTCTACAATATAACTTGTATTGAGAACTTTTATAAAAAAAAGTAAATGCCGGAGAACTCGGAATTGTAAAACTGTTGATTCTCTTCAACTGGATATATATATATATTATGTTTGGTAACTATTGCCGTTGCCAAGCGGAGTTTTATGTCAACACAAAATAAAATCGTCGGTGATGGTGGATGTTATTGTATTACAGTCTAAATAATCTCTCTGAAGATGGCTCATGTGAGCCGAAAGCTTAGAAGCAAATTAATAAAAAAAATATCCAAATGTTGGAGAATGTTTGTCTTTATTTTCAATTGAAATTTAAGTCAAAATACGACGTTTAGAACGGCTCATGATTAAACATAATAGACATTCATTGTCTCTTATATTTAACAACATATGTTTAGAATATATATATATATATATATATATATATATATATATATATATATATACGCCAAAGACTTAGACACTGAAAATGAAAAGGTATGTGTATAGAATGGGGAGGACATACAAGGAAATGAGAACTTACCAATGGCTTCTTCCTATATTTCCCCTCATCGGTCACATGGGTGTCACCCTCAGGGAGTAATTGTTTTCCCTGGTTTCGCATCCTAGCTATATATTAATACCGTAGTACCTATATGTGTCACTGTCTAGAAAGAGATATGAACTCACATGTAGATACTACAGACGAAACATGGGAACGCTGGACAGCGTACACACAAACATGTTTGATAAATGAAAGCAAACGTCGAAATATAGAATAAAAACAGAATTAAAATATGTAAATCATCTATTATAAAAAGTGAGCATTATTGTACTTGTTTGCGCGTTAAATAATGATTTAAAGCCTTTCTTTGCTTTCTTCATTTTGATTCTCCATCGACTAAGAAAAAAAAACTATTTATTTTATTCAGTCGGTCCTTCAATTCTCGCTGTGAACGTGTGTCACGCTTTTTCTGTAATAAATGAAATTCAATGTATTTTATAAATGCATTATATTTCCGGAGAAAATCTTTGTAATGGAAAAATGAATTAGAAAACAAAGAGAAAATCTTTGTAATGGAAAAATGAATAAGAAAACAAAGAAGACAAGAACGATTACGAGAGGAGAGACAAGCAATCCATAAACATAATAGAGAACGAATGCAAGAAAGGGAGAATGATATGAACGAAGAAGAGAGAAAACTTTATATTTATGATTGTTATTACAATATTTTTTTTTAAGTTGCTAAGTTCAAATACTTAATGATTCCATTGGGAAATTTCTACAGATATTTTATTGTCATAGAATTTGCCATGCGCTTATTCAATCATTAATTGAAGAATTATGATTCATCAGAATATTAAGATAAGCAAACCGTGAATTTTTCACAGGTTGAAACTAGTAGAGTATAAATGTTTTTGGAAGAAACCCCCCAAAAATCCTTTGGATCTTGGAGAGTTAAGCGTATCACACAGAACGGCAGAGAAGCAGACGATAACGATTACGAGCAAAAGAGAGACAGGCAATCCGTTAACATAATAAAGAAGGAATGACATGAACGAAGAAGAGAGAGAACTTTATATTTATGATTGTTATTGCAATATTTATTGCAAGTTGTTAAGTTCAAATATCTAATGATGCAATAGGGGAATTTCTACGGATGTTTTATTGTCATAGAAATTACCATGCGCTTATTCAATCATTAACTGAAGAATTATTATTCATCAGAATATTAAGATAAGAAAACCGTAATAATTTTGCAGGTCAAAACTAGTATGTTTTATTAAAATAGTTACATCTCTAAACAGCTATGATTATATTATTATTCGAAAGATTTGAAATATACAAAAGGTAAGAGAGGAAAGCAGCAAATAACCTATCTAAAAAAAACTTTTGTAAATTGCTGGCAGACAAAAAGGGATTACAAAAGATAGCAAATAGGCAAATTTTACTGAGATCTACAAAAAGCAAGAGGTTATGGAGATCCATGATTACCCAAGCTTTGAAAGAACACGATACACAGAAGATGAAGAAATTATTGCACTTAAAAAAAATGGCCAGTAAAAAGAGCATTACCATTCCTGAAAACCTTAAAGAATTAGCAAGAAATCGTCGACTCTAGAATCACACTTTCCCATGACCAACGACGACAATTATTTACTAGTTGGGGGTTTTCATATCTTAACGCCTGAAGCGGCTTAAAAGCGAATTTATGCACTCTGTGTATGTATGTATGTATGAATGTATGTGTGTGTGTATGTGTGCGTGTGTTCACAGCGATTTGTTTATTTTTATTATCATATCGCCCCAAGCAAGGCATTTTACTTCCACTGTTTTGCAGGGGGTAACATAGGAGGAAATTATGAGAAAAATTGACGGGTTATAGGGGATGTCAGGAAGTGGGTAAGAGAAGGATGAGCATACTGATGAGAGTGGAGTGAACGGAGAAAGAAGCATGAGAGAGAGGGAGAGAGAGAGAAAGAGGATGCAGGTTAGTGAGATAGGAGATGCCTATTGACTTTAAATTTAAATTATTGGAGATTGTACCTGTCGGAGAGGCAAATAAATGGAAGTGAATTCCACAGGCGGAAAATGCGAGAAAAGAAGCTGATGGAGGAGAATTTGCGTTTACATTTTATTGGTTTCACAGTAAAAGGGTGGGGACCTACTTGCTAATCTTGTGGCTGGAGTAAATTCATATATAGCGGGCACCAGTGAGCTAAGTTAACCGGAGCAGAAGCTGTGAACGTATTTGTAGAAGAGACACAGGGAAGCCACATTGCGCCAATGAGAAAGTGACTGTATCCGAGCTGCCAAGTCTGAATCGATCACATTACAGATTCTCTATTAGATTTTGTCAAGGACCTCTAGGTGGATAACAGGAGCACCCGACCAGATATGGCAGCAGTATTAAATTAACTCAACAATCTTCTAAATCAAATACACAGTGAATACCTTTTGCACGTTTCTGTGTGTTTTAACTGATGTCGATTTAATCAAGTTATTTTGAGTGAAATCTTTTTAGGGAATTTTCAAAAATATTTTTTTAAAATCCGAGAACTTTAAACCATTTATGGTCTCTTTGGTTTTTTAATCATTTAATGCCAAACAAGGCAACAAAGCTATTAAGACGCAAGGAGTTAGTGAGTCTGAGATAATATGAGAAGAACGTTACACTATTAACGAGATAGAACAATAAAAGAACAGGAATTAAGAAATCAGAAGAGAATGATTGACATTACTTATAAATTTTGAATATTCTAGTTGACTGGGAAGCCAGAAGACGAAAGAAAGTTCCACAGGCGAGAAATGCGAGAGAAGAAAGTGATATATATACACTACCGGCCATAATTACTAGGCCACCCCAGTGTTTTAAAAAGATGATTTATTTCATACTAATTTTTAGTATTTATTGCCAAGTGAATAATTGTAATGTGCGTTGTGGCGCAGTGGATATCGGCTCGGAACAAGAAATCGGGGAACCGAGTTCGAATTCCAGTTGAATTCCTTGCATTCACTTACGCGCAAATACCCTTGGGAAAGGTATTAATCCGTCACTTCCCTCCAGTTATGGGTTAAATAACAGGACAGATTGGGTTCTATAGCCTTGGTCGGCAACCAGTCTACCGCAGAAAGCAATGGCAACCTACTGCAGGATAATCTTCTGCCCAGTCAGTCATGTCTCTTTCGAGACATGATCGCCCAAAGCGTGTATCGCGCATGGCACTTAACTGACTGACTGAATAATTGTAAATGAAAATAGAATGGTTCTTTTGTTAATACTGCACAATAACATGTGCATCAAATAAATTTATAAATATTTAATAGTGACCTATATTACAATTTTATCTATGAAAGAATGAAGAAAATTTAGGGTGATTTGGACCAGTTCATCTTTGCTCCCTTGCCTTGCAAAATTTTGAAAAGTAATAATAATAAAAAAACAAAAAACAAAACAAAAAAAAAAACAAAAAAAACAAAACAAAAAAGCAATCTATTTTCATTTGGCAATAAATACTAGAAATAGTATGAAATGCATCATGGCCTAATAATTATGGTCGGTAGTGTATATATATATATATATATATATATATATATATATATGTATATATATATATATTAATGTAATTATTTTTATATTTGTTAAATTATTTATACATCTGTATATTTTAAATAATATAATTAACATTTTTTAACAATGATAATATTTTAACTGATTCAATTTTTAAAATTATTTTGGTAATGTATGTTGGCTTGGGTCAGGAGGATTTGTATTAAGAAAGAAGATATTTGAAAAAAATCTTGGCTGTAAGTTAACATTTTAGCAAGAAGCGGTAATTGCATTACGTAAGTTACTTTCTCTTTTAATAAATTCATGAGACTGACTTTTTGGATAACTTATATTTATTTATATTTGAATTATTAAACACACACATACACACACAGACACAGACACACACACACACACACATTCTTATATATATCTGTTGTTGATTTTTTTTTCTTTAATCGTGTGACCCCAAGCAAGGCATTCCACTGTCACTATAGCGCAGGGGGTTACATAGAGAGATTGGGTATAGGAAATATCAGAAGGATAATAATAGACGAGTTAGGATGTACATAGGGAGAGAGTTGGGGAGAGTGGGTGTGAGTTAGTGTGTTAGGAGGTATCTATTGACCCTAAATTTAAACTCCTGGAGGTTGTAGCCGTCGAGGAAGCAAGCATGCGGTATGGAATTCCACAGGCGGGAAGTGCGAGGAAAGAAGCTGTTGAAGTAGAAATTGCGGTTACCTTTCATCGGTTTCACTGTAAAAGGGTGGGACCTAGTTGCCAATCTAGTATCTCGTGCATATTCACATCTAGGAGGCACTAGTGATTTGTAGTGAAACTTTGCCGCAAAGTTGTAGTGACCGGTTCGCGCCGAAAGTACCGCACGGAACAAGAAGGTTGGTTCAAAACAGTGTATGAGTATAACAAGAAACAAGATATTCAAAGAAATTGTTAATAATAAGTAATATAGAAATAAGTATGACCAAAGGTATTATTACGCTGCTTATTGCCTAACAAGTAGCTGTCGTCAACTGCTGTTAACTGTCTTCGTTGACTGCTCCCCCGGAAGTCAAGCAGGTAACTATATATTAAGAGGAAGTGTCCATTCCTCGTAGAAGGGCACCATAACAATATATATATATATATATAACCTGTTGGGGCATAAAAATAGACACCGAAATAATACGGAATAAATTTTTTAATTAGATATCAGTAAATTAGAATCATTAGGGCATTACTGTTTACATTGATGTCTTATATTAAGGCTTGGAGAATTTAATACTCACAGGGCGGATAGCGGTGGGGGAGAGACAGGAGAAAGCAGCGTAAGACATACTTGATGGGCTTGAGCAAGTGTGTGACAGTGTGGAGATCTTCTATGTGCCGTATCCCTTCAGGACGCTGACGACAATGGCCATCCCCATCTCCCTATCCATAGTAACTGTTAACACAATTTTTCATATTATCTCCCTTAAACTCCGATCTACCATCCATTTGCTCAAGCCCATCAAGTATGTTAGACGTTATTTTCCCCTGTCCCTCTTTACCTCTATCTGACCTGTGAGTGCCAAGAGGGAAAGTGTTAATAGCGATGAGGAAGAGGGGCAAGTGGAAGCCCCTGAACGCCTACGTCCTGAAAAGACACAGTACATCAAGAAGAAGGAAGAATAAATATTTTTTCAAGACCAGAAAAGACAGCAAAGCAAGCGGATATGCACATTTTCTTTCCTGGAAGAATACTTAGCAAACGATTTTGAGGTTTTTAGTTTTAATTTAATCGTTACTCGAGTGGATTCAGCTTCGACTGCCTTATAGTCAATATCGGTCTCTGACCTCTTACGTCGTAAGCTAACTGCAGAGAGCACTCACCCAGTCGTGGTTCCGCCGAAGGGTAGAATCACGACTCGGTAATAATAGACAGACATTTTTTGGTCCGGCTATATGGCCGGGAAAACCCACTATAAAATGACCTTGTGTCACATCTAACCTTGCGTGGGAAGGTTGGTAAATACCGTCGTAAGCTAACTATAAAATCATCATCATCTTCTATCTACCGTGTCCTCTAGGGGAGTCATGGCTCTCCACAACTTTCTGTTATTTGTAACTCTTAGCAATGTCTATCCTTGTTGCTATATCTCCTAACCCTTGTCAGTTAAACAAGGAGATATAGTTAAATTTGCACAAGCTAATTAAGTGACTAATTCGCTGCTTTCTCCTGTAACTCTTGCCATTAACATACCCTCTGAGTGTTTAACTTTCGAGCCTATTTTCCTCACCATATGACCCAGAAATTTCAACTTTATTTTTCTAATTCTAAATATAAGTGTCTTTTTGCTACCATTTCTTTAAAACTTCCTTGATATTCCTGTTAAGTCAATGGTATTCTCAACATCCTTCTGTAGAACCACATTACTGTTGCCACAAGTCTCTTCATCTGTGAACAAAATATTTTTTTTCGGAGCAACGCTCATACTTATCCTAATCGCTTCCTATCTATCAACCCCCAGACGGGTGTGGGAGCAAGTTAGACGAGAGTAGACAGGCAGAGCCTATAATATGGTTTGACATAGATCAGTCAGTCTGTTAAGTGCCATACGTGGTACACGCTTTTCCCGCAGTAGGTTGCCATTACATTCTTTGGTAAACTGGTTGCCAGCCAAGGCTATAGAACTCAATCTGTCCAGCTATTTAACCCACAGCTGGAGGGAAGTGACGGATTAATACCTTTCCTAAGGGTATTTGTGCGTAAGTGAATGCAACTAATTCAACTGGAATTCGAAATCGGCTCCCCGATTTCTCATTTTGCACCACAATGCACATTGACGTAGATTTCTATATAAATTGGTAGAAACATTTAGAAGGATCAAAGTAGATATTTCTATTCATATGAAATAGATGAGAAATAAGAACCTGAAAAATGTGAATGGAAGGAAAGACGCTCTCTGTTTATTCTCGCATAAATCTCGTCTTTTCGAGATAAGGATGGGGAAAGTGGGTTTGAAATTTCAAAATGAACAAAGGAAGTGCTAAATGCTACAGGGGGAGGGGAGAAGAAACTCAAATCTGGTGCTGGAATTTAAGTGCAAAGAAATGAAGGAAAAAAACAGAAAATGCAAAGAAGAAAGAAAGAAAGCAATAAAATATTGTAAAGAAAGACAAAGCCGAGAAAGGAAAAAAAAAAAAAAAAGACGAAGATTAAAGAAAAGGAGATAGCGAGAGAGAAAAACTGAGATAAAGATAAAGGAAAATAACCGAAAAAAAAAATAATGGCAAAAAAGAAAGATTGAGCAGTGGTAGTAGAAAAAGTGAAAACCCAGAGAAAAAGAAAAGAAAGACAAGGTAAAAATATAGACTGAAAAAGAGAGAAAGAGAAAAGGTAGAAAGAGTGAGGAAATATAGAACGAAAGAGAAAGACAGAGAAAAAGAAGTGAGAGGAAATATAGAACGAAAGGCAGAGAAAGAAAACAGGAAAAGAGAACGAGAGAGAAAATACAGAATGAAAGCAAGCGAAAGAGGAATAATAGTGAGAGAAAATGATATAT